>MU226068.1:447131-465423 GCA_018584345.1 Thuja plicata | reverse complement strand
ATGAAATTTAACAAGGCGCAAGTTATTCAGAAGCAAACTAGGCCTTATACAGTAAAATGACACTTAGCAAAAATGCAGATTTATGATAAGCGCCTCCAAATGGCTACTTCCAAAACAAGTTAGAACTAAAATTTGAGAGTTGGAACCCTCTGTATATGCCAAATGAAAGGTGAGGAATACGTCTCCCAAGAATTTTCTCACAAAAATCAAGAGGCCCTTTTCTGCATCAATTCAAAATATGCCTTTTCCACGAGTTTCTTAGGGCAACAATCTACATTTAGAGAAAATTCCAAGTGTAGTCACTCCAAATTTCTTTAAAATTTGAGAGTACTAACATGACTGAAGCTCAAAAAGTAAGAATAGCCAAAACAAGATTGAGAGGAACTGCTCTCACTTGGTGGAAGTTTGTCCAAGATGAGAGGACTAAAGAAGGAAAGAACCCCATAATCAGTTGGAAAGGTATGATAGCCAAGATGAAGGAAACTTACCTTCCTGATGATTATGAAGTGCATTTGCATAAAAAGAGACAGAATCTGAGACAAAAACATTTAGAAGTCAATTCCTACATAGAAGAGTTTCACTAGCTATGCTTAAGGTCGCATGTAATGGAAGAAGAAAGCCTGAAAGTGGCTAGGTACCTAATTGGTCTCAAGTGGAGTATCCAAGTGGAAATTAGTCTCTTAAACCCTATTAGTGTACACCAATGTTACCAGCTAGCCCTCAAGGTGGAGGAAAATTTCAAGAAGAAGAAAGATTCAAATAATAGAGGAAGAGGAAGAGATAATAGAGGTCATAGAGGAGGATATGGAGGGCTAAATCAGAGTGAGTCAAAACTCACTGAGAATCAAGGAGAATCCAGTAACACAAGAGGTGGTTATAAAAGAGGAAGATGTTCAAATAGTAGTTCAAGAAGAAGAACTAATAACCAAGGAAGAGGATCTTATTTATCTTCAATGAAGTGTTACAGCTGTCAGCAATTTGGGCATCCTGCATATCGGTGTCCTGAGAAGAGTTCTACATCACAAGGAGGAGAAAAGAGAGTCCACTATGTGCAAGAAGAGTCTTCTAGCAACAAGACAACATAAGTTTCACTAGATTCTGAGAATGGAGAGAATCTAATGATTTGCAGAGCACTCCTCAAAGAACCCAACAAAGAAGAGACAAGCCAAAGAAGATCTTTATTTTTAATCAAATGCAAGGTACTCGGCAAGTTCTATAAAGTTATCATAGATTTAGGTTCTACTAATAACATTGTTTCTTTAGAAGTTATTGAAAAGTTAAAGTTGAAAAGAATTCCTCATACTAATCCTTATAGGGTTACTTGGATAAATAAAGATCAACATGTATTAGTTAATGAACAAGCTTGGGTAGAATTTTCCATAGGGAGATATAAGGACCAAGTGTTGTGTGATATACTTCCCATGGATGCTTGTCATCTATTATTGGGTAGACCTTGGCAGTTTGATAGAGATGCAATACATTATGGAGCTAAGAACTCATATTCATTTAAGAAAGATGGAGTAATTTTCAAGATTTAGTCAATCTTGGAAGAAGGTGAAGTAAAGAAAGAGGGTCCTAATATATTGTTAGTAGGTGAGAAAGAGTTCTTACAAACATTGGAGGAAGAAGGTGGAGTAGGATTTGCTTTGGTTCTAAAGCCAAAGAATGATAAAGGGGATAAGAAGGAAGAGTTACCCTTAGAAGTGAAAGAGTTGTTGGGTCAATACCAAGACATCATTAGTGATGGTCAACCAGCTAGTCTACCATTTGAGAGATCCATTAGTCATCAGATTGAATTCATCCTAGGAGCCTCACTTCCCAATAAAGCTGCCTATAAAATGACTCCACAATAAAATGCAGAGATAACCAATCAAATTCAAGAGTTGCTTGATCAAGGACTGATTAGAAGGAGCATAAGTTCGTGTGTTGTTCCCAAAGTCCTAGCCCCAAAGAAGAATGGTACTTGGAGGTTATGTACAGATTCTAGGGCCATAAATAGTATCACCATTCCGTATAGATTTCCAATCCCTAGGATAGAGGACTTGATGGATTGTCTAGGGGGAGCTAAGTATTACTCCAAGATAGATCTTTAGAGTGGGTATCATTAGATAAGAATCAAAGGTGGAGATGAGTGGATGACTACTTTTAAGACTACCAAGGGACTCTATGAGTGGCTTGTTATGCCTTTTGGGTTATCAAATGCCCCGAGCACATTTATGAGATTAATGAATGAGGTGTTGAAAGACTTCATTGGAAAATGGGTTGTAGTGTACTCAGATGACATTTTATTGTTCATAAAAACCAAGGAGGATCATCTCAGACATCTGCAAATGGTGATGCAAAGATTGCATGAAGAGAAGTTGGCAATCAACTTGGAGAAGAGTGACTTCATGAAGCAAGAACTTGTATACTTGGGTTTTATTATCTCAAAAGGTAACTTGAAGATGGATATCAACAAGGTGGAAGCAATTTTGAATTGGCCTACACCTAAGTCAACCATAGAAGTAAGAAGCTTCCATGGATTAGCATAGTTCTACAAGAAGTTCATTAGACAGTTTAGTTAAATTAGTGCACCTGTTTTAGATACCATAAAAGGATGTATCAAAGCAAAGTTCCAATGGAATGAGAAGGTTGATAAAGGATTTGAGGATTTGAAGAAAAGGATAGCAACTCAACCTATTCTTACACTTCCCATCTTTGATAAGTTGTTTACTGTGGAATGTGATGCAAGCAATGTTGCCATAGGTGCAGTTTTGAGTCAAGAGGGAAAACTAGTAGCTTTTCATAGTGAAAAACTGAATGATGCAAAGAAGTATTCCTCACATGATTTGGAGATGTACATATTAGTACAAGCACTAAGGAAATGGAGACATTATCTCCTTCCCAAAGAATTTGTACTCTTTACCGACAATCAGGCCTTAAGTTTTCTGAATTCTCAAGACAAACTAAGCCACAAGCATATGAAATGGGTAGAGTACATTCAAGCCTACACCTTCACCATCAAGCACAAGAAGGGAGTCCAAAACAAAGTAGCAGATGCATTGAGTAGAAGGTTGCTCACAGTGCAATAAATTCAGTTAAGAAGCATTGGTATAGATAGCTTCAAGGATCTATATTCAGTAGATGAAGATTTTTCAGCAGCATACAAGGTATGTCAATATTTTTAGAATCACTTTCATAGTGAGTATTCTGATTTCACCCTACAAGAAGGTCTTCTATTTAAAGGAGGACAACTCTATGTACCAAAAGGTTCAATGAGGGAGAACTTATTACAAGAGAAGCATAATGGTTCAATGAGTGGACATTTTGGGGTGCATAAAACCTTAGAATTGGTGCAGCGGTACTACTATTGGCCAAGAATGAGCAAAGATGTTTATCAGTATGTAGAGACTTGCATAGTTTGTCAAAAGGCCAAGGGTACTTCATCAAATGCAGGATTGTATCAACCACTTCCAATCCCAAACTGACCTTGGGAGTGTATCAACATGGATTTTGTGGTTGGACTTCCTAAGACCAAGCTAGGAATGGACAATATTTTTGTGATTGTGGATAGATTCAGTGAGATGGCTCACTTTGTGCCATGCAAGACCACACATGATGCATGCTATATAGCACATATTTTCTTTAGAGAAGCAATGAGGATACATGGATTGCCTTTGAGTATTGCATCAGACTGAGACTCTAAGTTTATGAGTCATTTCTGGAAAACCTTATGGCAGAAGCTCGGTACAAACCTTTCCTTTAGCTCAACATATCACCCACAAACTGACGGTTAGACTGAAGTGGTGAACCGAAGTTTAGGAAATATTTTGAGATGTCTCACAAAATAATATGGATAGTCATGGGATCAGTTACTTGCACAAGTAGAGTTTACCTATAATGATATAGTCAATAGATCGACTGGAAAAATCCCTTTTGCAATAGTATATAGGATTCACCCCAGGGGTATATGTGAACTCAGGGATCTTGGAAACAAGGTAGAGGAGAGTGGTTATGCTGAATATTTTTCTTAGTCCATGAAAGAAGTCCATAATATTGTGAAGAAGACATTAGTGGAGAGTACAACTCACACCAAGCAGAAGGAAGATGAAAGGAAAAGAGATGTTCAGTTTCAAGTTGGAGATTTGGTCATGGTACACCTAAACAAAGCACGGTTGCAAAAAGGTGTCCCAAGTAAGCTTCGGATGAGAAAGACAGGCCCTTGTACAATTTTGGTGAAGTATGAGTCTAATGCTTACAAAGTTGACTTTCCTACTGATATGGGTTTATCTCCAATCTTTAATGTGGCAGATCTGGTGTCCTCCAAGGGATCAATTCCAAAAGAAGATTCTGATTTAACAACAATAATAAAGGATCTCATGGCACTAAAGATTCCAGTAGCCCCAAATCCAAGGGTAGAGAAGATTCTAAATTCAAGAGTTTCCAAGAAGACTAGAACAAAGACATACATGGAGCATCTAGTCAAGTGGTAAGGACAAGCTGATTCTGAAGCCACATGGGTGTAGGAGACCAAGTTCAAGAAGTTGGGCATTGACCCCGACCTGATCCAATCACCTGGAAGTTGATTTCTCTCTGTTGGGGGAGTATGGTGTAGGAGCACCTAAATAAGTAGGGTGAAAGACCCTTAAGAACTCTTATATTAGTTTTGTTGGTTTGTAAAGTGTTTTGTTCATTCACTCTTGTAATGATCGAGTGGAAAAATGGGTCAAGATAGTGAACAAACACTCTAGTTACTTAGTTGGTTTCTTTTATTTGTGTGTGTATGTGTGAGGTAGTTTTTAAGCCTCTAGAAATTGAACCAAGGCATTAGGAACCTTTCATAAAGCTGCTCGGTTAACATTGATGTTTGGTTAACACTAACGCTTGGTTAACACTAACGCTCGGTTAACACTGGCACTCGGTTAACAGTGGAGCTCGGTTAACATTGGCTCTTGGTTAACACTAGCACTTGGTTAACAATGGAGCTCAGTTAACACTGGTGCTCATTTTGGCATTACTGTTGCTCGGTAAATTTCGTTGTAACGGCCCATGAAAAGTAGATCTTGTATTTAATGGATAGTATGGGCAATTGTAACAGTTTCTGAAGAGACGGTTACGATTGAGTGGGAAGATAGGGTTTTTCCAATGATAGGATGGTTAATAATGACATCCCAAGCCTTGATTTTAAAAGAGGGAGAGAGTAGAGGTTGAAAAAGAGGAGAAGTTACAAAAAGTTACAAAGTTGCAGATTATTGTATTGTTTTGTTTTATTTCCAGTAATGAGAAGTTGCAGACTGTGTTTTTAGTGAATATCAAGCTTTTTTGTTCCTTTTGCATGCAAGAAGATTAGTTTACTTTATTTTTGTTTTGCAAGTTTTTAGTTCTTCACCCGTTCTGGGTTGTAAACAATAATGGCCCCTCGAGATTCTTGAGTCCATGGTGAAGATCATGTGTGGGGATGGAACTTGAGAGGAGCCCTTGTACATAGTTTATTTTTTGTTTTTGGTAGGAGAAGCAACAGTTACGAGTCTAGAGATCTTACCCTAGGCGAGCTCGGTAATAGTCTGGCTAGGGAAGAGAATGAAAGCAATGTTCTGAAAACATTGATTGAGTGAGTACAATGAACCTATTTGTGTATGTTCAGTGAGGAAGATGAATAACATGTCGATGGGGACCGAGTCTTGAAGGGGAGGTAGAGTTGATAGTGACTTACCTCAGTTTAGGGTTGTGAATACCCTAAGAGATCTAGGAGAAAGATCTCAGAGCAAAGCCAAGTTGACTCTGTAGTAGCAACGAGACTCCAGTCTCATATCAGGGAAGGGATTAGATTCCTAATCCAAAGATTAGGAATATGACATCATTAGGGAGAGTTTAGGATAGGATTAGGATTAGGATTAGGATTAGCATGGGTGAAGAGGTTGGGATTAGTTTGAACTCTGATTTAGGTGGTTGAGATAGGTTAGGTTAGGGGTTAAAGGGAATATTAATGAATTGAATTACATAAATAACATATTCATTCAATAATAGGGGAATAGGGTTTTAATTAATTATTAAGTTATTGATTGTTTTTGATAATTAATCAGACTATAGCCAATTAAATGAATTAATCAGGCTAGGGGATGACATAGGTCAAAACTTAGCTGATATGTCCCATAAGACACTAAATATGATTGAATTAGGTTAATCAGATTTAGGTGTCTGCAGGTATGTATATTCAATACACAAAAAATTTGTATAACCGATATACATCGATTCTTCCATGGATCGATGGTCATAAGATAATTCATTTATTTATGTGATGTTAATTGATCTGAGATATTAGTATTATGAGAAGAGATCAAATATTTATCAAATACACACACACACACACACACACACACACACACACACACACACACACACACACACACACACACACACACACACACACACATATATATATATATATATATATATATATATATATATATATATATACGTATATAATAATAATATCTATTATTATTATATACATGTTAATATATATACATATAACACAGTTTGGTCTTTTCTCATAATATTAATATCTCATTAATTGTATCTAATCGAAGCTACAAACATCAACAAACATAGATAACTTAATTACATCTATTAAAAATATCAAGATAAAGTCTCTTGAATGGATATTTCTTAATGTTTTTAAATGCATATGTTTAAGACAATGAAATTACTTTTTATTTATTTAAAAATTAATAAATTATTGTCTCTATATCTTAAACATAATAATAATTATTTTTACTCGGTAATATGTAGCCAAGGTTGCAGAAAATATATTGATTAAAAAAAACCCCATAAATAGGGGTGCATCTTGATGTTCCCCAATTGGAAATAATTACATAGGATGAGCCATTTGGGGAAATCAAAATGGTTATTGTTGTTGCTTATAGTAACAAAACCTATGCTACGCTATAGGCAAGGAAAACAACTTACACAAACTTGCAACTCACCAGATTTTCAAAGAAAAATCAATTTTTGAAGTTGATATGAGAGACATGTGATGCTTTTCAGAAGGGAATTTCTTCCTTTTGGCCTTTGTCCAACCTTCCTCACAGTGAGGAGAGATAATAGAATTTTGATCTAGGTTTGTAAGGGAACTCTTTCCCTTTAAAACATCTTGAAATTGTTTGGCTTTCTTATCTTTGATAGCCACATTAACCTCAGTGTCAATATTCGTAGAATGGGAATCTAAAGAATTATTGTTCTTCAAAAAAAGAGCACTATTTTTTGTGAAGAATTTGGATCTCCAGAAGGTAGCAAATAAGTATCCTTTGGTGAAGTTTTCAAGTTGCACTTAGCCTTCTCCAAACATTCTTGTAGGGATGTAACCATGTTGTCCTTAAGGGAAGCAGGTTCCTTCCCATAACTAGTAGAAGGAGCATCCACTATATAATGTTTTTGAAATGTTTCAATTCAATAGGATTGATATCCATGCTTGAATTTTAATTTGGAACACTCATTTTCCTTGTGGGCGGTATCAAAGCATCTTTTGCATTTAAAGAGCAAACCTTCATAGTCCATTTTTTTTGTCCAACAACATTCATCGATCTTGAAAGTGATATATGTTGAAAGACCTTATGAGATGTCCATGTCCACAATGATACAAGTAAATGTATTATAAGTAAAGTGAGATGTATTTGAATCGGTGGCAATAAAATCACCCAAAGAGTTGCCAATTACTTTGAAGCATTCCTCAAACTAAAATTGAAGCAGTATATTTGGAAGACAAACCCAAACAGGTTTCACTACAAAGGATTCCTTGAGAGGATTGTATTTTGGGTACCAAGGTTTGAGGAGAAGCAATCTTTACCCCCAAGACCATAGATATTGGAGGATGGAATCCCAGTCTTGTTTTCTGTAAAACACCGGGATGAAAAAAACTTACACACAAGGGTAGACCTCCACATTTACTTTAGATATATGCTACCAAGCCCTGATGAACTACTTTATGCAAATTTGCAAGCCTAGGCCATAATCCATTGAAAGGCCAATCAGGCCATTGGTAGTGTAGAATTGTTCTCCATCAAAAAACCATTTTTTAAGATCCTTAGAATGTACTAGAACAAGAGAGTTGGAATCCTGTTAGATGAGGTTTTTTTGAACCAATAGGCACCCCTTGCAAATCATGATATGAGCCCCCCTTTATAGGTCAGGCATCCAAACCTAAAGGCCTGGCTCTAAAATGCTCAGCCTTGTGTGTCACGACATCTCGAAAGGATGATCCATAGGTAACAATGGTTGTTTCCACCCTAAAAGAAGGGACGAGCATCGATTCCATAGCCAATAGTCCACCAGAAATCCCTTTAAATAAACCATGCTCAGAGGAATGGAGAGCCATAGGTACCCTGACAAAGTTAGGGCACGACCCAATCTACAAAGAACATGCACCTTTTAGACCATAAATGTAATATTTCTTCCATTCGTGAGCAAAACCTTGCAAACATTTGAAGCCCCTTAAAATCTGTGAGAGAACATGATGTGAGGAAGATGTGCAGATGCATGGAGAAGCATAAGTCTTCGACATTTTTTTATATCTTGAACACATAATTATATCATAGCGTCAAAAAATTATGAAAAATAAATTATTTAGATATTTTTTACATATGTTATTTTATTTATTTGAATGTATATTATTATCATTTATATTAAAAAAATAATAATAATTTACCTCATATGTGAATTTATTAATTAATTACATATTAGATTTTTTAATAAGAATGTGTAGTTTAATAATAAAAAGTATTACCTTTTTTCATATGATTACTAAATGTTAATATTAAACTACTATATGTAAGTCTAAATAGAATTAATGAATGGAAGATTTAATAACATCCACGCGTTTTCTATGGGACCCAAGAATAGCATCCACCTCCAAACCAAGGCACTTAAAACTATTTTGTTTTGTTTACACCACAAATCTTATTTTTTGTTTAAAAATAATTTTATCGCATTCTTTATTCTTCATTTAAAGAGATATTTTTTGGGTAATACACTTGTTTTTGTTTTTATTTGTATATAGCTTTTAAATTTCTTATAAAATTTTTTTGTATATCTATATTTTGCTTTTTAATAGTTTGAGATTTTTGTGTCATTATACTAAAAATATCTCTAAATAGATTTTATTAATTTTTCATGGTGTTAAATGCTTCTCTCACCCTAGATTATGATGCTTGGCATAATAAGAAATGTAACTTATAATGATATATAAATATAATATTTTTGTTTTTCTTTTTTAATGGGTAAAAGGCCATAGCCAATAATTTTAATTAAACATTTTAAAATCTTACAACTTCATTCGGTGTGGGCACTGAGAGGAAAGAATGGAGTAAAGAAAACCTTTGGTATAGCCTAGAACTTATAAAAGTTAGAATTATTAACGATTTACAATTCCCGCTTCAAACCAATGCAGGCTAGTGATAATAATCACTTGTTCTATACGTTACAATCAAAGCCATACTTAACAATTTATGGCTTTACATTACAAATTTTTTGATCCTAAATTGGAAAGGATCATGTATAGGAGATTACAATTTATATTCCAACTATTACACAAATACTTTACATATTTTACAATAATACTCATATATTGATAAGGATTTATCATTTTAGATACAATCTCTTAAAACATTGCCCTTCTTGATCCCTGCAATATTCAACTCTTTCCTCCCAGTTCCTTATGGGTATTTTCTGCCAATCTTGTTGAGTCTGTTACAAATGTTAAACAACACAAAACACCATACAAATTATCTACCTGCATCATTATTACAATACCAAATTGAAAGAATCTAAGAGTGACATTGCAAATTACATCTTGCCCCATTCCCGGTTAGTTAGACTCAACTACTCATAAACTGAATCTATCTAGTAGTGAAGAACAAAATTCAACACGTATACCATACCCTTCCAAGATATGGCCATTCCAGACTAATACCATATTTCTAATGACTACTAGTGGCTAATTAAAAACTCAAGCTATGAAAATTTAAAGCAGATGTAATAATAGAATCGAAAGTAGTAAGGCATCAAAATATGCTTGTAAGACTCAATAATAAGATTCAAATGTAAACAACCCAAAACACCAAACACCTTGCCTACCAATATCATAATCACAATGCCAATTTTGAAAAATGTTGAGAGTGATAGTACAAATTACCTCTGCACCATATTTGATCAATAAGATAATTACTCATATCCCAAATATGTCAACTAGTAGAAAATAAGATTTAACAGATACACCATAACTTTCCCAGAAAAATCCATCGTGACCAATACCCTATTTCTAATGACTGCAAGTGGCTAATTAAATATCAAGCTAAGTAATTTTAAGAAGATGTGATAACAGAACTAAAATCAGTCAAGCACCAAATTCAACTTGTAAGAAATAACAAGCAGCACAACTAAAATTTAGATTGGAACTAACCATTTGTTGGTAATCAATACTGAGAAAAAGCTTACTACCTAGGAAGATCATTATCAAGGGAAACCTTGCAAATGTAAATTATGCAAGCAAGACCAAGGCAAGTAAACTGGAATTAAATAGAGAAGAGAAAGGAAACCCTTGGTGAGCATTAATGCAGAAATTACACTTTCATAACTCATGAAATTATGCTAGAAAAAAATCTATCATAGATGCTTGACCATTTATAAAAGTTGATCTTTATCAAATAATAATGACCTTGGGATAACAAAAAGAAGTAGAGTGAGATAACCCTTAAAAGTATGAATATACCGACCAAGTAAGCTAAATAGTCAGAATTATATCCGCCCAAGTGTAAAGCAGACCTAGCTACATCAATATTAATAACCATATTTTCCAGAGAGAATATATATGTATGTATGTATGTATCTATGTACGTATGTATGTGTGTGTGTGTGTATGTGTGTGTATATATATGTATATATATATATATAAATATATATATGTATATATATATATATATATATGTATACATATAAATATATATGTATATATAAAATCTATATGTATATATATGTGTATGTGTGCGTGTGTATATATGTATGTATATATATGTATATATATACACACATATATATGTATATATATTTACACACACACACACACACATATATATATATAGATATATTTACACACACACACACACATATATACATATATACATATATATATATATGTGTGTGTGTGTGTATGTATATGTATATAAATGAATATATATATATATATATATACATACATATATATATATATATATATATGTATATATATGTATATATGTATATATATGTATGTATACATATACATATATATACATATACATATACATATACATATATATATATATATGTATATATGTATGTATATATGTATATATATATATACACACATATATACACATATATATATATATACATATATATACATATATATACATAACCACTGGCTCAAAGGCAAATCTTCAATATATATATGTATGTATATATACATGTATGTATGTATATATGTATGTATGTATGTGTGTGTATATATATATATATATATATATATTGAAGATTTGCCTTTGAGCCAGTGGTTGACTGTATGTTTGTCATTGATGACAACATATAGTATGCAAAAATGTCCTTTATGTAATTCTTAGTATGGATATGTTGGAGCCTTTCATGTTTATTTTTATGTTGTAGACATATTCATTATGTTATGTTCATAGACACAGATTCGGTTGTGCAGTTGAAGTTGAGTTATGATGATCTATTTGCCAGTTACAATTTCAAAAGATTATTTATTAAGAGCCGACAATATTTTTATTGTTTCTTTAGTTGTGCCTATCATTTGGATATGCATGTTTGGATTCATGTTTAGTTATGAGTTCAGAATGTTTGGTTAAGAGCGCTTAACATGTTTCATCTAGAGAGTGAAGTTTGAGTTAATTTGGTGGAGCCGACTATGTGAAGTGACGCGTCTACTTATCTTGAGTTGTGCGGTTCTATTTGTGTTGTGTGCTTAGTTTGGCCGATGGAGAAGTTGTTGAAGAGTTTCCTACAAGATGACTTGATCATATATTTGGAGGAGGATACTTATAGCAGATCATTTGTGATCGCCATGTGACAATGTGGAGAAAGTAGCAGAAAAGAATGTTTGATGTATTGGGCTAGTAAAGCTATATCATTCATCAGTTGAAGATCTATGTGAAGAAGCAGAGAGTGTATACAATTCACTAGAACTGATCAAGACAACGGGTCTAATTCACAGTTCAATATCAGATATAGTGTATATCTTTTGTGCAAAAGGTTGCAACCTTTATCAATTGAGAAATGTGCTCACGGACAGTGTGTCCTCACCTCTAACAGGGTTATTTGTAAAAGACCCCTAACAGGGTTTGACCTTTGACTAGGTCACTGTACTTAATACATTGTAAAGATCAACTCCTAACAGGGTTATAGGATCTTCTAACAGGGATCATTATACACTAGTGCATTTCTTTGTGGGTGCTAATTCCCACTAGGGTTTTTACCTATTTTTGGGTTTCCTCATAACCAAAATTATGGTGTTATAATCTGTGTTATCTTGTTATATTTATGCTTAATTTTATTCTATACTTAATTGGATAAAAAATTTATTCTTGTAGATAACTGACTCACCCCCCCCCCCCCNAGATAACTGACTCCCCCCCCCCCCCCCTCATTTATCTCTTGGGACTATTCCTAACAATTGGTATCAGAGCCAAGTGCCTTGGAGAGAAAGTTTAACAGCTTAAGGTTGATCAGATGACGTACTTTAGAAAAGGGAGTCCTAAGTTTGATGGAGAGAATTATCTTGATTGGAAGAACAAAATGATAACACATTTGAAGTGTGTTGGTTTTGAGATTTATGAAGCAGCTACTCAAAAATTTGATGTTCCTTCTTTAAAAGACCTTGCAGAAGAATATTCCACTGTTAAACAAAAGGAAGTATTCACCAAAAATGCAATTTCCAAAGAAGCCCTTATAAGTGCCTTATCTGATAGTGAGTTTTCTGAGATTAACAAAGTAGATAGAGCCTATACAATATGGAATTATCTAGAAGACATGTTTGAAGGAGATATCCAAGAAAAGAATGCATGCAGAAAGACATTGAAGAAGAGATATAACAATTTAGAGATGCTACCTGAAGAAAACATTAGAGGATACAATCATAGGATTAATGAAGTAGTTGTAGGAATCAGAAACAATGATCGAGAAATTATAGAGGAAGACATAATGGATAAATTGATGACTATACTGACAGTAGATTATGTGAGAAAGATAAACATCTTATATGAGACTATGCAAATTTTGAAAGACTTCAAGAGAGAGACCTTGATCAGCAAAATTTCAGCATTTGAGATATCAAAATTGAAGACATAACCTAAAAGTGAAACAAACTTCAAAGCCTTAGTCCATGGTAAGAAATCTTTGAACACTTCTGGTAATTTTGATAATGAAGATGAGGATAAAGAACTAGAAGAATTCATTGCTATGATCACTAAGAAAGAAAGAAAAGGAAAAGGAAAATATGAAGGATAGTTACCATTCAAATGTTTTTCATGCAACAAGGTTGGTCATTTTGCATCTAAGTGCCCTACAAGAGTCAAGAAGTACAAAACCAATTTCAAGCCTAAATATACAAAGGAATCCTACTATGCTAAAGATGGAGTGACATATGAATATTCAGGAGAAGATGAAATTAGATTCATTGCAATTGAAGATATGGAAAAAAGGTTTGATGAAATGGATATTAAAGATGAAAAGAAAGCACAAGAGTTGACATTAATTTCCCAAGCAGACATTAGAACAGACTTGATCATTGACAGTGGGTGTTCACATCACATGACAGGAGAAAAAGATATATTTGTACATCTAGATAAGTACAAAGGTGGTATGGTTAGATTTGGAGACAACACTCCTAAGCCTATCGAGGAGCTATCACTTTAGATAGAAAGAACAACACTGATGATGTTTTTTATGTTGATGGTTTACATCATAACCTACTGAGTGTTGGATAATTGCTTGACAAAGGATATCAGTTGGAATTCAAAAACAACAATTGCATCATTAATAAAAAAGGAGTTATGATTGCATCAGGTTCAAATACTAAAGGTAATTTTTTTTAGCTCAATTATGAAGCAAGTTATTTTGTTGTGAAAGTATATGACAGTTGGTTATGGAACAAAAGATTATGTCATATCAATTTTGACAATATAGTAAAGCTAAGAATTTTAAAGGTAGTAAGAGACCTTCCTAGTATTGCAAGACCAATTGATACTATGTGCAGGGAACGTGTGATGGGAAAGCATGTATGGAACTCATTTAGAAGTAAACAGAACTCAGCAGAAAACAAATTGGATCTAGTGCATACAAACTTATGTGGACCTACTCAAACAAGATCATACTATGGTAAAAGGTACTTTATTTTGTTTGTTGATGATTATTCCAGAATGATGTGGGTTGTGTCCTTAAAAGATAAATCTGAAGCATTTGAGAAGTTCAAAATATTCAAAGCTAAAGTTGAAAATGAGTATGGATTAAAGATAAAATGTATAAGATCAAATATAGGAGGAGAATTCACCTCTGACTAATTTTATGAGTATTGCAAAGAACATGAGATCAAAAGACAACTAAGTGCACCTAGAACCCCTTAGCAGAATGGAATTATAGAATGAAGAAATAGGATCATACTTGACACAACACACACTATCATGATTGAAGGAAAAGTTGCACACACCTATTGGAGAGAAGAAGTAAATACTGCAGTCTATACTATCAACATAATTCAATTAAGGCCAGGCACAGACAAGACACCTTATGAACTTTGGTTTGGGAATGTACCTATAGTAAAATACTTCATAATCTTTGGAAGAAAGTGTTATATCAAGAGAGGTGATGGTGTTGGAAAGTTTGATGATAGAAGCGATGAAGGTATTTTTCTTGGTTACTCTACCAAAAGAAAAGTTTATAGATGTTTTAACTTGAGATTGAAGAAAATCATTAAAAGTACACATGTGAATATTGATGAGAAGTTTATGATTCAAGAGAGATACTATGATTATGCACCTATGATTGAAGATGAACCAAGACCTATCAGTAAAGAAACAATTAATGAAGAAATGTTTGACAACATTTATGTATCATGCAATCACCCTGAACCAAGTGAAGAGGAATCACAGATAATAGATGAGAAAGTCACACCTAAAGTTCCAAAATTCACATCTAAATACCATTCAAAAGCAAATATCATTGGATATCAGAGCAGTAAAGTTATGAAAAGATCTAGAGCAATAGGTTTAATAGTTGATGAAGAGGTATATTTACTTTCACAAATTGAACCTTTAAGTGTTCAAAATGCATGTAATGATTTAGATTGGCAGAAAGCAATGAAAGAAGAGTTAGATCAGATAATTAAGAATGACACATGGGAATTGGTCCCTAGATTGTGTGACAAAAATGTGATTGGAACCAAGTGGATATTCAGAAACAAGATGAATGAAGATGGTACGGTGGTAAGAAACAAAGAAAGAATGGTATGTAAAGGATATGTGCAGAGAGAAGGTATTGATTAATCTGATACATTTGCCCCTGTGAGCATACTGGAAGCTATAAAATTATTTTTAGCCTATGCAACATTCAAGAAATTTAAAGTATATCTGATGGATGTCAAATCAGCATTCCTAAATGGTGACTTGAAGGAAGAAGTCTACATAGAACAACCTGAAGGATTTATTTTATCAGACAAACCTGACATGGTATGCAAATTGAAGAAATCCCTCTATGGACTTAAGAAATCCCCTAGAGCATGGTATGAAAGACTAGATGGTTACTTGACAAAGATCAAATTCAAGAAAGGAGCAACAGATTGTAACTTATTCATAAGAGAGACACATGAAGGATTATTACTTGTTGCTATTTTTGCTGATGACATTATTTTTGGTGGTAATGACAAGTTTAGTGTAGATTTTGCTAAAGAGATGAAAAGCGAGTTTGAAATGAGCATGATTGGACTTATCAAATACTATTTGGGATTAAATGTACAACAGACAGACAATGGCATATTCATTAATCAATCTAAGTATGTGAAAGAAATATTAAAGAAATTCAAGATGGAAGCTTGCAAGCCACTAAGCACCCCTATGATAATAGGAAACAAGCTTTCTAAAGATGATGATTCTACAATAGTTGACAAGACACTATACAAGTATATGATTTGAAAACTCAGATATCTTACTCAATCTAGACCATATATTTCTAATGCAGTTGACATCGTTGGAAGATTTACAGCTGAACCTAAACAAAATCACTTAATGACAATAAAAATAATATTCAGATACTTAAAAGGGACTATAAACTATGGTTTATGGCATCCTAACTTAGGGAATATAGTACTTTATGTGTATATAGATAGAGATTGGGCAGGTTGTGTTGATGATAGAAATAGTACCTCAGGAGGAGCAATATTTCTTGGAAATAGATTAGTTACTTGGACAAGCAAGAAACAAAATTGTATTTCTCAGGCAATAGCAGAAGTAGAGTATGTAGCAGTAGCATTAAATTGTTCTATAATTATTTGGATCAAGAAGATGATAAAAGACTTTGGAATTCAGATTGATTATCCTATTGTTATTCATTGTGACAACACTAGCACTATAAATATGTCAAAGAACCCTATGATGCATGCAAAGACAAAACACATTGAAATAAAATATCATTTTCTAAGAGAGAAATTTGCAGATAAATAAGTAAAATTGGATTATGTGAGCACTAAAGAACAGTTAGAAGACATATTCACAAAGCCTTTACCAAAAGATACTTTTGAGTATCTCAGGGAGAAGCTGGGAGTAATTTCCTTCCCTGAGTCTGATTAGAATTTGTGGTAAGTGCATCGGTCCTTGGTGACTAATGAATGGTTGACTACTCTACCTCAGGAGTAGTACCTATGCTTATTTGTTTTTGGCACCCTTTGCCATTGATGTCAAAGGGGGAGTATATAGTCTGGGGGAGTATACAGTCATGAAAAATAAAATGCAGTATAAGGAGATACATGAACAATTAAGGGGTGTTTTGTTGAGGATATTGAGAAGATTGTAAAAAGAAAGAATACTTTTGGATTGATGGTGTTTTCATATCATATGTTACCATCAATGTCAAAGGGGGAGATTGTTGGAGATTTGCCTTTGAGCCAGTGGTTGACTATATGTTTGTCATTGATGACAACATATAGTATGAAATAGTGTCCTATATGTAATTATCAGTATGGATATGTTGGAGCCTTGCACATTTATTTTTATGTTGTAGACATATTCATTATGCTATGTTCATAGACGTAGATTCAGTTGTGCAGTTGAAGTTGAGTTATGATGATCTATTTGCCAGTTATAGTTTTAGGATATTATTTATTAAGAGCTGACAATATTTTTATTGTTTCTTTAGTTGCACCTATCATTTGGGTATGCGTGTTTGGATTCATGTTTAGTTATGAGTTTAGAATGTTTGGTTAAGAACACTTAACATGTTTCATCTAGAGAGTGAAGTTTGAGTTAATTTGGTGGAGCCGACTGTGTGAAGCGATGCATCTACTCATCTTGAGTTGCGCGGTTCTATTTGTGTTGCATGCTTAGTTTGGCTGATGGAGAAGTTTTTGAAGAGTTTCCTACAAGCTAACTTGATCATATCTTTGGAGGAGGATACTTATAGCAGATCATTTGTGATCACCATGTGAGAATGTGGAGAAAATAGCAGAGCAGAATGTTTGATGTATTGGACTAGTAAAGCTATATCATTCAATAGTTGAAGATCTATGTGAAGAAGCAGATAGTGTATATAATTCACTGGAATTGATCAAGATAGAAGGTCTAATTCATAGTTAAATATTAGATATAGTGTATATCTATTGTGCAGAAGGTTGCAGCCTTCATCAATTGAGGAGTGTGCTCACGGACAGTGTGTCCTCACCTCTAACATAGTTATTTGTAAAAGACTCCTAATAGGGTCCAACCTTTGACCAAGTCACTGTACTTAATACATTGTAAAGATCAATTCCTAATAGGGTTGTAGGATCTTCTAACAGGGATCATAATACACTAGTGCAGCTCTTTGTGGGTGCTAATTCCCACCGGGGTTTTTACCTATTTTTGGGTTGCCCCGTAAACAAAATTGTGGCATTATAATATGTGTTATCTTGTTGTGTTTATGCTTAATGTTATTCTATAATTAATTGGATAAAGAATTGAATCTTGTAGATAACTGATTCACCCCCCCACCCCCTCTCAGTTATCTCTTGGGACTATTCCTA
>MU226068.1:426438-447081 GCA_018584345.1 Thuja plicata | reverse complement strand
TATATATATATATCACCTATTGTACTTGTGTGGGTATGACTAAGTAACTTACCAGTAATTGGTAGATGAATACTTATAAGTTCCCAGGGAGTTTAAGAGTTGCATATATTAATCAAAACAAATACCATCATCACCTTCATTAGCCAACTTATCAGCTTTGACATTTCCTTCTCGATATATATGGTTAAAAGTACATTTTCTAAATGATGATATGAGGTCAAGAGCTATGGATAATAAGGAAGTTAGTTTCCAATTTGGCAGATTACCTTTTCTTAAGGCATTAATTGTTATGGTAGAGTTTCCTTCAACTTCTAACTTTTCAATCTTCATATTTCTACACACTCTAAGTCCTTCAATCAGAGCTAAGAGCTCTTCCATATTACTAGATGCTTGGCCTAGTGGTTTGGCAATAGTGGAAATCTCCTTCATCTCCTAGTTGTGGATTACACAACCTAATCCTGCATCCTCGGGGTTTCCCCTAGAGGCCCCTTCAAAATTAAGCTTGAACCATCCTTTTTGGGAGGTTGCCATATTTAACCTTGTCTCTTATTGGTGATATTGTGATTTCCAGATCTAACAAAGGAGGGAAATTTTAAACCCACCCATCCTCAATGTATCTTTTCATCCTAGTATGACATGTTGGGTTCTTTCCTGGAATGATTAAGGATCCTACTATTAAATGTTTCAATGATAATTGTTTTGATCATGTTAATGAGTTGTTCAAAAGTCATTTTCTTGTCCTTGAATATATGTTTGTTTCTTTCCTTCCACAATTATTATATCATGGTGGAAGGGGTAATTGTCCAGAGCATATTATAGATGATCAATTTATGTGTATCAGGACAACATTGAAACAATCTTAGTATGATATTAGGGAGGGTTGTTACCTAGCCCAATTTTCCACATAACCATCTCCAACATTTGTATGAGAAGTGATAGTTGAGTAGAATACATGATATGTTGTTTCCTGCTCATTTTCACATAGGGGGCATCTACCTGGCCCTTCATAACTCATCTTTGTGAACCTATCTATCATAAGTATTTTTCTGTAATGCTATCCACGAGAATAATTCTTCTTCTGGAAGACATTTCTTATCCTAGCAAAGTCTGAGGGGGAGATCATTTTTTGGCTTGAATTGTTGCTTGATCAATATGTTATAGCCATCTTTTGTGTTATAATTTCTAGATTTTGAGCCATCCCAAACCAACCTATCATTATCCTATGAAGGATATACTTATCTTGTTAAGAGTCATAGTTAGCATATTTTTTTCATTTTTAGGGATGTTTATATTCTCTAGTGTCTTCCAATTCCAACCTAGATTTACATCATTGATGGGAGATTCACTGTAATCTTTTACATGTGTCTCCCATTGGGATTCAAAGATTCTCTTAGAGTTTTCAAACTTATATCAGCTTCCTATCACCTCATAACCACCCCATGAGTCATCCCAAAATAAAGCTTTATTTCCATCTCCTACGTTCCAAGTCAATTTGTCCATAATAAGTTTGCTACAATCCATCATAAAATTCCATATTTGGGACCCCCTAGGATGGTTGTCCATTCTAAAAAGTGATGCCAATTCCATTCATTTTAGATATTTGTTTCTTAGGACCTTTCTCATTTTAAATTTGGATTACTATGCATTCTCCATATCAGTTTAGCCCCTAATACTTTTCTTTGTTCTTTGATATTTTTTTAACCCCAAACCCCCTTCCTCTTTTGGCCTGCATATTTTTCCCAGGCCACTAATGTCATTCTTTTCTTATCCTTTGTTCCTTTCCACAAGAATGTTATAAGACTCTTATTTATTTCTTCATGCTTCTCTACTGGTAATTTCATACAATATAGTTGATATATGGGTATAGCAAAGAGAACTAATTTTAACATTGTTTCTTTCCCAGGTGATGATAACCATTTACCTTTCCATAATTCTAGTTTTTTCTTGATCTTTGAGATAATACGATACCACAAATCCTTGGATCTATTACCTTTATCCAGTGGTCAACCTAGGTATTTGCAGGATAGTCCCCCTTTTTCTAAAATTCATAATTCTACATATTTTCTTTTCAATGTTAGGATATGTATTAAAGAAAAAGACTTCTGATTTTGCTTCATTAAATTCCTAACCTAAGGCATTGGTATAGGAGTCAAGGATGGTTTTAAATGCCTTAGCTTCATCAGTGCTCCCTTTTCTATAAATAATTGTATTATCTATGAACCGTTGGTGGGTTTTAGGATCTAAGCCATTAGTAATTTTAATTCCTTGGATTTTTCTTTCTTCCCTAGCTTTGGAAATCGTTCTCCCTATTTTTTCTACCATTATAATAAAAATAAAAGGAGATATAGGGTCTCCTTGTGTAAGTCCCCTTAACATACTGAAGAAACCTTCCAGGGTCCCATTAACTAGAATAGAGATCTTGGGACTAGATATGCATTCATATATTAGATTTATCCATTGCTTAGAAAACCCAAAGGATTCCAATACTTTGCATAAAAAGTGCCAGTCCACTTTGTCATGGGCTTTTCTAATATCCAGTTTAATTATCATGCTAGGATTCTTTTTTTGCTGGACATAATGGATAGCTTCTTGAGCTATGATTACCCCATCATATATAGATTTGTTAGGAACAAACCTAATTTTTCCTCACTAATATTTTTAGGTAATGCCTTCTAAATTATGTTAGCCATAGTTTTAGTTAATATTTTGTATATCATGTTACATAACGAGATAGGTCTAAAGTACCCAAAATTATCAACCTTCTCTTTCTTTGGTATAATTGTGAGAAAGGTATTATTTACTTCTTTAAGGAGGTTTCCATAGTTTCTAACCCCTTATAGTGCCTTTACAGCTTCATCCTTGATGAAAAGCCAATATTTCTAGAAGAAGAAGTTCAGGAATTCATTTGGTCTCAGGGCCTTATTAGGATGCATCTACTTAACTGCTAGTTCAATTTCAGTTTTGGAGAACTTTGCAGTCAGGGCCTTATTTTGATCCTCAGATATAATATTTGGTATGTTTTTCAATATAGCCTACTGATGGATTATATTAGACCCATCCCAATTGTTTGGAATGTTTTCAAAATATTGGACTACTTCTTTTACTATGTTTTTGTGGCTCTTCAATTAGAGAGTTATTACAATCGTTAATTTTAGTAATTATGTTCACATTTCTGCAGAGTTTAGTGTTGTGAAATTTTTTTGTTTTCCTATCTCTTGCATCAAGCCAAGTTTCCCTTGGCTTTTGATGCCAAAAGATTTATTCCTTAGATAATATGTCTTCATATTCATATTTTAGTTGTTTCTCTTTTAAATATAGACCTTCGTCCATGTCATTCGCAATGACAAGTTTGTTAAGGTTTTCAAGTTCTTCTTATAATCTTACTTTTGTATCAAAGATATTACCAAAGTTAATTTTGTTCCAAGTGAGTAGTTTTCTTTTTATATTTTTCATTTTTGATATTAGACAAAAAAGTTTAGAATCTGTTACCTCAATTTCATTCCACCATTGCTCTATTAGATTTAAGAGATTATCATCCTTGGGCCATGTTTTCTCAAATTTAAAGGGACATAGTTTGGGTTGGGTTGGAGATACATAGTTGGACAAGAAAATGATCAGAGCTCGAGTATGGTAAGATCTTTATCATAATATTGTAAGGAAATTGAGCCCAACTGCCTCTAAATAAGTGTATATGGTGAAATGGTTATCAATGGTAGACCAACAAGTCACATATACATTGAATGACCCAAAATCTGGTCCTCAAGCCAAATCTGATTTGTACCACCCAAAGGATGCAAGAGCACAAATGCAAGATCTAAGCTAGGGGTGAATTTGGGGTATTACTTGGATGTATAAAAGTGGAAATAATCTTATGTTTATGGTTAAGAGAAAATATAAAAACAAGGTACAATAGAAAATCTAATCTAATGGATAATGTATATGCAAGATATAAGGAGAAGAATGTATGGACACCTGGAAATAGACAATGAATAAGGTGCTTAAATGCTGATATTTTGTCTGATAGAGTCTCAGAATGTCCCAGAACTTGAATCAAGCAGTCTGTGATTTGCAACTCTATAACCTCCAACTTTATGTTCTATCCCAAGGATAGGTCAAAAGTGGTTTGACCTATATGAAATCTGCTCAAAATTAGAAATAGAAAGTGGATTTGGGAAGCTCTCCAGACTGTCTTTCCAGCTTTGTAACTGGAATATGCACACTAAACTTCAAGGTGTATGTTGAAGGTTTGAACTATACCCGATACTGTCAGAATAAAACTATCTTTCCAGCTCTGTAACTGGAATATGCACACTAAACTTTAAGGTGTATGTTGAAGGTTCGAACTATACCCGATACTGTTAGAATAAAAAATAAAAAATGGATCTGGAAAGTTCTCTCAAATGGGTTCTCAGATCTACAACTAAATCTCCATTTTGAACCTGCACTTGCACACAAAAGAGAAGGGGGAAATGTTGGGGGGAGGGGCTTGCCTTGGTCAAGCCCCGATTTAGGAATTAATCTTGAATTGGAAATAAGGAAATGATATCATGTAGAAGAGATTGAATCTAAAAATGGAAATGCATCATATAATATAGATGCAATTTCACTTAGTATGAGATCAAATATGTTAAATTCAATAGCCTTGACTCAACACAAAAACCAAAAGGAAATCATGTAAGACAAAACCTCGTGTAAGAGATGCTTGAAATTCACCTCAATATTAGATTAAAGAAGAAAAAAAAGACTTGAATGTATGAAGATCTCCTCCCTTGATAGCCAATTCCTTTGTCTCCTCTGAAGAAAAAAGCTAGATCTATAGAAGGAAATGCATGAATGCTTGATGAGTGATGAATGCCTTCAATGAATGTTTTCTTGCTTGAAATCCTTGAATGCACAAATAACTTTATTGAATGAGAGATGTAGATTTTCTAGATGTATATGGATAGTAGATGGAAAAATGAAGGAAAGAAGCTCCTTTTATAGTGATTTCAGGGTCCAAATTCACAAAGGTCAACCTCATTAGGTGGGAAAATAAAAATACCATGCATCGGGTCAAAAGCCCACAAAATTTAAACTCCTAAGGTATAGGTCAAAAGTGGTTCAACCTATACTAGGTGTAGGTTGAACCAAGTTCAACCTATACTAGGTGTAGGTTGAACCAGGTTTGACCTATACCCAGAGGGTGTTAATTTTGATGCAAAGTTGCGGGATCAAAGGGGTGTTAAGTGGTTTAGGGAGAATCAGAAAGATAAGGTGGAAAATTGATCATAAATGCATCCAAACATTAAAATGGGGCCCAAGAGGGAATTTAATTAATTGAATGGAGGGGCGGTGCAGAGGGTTGGGGTATGATATAAATTTGGTCAAGTAGGCTTGATGAATGCTTCAATCTCCTTGTATTTACTAGCATCCCCTATGTACCTTTAAGGCTTCAATGGAGTGAAATTTGATCTTAACCTTTAATATGGCTTCCAAGATTATAAAACCCTTATATAAACCCAAAAAAATGTGAATAAACTACTCACAAAGTCTCACTCATCCACTATGCATTCAAACCCAACTTATGCCTCTCAACTAGACCTATTAGCCAATTAGGCCTTCATAGAATGTTTTCCTCCATTTTAACCCAAAATCCCCAAAACATCATCCAAAATAACTATAGATTAAGATACGCTTTATTTATTTATATAACATATCCAAAAACCAACTAGGGTTACTTTGGGCCAACTATACAGAACATGGATAATTGATTGTTTTTAGGGTAATTTAGCCCACTTTTACAAAGTGAGTGTAAGTAAATTTTAACCCCAGACCTTATAAATCTCAAAAGAGTTGTATTATAACCCTAATAAAATGATTCTCTAGAAAATTTGGACTCATGACATCAGTTGGCATAAAACCCTAAAAATCTCCTTAATCCACTCCTAAACTAGGGATTCTTAGAAAAGGATCTCCCATTCACTTATGAGACTCATTACAAGTTCCTACACGTTATCCAAGATCATATTATCATCTTAAAAGCTATAAATTTCCACATTATTTGAGAATATCTCTTGCTACTACACCCTTGGTACAATTTTTTTGCACTTTCCTTAAGACAGTCACGGTGAACACCCATTTGTCCACACTCTGTGCACATTAAATGGTTAGTAAAATTATGTATATATTAAATGAGGGTCCATTCTATAAGTAATAATGAAATACATTCATATAATGGCCCTTAGATCCATAAAATTCTCAAAATACTTAAATTATTATCATTCTTCTGGACCAGTCAGAGGGAAATAAGAAACCAAAACTTTAAAACTCAAAAAAGGATTCAAATGAGAATTGAAATGATATATAAATTCCCAATAAACCTTACTAGAACAAAATATTAAGGTTAAATGTCAGACCATACAATAAGAATGGATCAAACCAACAAGAAAATGGAGTTTTTATTAAATTAAGTCTTCCTCCTTGTTACAGTCCGTACAAATTTGTACATGTATATGCCGAAAACCTGCCTATTGGGAGCACGCTTAGACATGAAAATGTTAGAGATATACATCAAATAAACTACATTAACATATAAAAAACAAGGCTTCCACCATAACCTCCAATGAGCCAAACAAGAGCACCCAAGCCTTGTTGATTTTCTCTTAGAGAGGGTTGTGAGTGTGCTCTCCCAACACAATATATAAATCACACTTTGATTAAATGATTAATGATAAATGATCTAAAAGATGCAAAACTAAATGGAGTGATGAAGAGCTCAAGAACAAGTATGATGAACTTGTCTAAAACTCTCAACAATGCAAATGAGATTTAAACTAATAACTATGATGGTATGCAAGATTGAAACAAGCTAAGATAAATTTTGTCATTATCCTACAATGTAATATCTAGATTCAAGATATAAAATGCTAAGAGCTCATGAAAAACTCTAGAACTAAACTAACATGATAACTATGCAAAAATGAAAGATGATTTGCAAGGAGTGAGGCCTCCTATTTATAGATTTTTGGGGGGCTTGGATGAGGCAGATCTCATGTGGCATCCACATAGATTCTACATGGGATAAAGGAGTGGTCATGGAAGAGTTAGAGTTGCTCACATGTGCGAGAAACTCTTGAAAATGATGGCTCAATGTCAAGTGTAAGAGGGTGGGAGACCCAAAGTGAGTCACATGTTGAACATCTTCCAAAGAGGAAAGGGGAGACAAGATGTAAGAGAAATAGCTTGGGTCATTTTAGGTAAAGGGAATGGACAACTACCATAGGAGAGGTGCTCACACATGTGTGAGCACCATTAGGAGGTTGAATGTTGTAGGAATTATAAAATTAGTCTAATTAATCTAAGATTAATTAGAGGAGTAGGCTTAGGGGGGATAGTGATGGGTATAGATTAGGAATCTAGGCTAGATTTAGGATTAATCCAAATTAGATTTAGATTAATCATAGCTTAGTAGAATATTAGAATGTGGAGGGAATAAATAAATTAAAATTTATTTAAAGGGGGATTTTGTAAAGAATCATATATTAAATGTAATTTAATATATTAGGGAAGGGTCTTCAAATTAACTTAAGATACCATAGAATAATGAATTAATTTAATTAAATAAATTTAATTAAATCAATAGATGAATATAACAAAAATAGTTAATTAACTAGAATTAACTATAATGCTAAGGGAATATTAATTAAATTAATATAAGTGTGCAGGGATGATTTTAGATGTCTACATTTTTCCCCTCTTTGATGCAGTGTCGAGGATGGTGTCATGTCAAAGAATTAAAAAAATAAGATGCCCCAGAGAGAAAAGTAATCCTAGAAGTCGTGCCGAAGAGACGATGGTGGGAGAGTATGCCCCCTCGAGAAAATAACGCAAAAAATAAATTTTGTGGAATTTTCCCCAAAAATGGTAGAAGGGAGGAAGAAGAATGAGGAGGAAGAGAGAAAAAAGGGAAATTAGCTTGTTTTGTGATACACATCCTTGAGGGGGGGGGTCAGGGTAGACCTAGGGTAAATCAGGGACATGGTGCCCTAATTGGGATGGGGGAATAGTGAATAAATAGGAGCCTCAAAATGCAGATTGCAAGAATGCCAAATGAAACTAACTAATGCAACCTAACTACATGAGATTTTTGGGATTATATTGTGTTAATATCGGAGAGCACACCCTAGTTGATTTTGCAAGAGGAGGTATGCATCACATGCTAGAAAATGTAGATGACATGGTTCCTTTGCGTAGACTAAACTCTCAGACAAATAAGGTAGATTTAGGAGCATATATGTAGATCAACAATCATGGTGGAACTAATGCAGTGACACTCATGAGGAAGCCACAGTACACCCAAGTCTTGATTAGGGACTTGGTGGAAGTGTATGAGGCCCTGCCCCTAGTGAGACATACATAACCATAATTGCATGACCAAAAAAGAAGCACAAAAGTACCCACAGATAATTTATTCTGCAAATGACACATATTACAATATACACCATCCAAGATACACCAATATATTGAAGATTGAGGCAATTGCAAGTAGGGTCTACTGAAACACAAAGATAAATCAACAAAAAGGCATCATGACCAAGTACTCATTCAATCCAAAGTTCTTTCCATGAACATGATTGTGTGATGGAGGATTGATAAGCCGATGCTGGAAGGATGCATCTTGATGGGAAAAGATTGATTGATGTTGAAACAAGCATTCGGTGGCAATAGGTGTGAAATGAACAAGGAATTTAGAAAGTAAATCTCTGAGTTGATTTGATAAAACTCATGCAAGCAAAGTGTCAGGGAAAAGCTCAGCGTGATGGGATAAAGATTATTTTTGATGGGATAAAGCTCAGTTTGATAGGATTAGAATGGGTATAATAGCATGTGATTAGATGATGAATGAGGAACATGATTGGATAAAATGATATTGGAGGCTAAGATGGATTGAATAGGATGGAAGAAAGATAGATTGATTGGATTAGAAGATAAATGAATTTGTTGGATTTGGATTGGAAGATAAGATGGTTTGAATAGGATAGAATGAAGATAAATGGATTTGATAGAATGGAATTGGATGATAATAGGTGTGAATAGGATGAAAGGAAGATAAATAGATTGAATTGGATAGGATGAAAGATAAGAGCAAGTGGAGAATATGATAGAATTGGAAGATAAGATAGATTGGATTAGAAGAGAAATGAATTGCATAGAATTGAATTGGAAGATGAATGGAGGAAGATAAGAGGAATTGGAGAATAAGATAGAATTAGAATATAAGATAGATTCGATTAAAAGAGAAATTAATTGGATAGAATTGAATTGGAAGATGAATGGAGGAAGATAAGAGGAATTGGGCAATAAGATAGAATTGGAAGATAAGATATATTGGGTTAGAAGATAAATGAATTGGAAGATGAATGGATGGGGCTAGAAGATAAATGAATTGGATAGAATTGAATTGTAAGATAAGAAATTGTATTAGGATAGAAGGAAGATGAAATAGATTTAATTGTATAAGAAGGAAGATAAGAGGAATTAGATAGGAGGGAATTGGAAGGATCAAATGGATTGAAAGGATGGAAGGGAAATGAAAGGAATTGGAGAATATGATAGAATTGGAAGATAAGATAGATTGGACTAGAAGATAAATAAATTGGAGAAAATTGAATTGCAAGATTAATGGATTAGATTAGAAGATAAATGAATTGGATAGAATTGAATTGGAATATGGATGAAGGATAAAGTGGATTGGGACCAATGACAAGGGATAACCAAGGAATGGTGGAGATGGGGAGATGACTTGGATGTGAGATAGATGGAGCGAATGGATGAATAGGTAATATTTAATGGATGGAAAGGGAATATAAGGATGGAGATTCAAGAAATATGTGGTAAAGGAGTGAATTCCCCACACTAGCAGTACGAAAATGGAGGATGGTAAGATGGGGGATAAAGGATGCATGAAATTAAAGGATGGTGTGGAAGGGATGTGAGTGGAGAACTAAAGGATGATGAATAAGTGGAGTAGGATCCAAGGACTATGTTTCAAAGGATGTGTCATGTGAAGATGAAGGATGGAGAGATAGTGGATAAAGGATAAATGAGATGGATGGATATTCTATAAAGGATATGCATGGAGAGGATAAAGGCTTGTATTGTCCAAAGCATGCATGGATGTTTGAGTTCCTTTAGGTTTTAGGTAAGAGAAATGTATGAAAGTGGAATGGATTTGGAGAAGATATATGAGAGGGAGGGTATGAATAGGCGATAGGTTAATTATATGTAGAATATTGATGGAATAGGAAATATGGAATGGAGGGAACACATACGATAATCAAGATCAAAGATATGGGAAAGGAGGATGGATTTATATAGGATGATGGATGGAAGATGAAGGAATTAAATATGATAAGTACTATGAGATGGAGGATGTCAAGATCAAATATAGGCAAAGAAAATGGAGTTATGTGGGATAATGGATAGTGAATAAGAAACATGGAGGATATAGACGGAGGGAGTGTATGGGATAGTCAAGATCAAAGACATGGTAAATGAGGATGAATTTATATAGGATGATGGATGGAAGATGGAGGAAGTAAATACGTTAAGTACTATGAGATGGAGGATGTCAAGATAGTGGATAGAGCTATGTGGGATAATGGATAGTGAATAAGAAACATGGAGGATATAGATGGAGGGAGAGTATGGGATAGTCAAGATCAAAGACATGGGAAAGGAGGATGGGTTTATATAGGATGATGGATGGAAGACATGTATGGTAGGATAGACATGAATGGATCTTTCCCCAAAGTGTAGAGTGTAAGGGGAGGAAGATAAGTGAATGGATAAGTGGATTTGGAAGACAATGGATGTGTGATAGGAGGATTGCGGAAGGAATCAAGCATATATTTCCATGGATTGGTTCCCTTGTAATAATTTTTTTTATTATAATGTATCAAGGTATTTTGAATATATGCTCATAGATGTTGGTAGAATGGTGGGAGGGGAAATGAAATGGATGGGGGGATGGAGGGGTGGAAAGAGGATTTATGTGTAGGGTTAGATTAATGAGATGGGAGGATGGGGAAGGATTGGTGGAAAATGGATGAGAGGTTGGAACAATTTTGAATAAATGGATGGAGGAGTTGGAAAGATCATCATTGGCATACACCTTGAAGTTTAGTGAAGTGGTAAAGGAGGATATTTTTGAAGGATATGGAGGAGAAAATATGGATTTTGGGATGTAGGGACCCAAAATAGATGAAGGTAGAGGTCAGAGTAAGGATAGTAGATTTTGGGACATAAGTACCCAAAATGGATTTGGAAGATGCGGGATTTTTAAATGGAGGATTGGAGAATTTATGAGTGGAGGGAGCTTTTGGATTAGCAAGGTTGGATGCCAATTTTTATTTCCTTTGAGATCCATTTCTTCAATAAGTGGCGTGAGGATCCACATGATTTTTGAAATTTTCTTTTTGGGCCTTTGTGGCCTTTTGATTTTTTTGATTTTTGATTTTTTGCTTTTCGATCATATTTTCTTTTCTTGAACATGTCTTTTAGATGGGACATGTTGATCCTTGATTTTTGTGGATTTTGTCTTTTATGTATTTTAGCTTTGGAATCCAAATTGCTTCCAATAGAAATGGTATGGGTGTATGAGGATGGATGGTATGGAGAGTTTATGGATGGAATAATTGAGGGTGAATTTTGGAATGAGTCAAGGATGTGTACCTTTGTTGATATTTATTGGAGATTTGGGGTGATGGAGTGGTAGACTTGTTTATGGTGGATGAATGTATTTAAGAACCCAAAATGGATGGAAGGGATGAAGGATTTGTATTTGGGACATAAGGACCCAAAATGGACATGGATGAGGAAGGGATGAAGTTTTTAACATAAGGGCCCAAAATGGATGTGGATGAGGAAGGGATGAATTTTTGGTTATAAGGGCCCAACATGGATGTAGAGGATGGGGGATGGGACCATTTGAGTTTAGATGGAAGAATTTAGGATTTAGAAGGGGTAGAAGATTTACCAACATCTTGAGACATTATTTTTCCAATGGGATACTTTTTATTTTGAAAACAAGATGTGAGTCCATGTGAATGGGGAGGAGAGGTGGAAGGAATGATAGGCTCATGAAGGAAGCCATGTTGGATAGAGGTGGAGGAACTAAGCTTACATGTATGAGGCTCATGGATGGATTGGATAGGTGTGATGGGATTTTGTGGAGGATTAGGATCATGATGGGGATTATAAGGTACAATAGGATATTGGGATGGATTGGGATCATGAGATGGAGATGAAGGGGTAATTTGATATTGAATTTGGGGAGGATTATGTGTTGGAGTGAGTGGATCTTGGGATGGAAGGGAATCATGCAATGAAATGGAGAAGATGGAATTATGAGATAGAGTAATTTAATCTTGACATGGAGGGGGATTAGTGGATGGGATTCAAGGAATATCTTCATGAAGAGGAGGATAATTGGAGGTTCACTCTTGGCATAGAGAGGAATCATTAATGTATGGAATGCAAGGGATGTCTTGATCTTGATTAGGAACGAGATCATGAGGTGGGTTAAGGAGGATAAATAAATCTTGATATGGAAGGCTGGAATCTTCATATGGAAATATGTCATAAGATGGAGAGGTGTCATAATATGGATGAATGATTAGATCTAGAGGATAAGATGAATCCATATTAGCATGATATGGAACAAGGTCTTGACATGTGTGGAATTGTGAGGGTAATGTTATGGAAGAGATGGAAGCTCCAATTTGGGTGGATGGAGGGATGAATGAATCATGAGACTTAGGAGATTTAGATGTGTCTGGATTTGGAGGGGATGGATGTGGGTGCATTACTTGGGATGATTGGAAAACTTTATTTGGAGTTGGGGATTTATACTTCTCTGCTAATCCAATCAATAGGAAAAGGTAGTGTGGGATGGGGATTATGTGGGTTTTGGAGGATTAGGATTATGTGGAGGATAAGGATTATGATTTTGGAAATGAATCTCAAAATGTGAGGTATTAGGTGTAGGATTGGGATTAAATGAGAGATGAGGAATATGGCTTTGGAAAAATGGGGAAGTACATGTCTTCAAAGGAAAACTTTTTCTTTTGACCCCCATTTTGTAGGCTAAGGATAATGTTTTGGAGTTCTTGAATCTCTTGGGCAAGGTGACTATGGAGGGAATAATGTGTTGGTGAGGGATAATGATATTAATTAAAGGTAGAGTAAGGATAAGAAATGGTAGATGAATTGGGATTGGATATGATGTGTTGAGGATTGATTTGGTAGGTGGGTTGGATTAGAGGTATGACTTGAGGATTAGGGTTTAGAACTTTAAATTCCTCAACCATTTTGTGAAACCAATCCATATTCATGATGTTTTAATGAGGGGTTTTGGAATTGGATTATAAGATGATGTGGAAGAAGATTTAGATTAAGAGTGGATGAAGTGAAATATTTGAGGATGAATGAGATATGAACTTAGGACGTAGCAGTATTGGACTTTATTTTGATTTAAGAGGGAAAGGCCTCAAGGATTTTGATTTTATTTTATTTTTTTGATATGAAGGCAGAGTCTTAAGGTTGGATTTGATTGATTTTGATTATGGATTTAAAGGTTTGAGACTAACTTAGGTGAAACAAGACCCTATGATGGTGCAAACAAAGGATTAATTTGGATGATAATATCTTCTTCTACTTGGAGATAGACTGATGATCCCAAGAAAAATAGGATATGCCTAAGAGAATTAAATACTTGAGATGGACTGATGTTCTCAAAGCAATATGCTTCAAATAGATCTTTGCTAATGATGAGGGTCTATGCTCAACCTAAGATTTGAGATGGAAATTTTGATGAAGGTGTGAAAGATGAAGTTTGATTTGATGTGGCTTGATATTGACTATGGTTGGATGTGGGTCAATAAATATAACTAGGGTTAAAGTCCAAGGATTATGATGGTGCTCCTAAGCCAAAAGCAAAAGATTTTAAGAAAATTAAAATTAGAAGTTGATGTGGATGAAGATTTGAATGAAGAATGGATGAAATTTAGAAGACAAATGAGGGATGTTTGAAGACAAGGGAATAATTAATGGGTGATTCATTTTGGATGAAGAGGAAGATGAATTGGATTAGGTTTGGACAGAATGATATGAGGTTTACAAGTGGATTGGATTATAAGAATGATGATGTGATTAGGTTGGATGGAAGATGAATGATTGGATTGGATTAAGAAAGATGATATTGATGTGGATTAGAAGGATGATTAGGAAGATTTTGGATTTTTAGGATGGAATGGTTAGAATGATTGAGAAGATTAGGAAGATGATGAAATGATTAGGATTATTAGGATAAGATGGAATGATTAGGATATTTAGGAAGAATGTGAATGATTAGGATGATTAAGATAGAATGAAAGATGACTAATAAGAACATGAGTGACTTAGATGAAGTGATTAGGATGAAGGGAACAATTAGGATGAATATGAATGGTGATTAAGAGGAAGGATGATTAAGATGATTAAGGGTGATTAAGAATAATGTGATGACAAGGATGGGTTGATTAGGATGATGAAGTTGAAAGATTGATTAGGATGTAGATGTTGATTAAGGATGATTAGAGGAATATGGATGGTTGGATTGGATTAGGGAGATGATTTGGAATATTATGGATGATTAGGAGATGATGAATATGATTTTGGATGATTTTGGACTATTTTAGGTTAATTTTTTCATTGGCAAGACTGATTTTCAACATACATCGAAGGCATTGACTATGTTAAGTATACATTGACTCAAAATTTGGGCATAACTGATAGTTATTGAAGATACACATTTGAAAATAGTCCTGCAAGGGACAAAGAAACCTTCTAGGAGACAAGCAATTATGACTTTGGGGAATTTGATACAAATTTGAAAATTTTAATGTGTGTATGTTCAAGTGGCCCTTTCAAGCCACCTATGTTTTTACATGGTTTAACACAATGAAGATAGTACAAACATTAGCTACCTTAAGGAATTGGCTTCGCATGAAATATTATAGGCCCTTTTCTTGGTATTCCTTTGGCTTACACAACAATGTCATCCCTGGAAGGGCACCTGTGTTTTTTCCTTTTGCTAGGTATTGTTGTTGTTCTACGAAGATCTCTTTCATAACACAATACCCTGGGACACGTATGATGGGAATATTGGGGGAAGAATATTCCCTCCCCTTGCACTATAATAAATCATCATTCATAGGTGAATCAGGTAGGCTACTAATTTATAGTTTCTAGTAAGATCTGTGGTGTCCCCCCAATCGGTTTGTACATGTGTGAGACACTTAAGTCTCTGGTGGACCACATCAGCTCCTTAGGCACTATTTTCCCAATCCAAACTATTATCTACACACCACACCCGAGTTTGGTGGGGTTGAGACAAGTTTTTGTTCAGTATCTCATTTCTATACCATTCAAATATTTACCAATTTGAGGTTGTCCTCTAAAGGGGAAGTACACCCTCTAGACATGCCTCTCTAGAAGCTAGATTAAGATAATATTTCTCTTCACCCAAGTTCTACAAAGGCAAGGGGAGAGGATACATCTATATTTTAATCATAGTGTCATGTAAATCAAGGGATCTATCTAATGACAAATAGTTTGAAAGAAGTGTTGAAAAATACTTATTCAAACACACCAAAAAGAGTTCATTCCAATTTGAACCTAATTAGAACAACTAAGTGTTTTATACCTAATGAAAAGACACAATATAATGGTTAAGCATGCAAGTTAAATTTAATTCCCACACATCAAGAAGGAAAGCATGTAAGAAAGGTGTGATTGTTTTGCCTTAAGTCATTAAAATTTTTGTGAAGTTCATTCCCTTATGCATTCAATAATGAATTTGGTTAATTCCTTTAGGCAACATGCATTCAAAGACTAGTGTCTAAAGCATACAAGTTCATTCCCAAAATTTGATAAAATCGAAGGAAACCTGCATGAAAATCTTTAGTAATCTTAAAGTCTTCAACCTTGAAATGCTGCAAAAAGGCAAATAGATTAGTAACACTTGAAACTAGAAAAAATAAATGTTTTCTATGAAAAGGCAGAGACAAAAGGCTACAATCAATAGTCCACTAGACTCATGCTTGAGACAATATGTTGATTCTTGAAATTTAGCTAAGTTAGAAATTTCTTAAAAACCCTAAAAAATTAGAATCTTTATCTTAACTCCTATGAAGCTGAAACCACTTTCAAACATCCTAAAAGTATATAAATAAAATGTAACTTAAGTATAAGAAAGGATTAGTATGTAACTTATACTTTAATGTTACTTTTTATGTATATTCCTGATGCTAAAATTGGCCTGAAGGGTACACAAGAATCCTAAAGAAACCACCTAAAAGATACCCATTTCAAAAACTAGTTTCAAAATCAAACAGGGTAGAGATGAAAAAGCTAGGTCACAGACAATGATCTATGCAGATGAAGATTTGTGTAGATGATGATTTGTGCAGACGATGATCTACGTAGACGAAAATCTATGTAGACGATGATCTTAGAGCGCAGATGACAATTAATGCAAATCGCCATCTGCGTAAATGACAATCTCAAAGTGTAGATGACAATTTGCGTAGACGACAATCTTACAGTATAGATGATGATTCCAATTCATAGATGACTTTTTGTAAATCAAAGACGATAATGAGTGACTGGGTTAAAAAAATGGCAAAAATATTCAAATTTTGTTTAAGTTTTTAGGAATGTGGGTCCCACCAGGGGTGCCAAAATGTATATGCTGGAAACCTACCTATTGGGAGCACGCTTAGACATGAAAACGTTAGATATATACATCAAATAAACTACATTGACATATCAAAAACATGCTTCAAAATGAGGCTTCCACCATAACCTCTGATGAGCGAAACAAGAGCACCCAAGCCTTGTTGATTTTCTCTTAGAGAGGGTTGTGGGTGTGCTCTCCCAGTACAATATATAAATCCCACTTTGATTAAATTATTAATGATAAATGATCTAAAAGATGCAAAACTAAATGAAGTGATGAAGAGCTCAAGAACAAGTATGATGAACTTGTCTCAAACTCTCAATAATGTAAATGAGATTAAAACTAAGAACTATGATGGTATGCAAGATTGAAACAAGCTAAGATAAATTTTTCCATTATCATACAATGTAATATCTAGATTCAAGCTATAAAATGATAAGAACTAATGAAAACTCTAGAAATAAACTAACATGATAAAAATGCAAAAATGAAAGATGATTTGCAAGGAGTGAGGCCTCCTATTTATAGGATTTTTGGGGGCTTAGATGAGGTGGATCTCATGTGGCATCCACATAGATTCCACATGGGATAAAGGAGCGGTCATGGAAGACTGAGAGTTGTTCACATGTGTGAGAAACTCTTGAAAATGATGGCTAAGTGACAAGTGTAAGAGGGTGGGAGACCCAAAGTGAGTCACATGTTGAACATCTTCCAAAGAGGAAAGGGGAGACAAGATGTAAGAGAAATAGGTTGGGTCATTTTAGGCAAAGGGAATGGACAAATCCCATAGGAGAGGTGCTCACACATGTGTGAGCACCATTAGGAGGTTGAATGTTGTAGGAATTATAAAATTAGTCTAATTAATCTAAGATTAATTATAGGAGTAGGCTTAGGGGGGATAGTGATAAGTATAGATTAGGAATCTAGGATAGATTTAGGATTGATCCAAATTAGATTTAGATTAATCATAGCTTAGTAGAATATTAGAATGTGGAGGGAATAAATAAATTAAAATCTATTTACAGGGGTATTTTGTGGAGAATCATATGTTAAATGTAATCTAATATATTAGGGAAGGGTCTTCAAATTAAATTAAGATACCATAGAATAATAAATTAATTTAATTAAATCAATAGATGAATATAACAAAAATATTTAATTAATTAGAATTAACTATAATGCTAAGGGAATATTAATTAAATTAATATAAGTGTGTAGGGGCGATTTTAGATGTCTACAATACCATCTCATCAAACAATCACTTTGGAAGGTTTTATAGACTCACATTTAACTTCCTCCAATTGATTTAGATTGGCTAGGATACATAAACAACCCAAAATAGTTCAAAATCATGAAGCCCTCCAATAACTAACTAGCCATTAGGATTTGAAAATTCAAAATTCCTAACTGCTAACAAATGAACTTATAACAACCTCTACCTATTAATAAGGCCTCCAAATGGATCTCATTTCATTATTAAACCATTATAAAACCCTCTAAATACTTACAATATAGATCCATTGATGAGATTATTTGGTTCTATGGTCCCTTTAGGACCATTAGGATATTTTTATTAATAAATTTGGATTATTACATTCAAAAGACATAATTGGATTCAAAACATTATAATTGATCTCAATTGCCCTTCCAATTCCAACTCTGACTCTTGATATCTTCTTGTCTTCAATGTGACCATGAGGTTCTCCTGCATTATACTCCCCACCAACAAAGGAACTCTTGCCCCAAGAGTTGAGTGGCTTGCTCTTAACTCCATGGATCCTCCTTGAAGGTATCTGATGATATAAATTTATAGGGGACATCTATAGTGATAACAAATCCCCAAAGGTTGCATTCCTCCTCTTATACCTTGCACAAAAATCAAGAGCAAAGTCAGATTTCAAAACATAGTATTTAGTCCCCATATTGGGACAATCACTTCTTTGTTGCTTCTCCTACTTATTCTCCATCTTTTCCTTGTCCTTCTGACCTGTCCATTCATGTTCTTTTGAAGGATTACCTTCCAACTCCCTCTATACCCTTATAGGGAATACAATGGTGCCAATTTTTATGGCCTCTTGACCCACACAACACTTCTCTAAGGGTCTGATCTAAGTTGATTGAAACAAGGAAGTTGCATTATCCAATAAGCCTAATTAACCTAAGCATCTTGATGTCCCATACCCTCTGCAACAAAGGGTAAATGAGAAAATGTGCTTAGGAACTAGATCCAACATATAGTTTTGAAAATTATTGAAGGAGAGGATATGACCTTGATTTAAATTATGTATGCAATTAAGTGCAGTGTGAGGTCCTATCATAAGGAGCACACTAAAGAGGGCTAAAAAGTCCTAAAATGAACACAAAAGAAAGTGCTTACTTTTTAGGACTATACTTTTAGCCCCCACATTAGCAGGAGTATGAGACAATCTCATGCTCACAGTAAAGGGAGAGATAGAATAAAGATAGAGAGAAGATTGCTGTGAATTACAAAGAGATAAGACATCACTGAGTCTAAGGACATAAGCCCCCAAACTGAGGATCCCAACTCTACATCCATGCACAAGGGAATGGAAACAAAGAAAAAGAAAAATAAAAGAAAAAGAAAAGAAAAAAGATATTGAAAAAAAACAAAAGGGGTTAGTACAAAAATCCAAATCAACTAGTGAAAGAGACCTCAACTAGAAATGTATCACTCACTAATATCATGTCTAGAAAGCTATTGAAAGAGCACAAGTGATCACAAAGAAAGAACATGAGTACCACCAATGATGATACTAACTCCATTATTTAACCTACTAGCATGATAGAAAATAGAAAGAGAGAAAAAGAGATGAAAAGAGTGTTATTAACTTTCCTGGTAAGATTGTGTGTCTTAATGTGAATCACACCAAAGATAGAATTTAAATTTCTAGCAGGTTGTATGCCATTCTAGTCAATTCTATCAAAAAGCCCATGCCTATTGGTGACTTTGTATATGTGCACCTCATGAATGGATATGGATCTACTATATTCATGAATATTTTTGTATATGTTCACTTCATGGATGGATATGGATCTATTATAACCATGACGATTGGTTTTGTATATGTGTACCCCATGGATGGATACAAATTCATGTATCCGTGGAGATTGGTTTGTATGAAAAAAATGCATAAGAAAAATGTGCAAGAGAATGTACAAGGTAGGTTGTATGTATTCCCCCCTCCTTATGATGGCTACATAGTAGACATTATAAGGAAGATAATCAAGGATACCTACTTCCAACAACAAGGAGATATCCATTAAATAACAATGTATGCCATAAACTTAGCTAAGAGTGTTAACTCATATAGCCTAAGAAAATAGATAATTGTGAAGGATATGCTACTTATGAGAAGAGACCCTTGAAATGAATATATCTTATTTACAAGAAATCTAACTTAAAGAGGAGTTCTTGAAAAAAAATAACATCTTTAAGACAACAGAAGGGGAAGAGAACAAAAATGCACCAATTTAGCCCCCTATCACTAGGTGAAATAGGGATTCTCGATGAAGGATGACAAAATTTGAATTACAAAGTAAGGGAATATATTTATGATGAAAATAATTTGTGCAAATAAAGAAGAGGTAATGATGAAGGAGTCAAAAATCTTGTAAAAGATAGAATCCCAATCAAGATAAAAAAGTCTTTATAAGAAAAACATGTTACATGATAAAAAAAAATGCCACTGTACAAAGGAAAGTAGATCCTTAGACAAAAGAGAGAAATGATGTACATGAAATATTACCCCCCAAGTCTGAAGGTAAGATAAAATATGTATAATACACCTCGAATGTTAGATATCTCATGATATATACACAATCTAGAGAAAAATAAGCTGTAAACTAGAGAAAACCCTTTATAT
>MU226068.1:393742-418416 GCA_018584345.1 Thuja plicata | reverse complement strand
GACTAAGTCTAGTTTCAAAAGTAAAACCCATACATCTAATGACATTCTAGAATTAGTCCATACTGATTTATGTGGACCAATGAGGACAAAGAGTTATTATGGAGATAGATATTTTATTCTCTTTGTTTATGATTACTCTAGAATGATGACAATCATGTTTCTAAAAGATAAATCTGAAGCATTCAAGATGTTTAAATGGTATAAGGCTATGGTAGAAAAACAAAGTGGTAAGGATTTGAAATGCTTGAGGTCAGATAGAGGAGGATAATTTATATCAAATGAATTCACTAATTTTTATAATGAGCATGGTATAAAAAGACAGGTTTTTGCACCAAGAACACCACGACAAAATAGGATTGCTAAGAGAAGGAACAGATCAACAACTGATTGTGCTATAACACTGGTGATAGAGAAAGGCATCACCCAAATATTTTGGAGGGAAGCTGTTAATACTTCTGTCTACACACTAAACAAAGTATAATTGAAGGACACAAAGAAGACACCTTATGAGCTATGGTATGGTAAAACACCCAATGTAAGTTACTTCAAAATATTTGGTAGTCAATGTTATGTCTTAAAGGATGATAGAAATGGAAATCTTGATGCCAAGAGTGATGAAGGTATTTTTCTAGGGTATTCTACCAAGAGCAAAGCTTATAAATGTCTTATCAAGGCTTCTAAAAAAATTGTTGAAAGTGCAAATGTAAAGATAGATGAATTTGCAGAAAAAGAATGAGCTAGAAAGCACAAAAGAACCAGAGGACTACAAAAAAATTTTATGTTGTGAAGAACCCAACACTCTACCTAAGCAAAAATGCTTAATTCCAGAACAACAGAATGTTGCAACCGACGGTCAGATTGCTATTACCGACGGTCAGGATAATAATCAGAATAATGTGCAAGGTGATGAAGAACAAAATGAAGATCAAAATAATGATCAAGTTGATACACAAATTGATGTACCTCTACTTGCAAGATATGTAAGATGGAACCATCCAAAATCCAGATCATAGGAGATAAGAAAGCTGGTACAAGAACAAGAAGTAAGTCTTTAACCTCAAATTGTTTAATTTGTGAGTTTAAGACAAAATCTATCAATGTTGTACTAGATAATGAGGAATGGATAAGTGCTATGAATGATGAGATTGAATAGATTGAAAAGAACAAGACATGGTCACTTGTGCCAAGACCAGATGACAAGAATGTCATTGGTACAAAATGGATATTCATGAATAAGCTGAATGAGAATGGAGAAATCACAAGAAACAAAGCAAGACTAGTATGCAAAGGGTATGCACAAGAAGAAGGTATAGACTATGGAGAGACCTTTACACCAATTGCTAGGCTAGAAGGAGTAAGGATACTACTTGCTTATGCTGCATTCAAAGGATTCAAAGTATATCAAATGGATGTCAAGTCAACATTCCTAAATGGAATACTTGAAGAAGAGGTATACATTGAGCAACCAGAAGGGTTTGTCGATCAAGACAAAAGAAACATGGTATGTAGACTTCATAAAGCCTTGTATGGATTGAAACAAGCTCCTAGATTCTAGTACGAACAACTTCATTGCTATCTTATAAGTATTAGATTTGTAAGGACTAGTGAAAACAATAATCTTTATTTGAAGGAAGATACTGATGCTAAAACTTTGATTGCTGAAATATTTGTTGATGAAATCATATTTGGAGGCAATGATATGATATGCAAATCATTTGCTAATGAGATGAGCAAAGAGTTTGAGATGTCTGTGTTTGGAGAGATCAAGTTCTTTCTTGGTCTACAAATCATTCAACAAAGTGAAGGTATTTTCATTACACAGTCCAAACACATCAAAGAGGTCCTGAAAATATTCAAGATGGAAGATTCCAAACCAGTTGGAACACCGATGGCTACTGGATGTAAGTTAACAAAGGAGGAAAAGACAACAGAGGTAAATTAGACTTTGTAAAGATCAATGATTGGAAAACTCATGTATGTTGTACACACTAGACTAGATATTGCACATGCAGTAGGAATTGTTGCTATATTTTATGCTAACCCCAGGGAATCACATATGACTGCTGTGAAAAGAATTCTAAGATTTCTGAAGAACACTGATGAATTTGGCTTATGGTATAGAAAAGAGGGCAAATTTGAACTTAATGTGTTTATTAACGCTGATTGGGCTGAAAATCTTGATGATCAGAAGAGCACAACTGGAGGAGCATTCTTTATGGGTGACAGACTTGTCACATGGATTAGCAAGAAGCAAGGATGCATCTCTCAGTCTACTACAGAAGCAAAGTATGTTACTACTGCTGCAAATTGCTCAAATATTACATGGATCAAACAATTGCTGGAAGGTATGCATGTGAAGATCTTAGATCCAGTGATTATTTACTGTGATAACACCAGTGCAATAAACATTTCCAAGAATCCAGTCATGCATGCCAAGACTAAACACATTGCCATCAAGTATCATTATTTGAGAGAACAACTTCAAGAAAAAGAGGTGATACTTGAGTATGTGCAATCAAAAGAATAATTAGCTGATATTTTCACCAAGCCACTGCCCAAGGATACATTTGAGTACTTGAGAAGGAGACTAGGGGTCAGACCCTTGTCTAACAATCAGTAATATAATTGAAGGCTGCATCAGCCTACATATTATCATAATATCATTCATGTTGATGCAAGCAAAGAGATGAACTTCAAAGATACATCTATATACAAATAGGTATATACCAAAACTGAGCACCAGAGCATATTGTTGTATTGCTGATCGATAAGGGAAATTCAAGGAATATATTATGGATGGAAAGAAAAGATTGTTTGACATGAATGTTAGATATCTGTGAGATATATATTTTGCTGGTCTTAATGGGAAGTAGTACTGAGAGGGAGGGGTGAATCAGTACCTCTAAAACTATTAACACTTTACTCAATTAATCATTAATGATCATTTAATTTTGATTTACCAACTATTACTGGTATTCTTTCTTATACATATATAGTTTGTTTACAATCTTTAATAGTTATCGTATCGCAGAAAACTCCTATTAGGAAGTAAAAACTACGGTGGGGATGGCACCCACAAAACTTCACTATCTATAGAATAGAAGGGAACCGGCTAAGGCTTACAATTTGATCAAAACTATTGATCTACCCTGTTAAGAGTATTAAGGTGGAGACTTGTTAAGATCTACTCTGTTAAGAGCTTTAGCAACATTGATTTAAGTGTGCACTCAGTTATGAGATTTACAATAGGACGGTTAAGCCCACCTTTCTTGAAAGGATTTCATTAGTGTACTTCACTTGTTAGAATGAGTACAAATGTTGACCTGACTATATGCAATCTACTATTGCTGATTTACAGATCCATTAAAACCTTTTCAATAATAATATCACCTTAAGTGATTGATGAATACCTTTTCTCTGCTTGTCGATAACCTCTGTTCTGTTCTTGAGAATTGATTTGATTCTGTTTGTGTTCTTCTACATGAATTCTCTGTTTGGTCTTTAGTTTCTCTGCATGGATACTATCTTCATTGAACAACAAAAACTCTCAATGGATTGAGCACCTATTTACACAAGTGTTTGACCTATCTTGGAATTCACAATTTACAATGTTAACTCTCAGATCCAAGGTTTACAACTTGACCTTGATCTTTAGTTTGCATGTTTTAAAATAGTAAAATGAATATAAATAATAAAGATTACATTGCTTCCTCTGAACATAATGGATTAAAAAACAAATCAAGAAGTTATAAATACAACTTCAGTGATTTATCTGACGTGGAAAGTTAGATCCACTTTTTGCGGGATGTAACTGACTGTCAAATCTTGGTTGTCAGTTTGAACTTGTAGTCTATCAGTGTTCCTTGATTGAACTATTCATCAAGTTCCCTGTATCTGTCGGGTTCCTCTCTTTGCTGTACTATCAGGTATCACTGTTGTTACTCGTCGGATATTGTTTACCATTTTGTCATCGGGTAACACTTAACAGTGTTTGTCAGGTAACCTTGGCATCAGATAGTATTGTGCCATATCTATCGGTGTAGAGTAAACCGATGGTGCAGATCATGTTTTCTTCTAAGTATAATAATGGAAAAATATAATGCCTTCAATCTCCCCCTTTGACATAAGTATCAAAAAAACTGATATGTGCACAATACTGAAATTATTACACCATGTTTATATCCTTGTCATAATATGACTCCCCCTTACTATGTGCATCTGTATAGTGTATGTATATGTACATGTATACTATCTATTCTCTGAGTGTATATTATTTCCCCTTTCTTCCACTATACATTTGATTTCCTCCTTTAACTGAGGTGATGTACATATCAAATTCCCCCTTTCTTTGATACTGATGACAAAAATGTACAACTTACAATATGCCAAAATTGTGACAAAAATGTGTAACTTACAATGTGTAAAAGACATTATATTGGGTAACTTTGATATATTCTATTAGTTTCTCCCAATGTTCTCTCAACTATTCTAGGGTCATGTGTTGCAGCTCTAGTATGGCGTGCATATCATAAATGTTGTCTAGGATAGACATTTTAGTGGTGGAAATTAGAGTACTTGCTTGTGTCATATTTTGTTGCAGGAGTGTAAGTGTTAGTAAGAGCTTAACTTGTAGCTCATTGACCTCATCTATGTATTTCATCTCTGCAAACTGAATGTCTTGTCTCTATTTCCTAGCCTATATGATTTGTTGATTGTGCAATTTAAGTGCTTCTTCGATGGTGGCTAGATTTTGTGCACTGGATTGAAGATCAACATCTATTTTTTCTATCTTGTCGGTATACTCATTAGTGAGTTGATCTAAAGTGCACAATTTCTTTATTAAGATAACAACTTTTGATAAAATTGGATCAATTGTACTTATCAATTCAGATAGCTTGACCTTTTTTAGTGCAACTTCCTGGCTTATCTTTTCTGCAAGCTTGAATTCATACTTTTGTTCAAGTCTCTCTTCCATTATTTTCTTAGCATATGTATTCTGAGATGTTATTGCATTTGTGAGTGTGACTAGTTGATCAATGATTGGATTTTGTTGATTAATATTTATGTCTGGTACTATTTCTTGAAGTATATTTCTTGCTACTTCCAGTACCTTGGCCTCTTTTTCCACTCTTATTAGTTTGTCTTGAATGACCTTTATCTCACATAGCTTTGCATATTTTGTCAATGTTGTTGGATCCAATGTTCTTGGATCACAGACTGGAATCTCAATGATTTCATCCAGAGTTACTGGATTTTTATTCTTTCCTTTCTTCTTCTTTGAGATTTGAGGGGATGCAGATGTATGAACTACCATAGCTAGTTCATTTTTTCACTGTAAATTTCTTGGGGAAGGTTTTGTCAATGATGCATCTTATGTTTTATGCTCTGTGGGCACTTGTCAGTTATGTGAAGATGTCTCTTCATTAACCTTGTGTGTTTCTGCAGAATGTGCTCCGGTTTTCTTTTCAATCTCATCCTTCTTTCCTTCTTCACCTTTATCTAAAGGTTTTTCCCCTGTTTCCTTTCGAGTGTTTTCCTTATTTTGATCAGTAGATGCATTCTTCTAATCATCAGTTGTAGCTTTCTCTATAGTAGTATATGTTGTCCCTTTGGCTTCTTCATCACCCTTGTCTTTGGGTGTGCTTGTTTCTTTCTCATTTGTTCCCTCATTTCCCTCTAGTATCTTTATTGCCTTCATTAGGACAGGCATGTTACTTTGAGTTACTGCTTGGGCTTTGTCAGCATTGGTGTCTTTCTCATCGGTTAGTGTCTTATCAGCAATAACATCCTCATCCTTTTGTATATTTTGTGCAAGGTCTTGCACAAGTGGGTGTAGGATTGATGTGTCCTGCATTTGTTCATTAGCAATGTCAACTATCTTGTTATCTGATGTCTTCAGTACTTGATGGCTTTGTTGATCCTTGAGTGTGATAAATATCACATCATCTTTCTTCTTTGGATCATTCCCAGAATCACAATGAGTGATATCTTGGATATTATCATCCATGCCTGTATCTAAGTTAATAGGCTCATCATCACTTTCTTGATTGTCCAGAGCAATATGCTGAGGACTTGCATTATCTGTCTCCTCCTCTCTATGAGGTGTGTTTGTGAGAAGTAATTGCTTCTCAACACTTGTTGACTCTGCCAGTAGATCTAATAGATGTCTCCATTTAGTCTCTATCATTGTATCCAATTCTATAAACTTGCTCTCTAGTACTTTGTAAGCCCTTTTTTTGTCTACAAATTTACTTGAGTGTTTCTTTAGTACTTCTTGTATCTCTTCAAATTTGGATTCAGGAGGCACTAGTCTTACAAGAACTCTTTCTCTTGCTTCTCTCTATGTTTTCAAGGCATATGCCCACTGTTGGTATATCCTTTTACCTATCTCTTCAGGTATTTGATTTACAAATTCAGCAGGGGCATACTTGTTTTTAATCATTGATTTTATGACTGCTTCCTGTATTTTATTCTGATCCTCTGGATTCAGTGTATCCCACTGCCTAATCTTTTTATCAGTCATTGTACCATGGGTAGTAATTGATTTGGTAGCATCATCTACCCTTTGGTTTCTGAAGTTCTTCTTTACTACATCTTGTTCATCATCTTTGGTGTCATCCAAGTCAACCTGTGTCCTGACAAACCTTTTTCTCTTCTTTGGTGGTGTGGTTTTGATAGGTTGTTGTCTTGTTCTTTTTGCTAGATGCTTCCTTATATAGGTCCTTACTTGACCTTTCTTAAGTGGCATTGTATCAGTTGTAGCAATCTAACTTCTTGTTCTTTGATTCTTTGCAAGAGGTGGAGATGGAGGTGCATCAGATTCAATAGCCTCTATATCTAATTTCCTTTCTTCCAGTTCTTCACTGATCTTTCCCTGTTCATCAGTTTCCTCCTATTGATCTTTCTCTTCCTCTTCAGTAACTGATAGAATCTTCTTGAGATTATTAACCATTTTATCTTTCTTGTTTATAGTCTTCTTGACTTCTAGGCCATGTTTTATCTTAGATTTGGCCTCCTCATATGTACAAAACCTTGGTTGTTTCTTATCAATGGGCTCATTGAGTAGTTCCCCAATTGCAGTTGTAGCTAGATCAATATTGATCTCATAGTCAAATGGTGATAACCAAGATGTTCTTGGTACAACTGGTTTGATATGTGTGAAGTCGGTGTCTACCATGAAACATATCTCATCTTTTTGTTTTTCAACTAGTTGCTCAGGAATCCTGGTTCTTTCCATCATCTTTTCCTTGAACTCAAGGAAGTATGCAGACATTAAAAACTCAAAGTTGTCTCCTAGTGACTTAATCAATTCACTAATCTATTGGGTTACTGGTTTGGTAGAGTCCCATACAACTTTTCCTACTGAAGGAAAGTATTCTTGAAAGTAGAAAAATGTACACATAATAAGTGATCCAAACTTACATGTGTTTCTCTTTGCAGACTTGATTTTGATCATATTCTCATGCAATTGTTTCAGTAGGATCTCACATAGATCCATCTGAATTCCTTTCATTACAATCTTGTAAGTAGTGCTTACCGCTGCTGCAGAAATGTTGTTCATTCTGCTAGCTTAAAATTTTTTGTAACCAATAACACATGCACCAAATTTTAACTCTTCGTAGTGATTGTGTTTACTTTGAGACCTCTGTTGTCTCCTTCTACATTGGTGAGTTTTGTAACTTCTTTCATGGATGGATATTTGTGTGCCCCAGGCTTGTCAATTATCGGATAACCAATGACAACATGAAGAACATCCTTTGTTATTTGCTTGGGTTGGTCTAGCCTTAGTTTGTTGTCATGCATCCTTCTCAAGACTATCCTAATCTATTCTGTCTTGAATTCCCTCAGGAAATATGGGGCATTTGTTAACCCTTTGACCTCCAAGTGTTTGTGTTCTTATTTTAGTTTTCCTTTGGAATCACATAGCTTCTTAAAAGCTTCACCCATTTCTAAATCACCTATCTATGTGATCTTGCAGTGAATATAAGACCTAGCGTCTTCTAAGACAAAATTTTTGAAAATGCGTCATTTTCATCAGGTTTCAATGCAATCTCTGGACATATCTTGTATTTAGGTTCGACACATGTGTTGTTCTTGATTAGTTTCACCACATTCTTCTTTTCATTTTTCAACTTAGCAGTTCTTGATGTAGTTACCATTGTTTTCCAAGTACTTAGGGTTTTCTTGAAATTAGGGCTTTTCTTGACAAAATAGTAACAAAATTCTTTTGGTGTCTTTGGTACTTACTTTGATTCATAATGGTGATGAGGAATCTATACTCTGTGTGCTGAATCGATCTGTAGATGCTTCTGCTTTCTACTCTTGAATCACTTTGATGTCGCTCTGCTTTCTCTTTAAATCGCGGGTGAAAAATGAAGTTGTCCCATTGACTATTTATAGACTTTTTGACCTAAGTCTTTGCAATAAATGCTCAACAACTCATCAGGACATGAAGATGGGTTTCGTTAGGAGGATATTTCAAATCATCATCAGTGAAGACATGATGCTTTGGTCAGTTTTTAACCATTTTTATTTTACCGACAGATATCAGTATTCTGTCACGACCACTTCTAAACTTTGCTTTCTTCCCGACGGTCGTTGGGTTACACTGGCAGTTTATCATTTTTACTAGTTGACCGACAATTTTTGATAAGTATGAATAAATCATTATTGTGTTCACCAATGATTTTCGGTAAGTGTTTACCGACGATGTTGCATTCTTAAACTGGTAAAAGTACAGTAATATGCATCTTTGGTTTATGCAGATTTTGACTATCTATCAATTTATATAATGGAACTGATGCAAAATATAGCTTGGTATAGTGCAGTTCTATACTTGTTCATCTCAAGTGGGGTTAGTGGTGTCACTGGATCCATTAGATGGGGTGTCACCATTTGCATTTCTTGGTCCAACTTCATCATTGCTTGAATCTTTTATCCACATTTTGTCTCTTTCCCTCCGGATATCTTCAATGGTGTCACCATTGGGATATGTGCTTGTTTCTATCAATTTATATTTGCAATCTTTCTTGATATGACCAACTTTATGATAGTGTAAGCATGCCATTCTAGGGTTTGACCAGCTACTAGACCTTTTGGTCCATGCTTTCATGTAGTTTGCAGCAATGTGACCATATCTACCACATGTTGTACAGTTTGTCCAAGTGTTGTAATCCCATACATATTGATTACCGATTCTTTTTGGCTGATAAGGAACTTCTTTAGCTTTTGGATTCCATGCTTTCCTTTTCTTTTTCCATCATTCTTCAGATGTGTGCCCATTCATCTTGCATGTAGGACAACATTTTTCCATGTAGGTTTCCTTCTTTAGCTTTTCTATCTTGCTCTTGCATTCATAAGCCTTATGTCCTTTCTTGTTACATTTATAACAGAATCCTATGAATAAAGATGTAGATGTAGATTTAGGAGTACCTTTCATTTTACCTCTGCATGCATTTGATGTGTTCCTTACTTTCCATAGTGCTTTCATGCTGGCTTTCTTGGTTTGGATTTTCGTAAACATTCTTTGGATTTTATGATTCTCCATTTCCGGTAAAGCCTATACCACTGTTGCTGTTGACTCTTCATTGTCCTTCAAGAAAGTCATCCATTCTTTTATTGCTTTCTTCAGCCTTTCTAATAATCTCATTATGATGTTTCTGAATTCTAACCTCATGCTTTATCTTTTCATTTTCTTCTCTTAGTTCACTGATAATCTGTATTCTCTCAAGGAGTTCCAAATTTATTTTGTTTGCTTCTTGACTCATAAGGATACTCTAATTTGTGAGATCATGGTGATGCTCAGCATGTCTTTGAATTTTCATTTCCTTTTCCTGTAGTTTCTCTAAAATCTTCCTTCTATCATCAATAGCAAGTGTTCTTTCTATTTTAGCTTGTTGTTATGCCCTGCATCCCTGTCCCTACATTTTGTGTGCAAGATGTTGGGTCCCCCTTTTTTTTTTGTTTTCTGCTTTTGGCTCTTGCCTTGTCTTTTTCCTTTGTTTCCTTGTTTTCCTTCTCTGAGTTTTCTCTCCCATGGTGTTGGTTTTGCCTTTTTTTTTTGTCCCTCATGTCTCTGGGACCCGGTCCCAGAGTTGGTCATTCCTTGTCCAGGATCCAGACTCCGGACTCCGGGATTCCTTGCCACGATGTCTTCTTTTCATAAGAGGGTATGGTCGCACAAAATCCCCGGGCCCAAAGTCTGGAGGTCAGCTTGTTCCAGAGTTTGCGAAAGGAAAGGTAACTTTCTTTTCACCTTGGGTATAAATAGAAATCACCTGTCACTTTCACAATTACCGTGATTAAAACACTTAAGCCATTTGAGCGATTTCAGAGCGATATCATAGCAATTTGAGCAGAGTTAAGTACGAGCTATTCTGAGCTATTCTAAACAATTGCAAGTGGTTTTTGGTGTTGAGTGGTGATCCTTTAGAGGTGGAAGCTATTGCGGAGTGTTCACACTGCCTTTTCATCCCTTTCCTCTCTCTAGTTTTCTGGTTGGTTTCTTTGTTCCTCTCCATTTTCTTTTTTTTTTTTCTTTTTTTTGGTTTGTGTTTTTGTCTTGCTCTGCTTTTTCATTGTCTGGTTGGCCGCCCATTGGTGGGTTAGCTCTACCAGAGGGTTGTTCGTAGTGTAGGATAATGTAGAAAATGTAAGTTTTGTACATTTTTGTGCATTGTCCTTTAGGGTAGTCGTTCCGTTTCAGCTTTGCTGTAAATTTGGTGTCTTTAGTGTTTTGGTTTTGCATGTATATGCCTCTCAGTCCTGTTGTAGTTTAGCTATTTATCTTGTGTACATTCATTTGGTCATGTGTCAAGCTCTTCATGCCCTGTTTGTTTCCCATTTCAAGTCTGTGAGCTTGTTCTAGACAAAATACCACCTCGTTGAAACTTGGCTCTCGGCTGGTTTCAACCAGGCAGTTTTCTCTCTCCTCTATAAACCAACCTGTGCTTCATTTACGTCCAACAAATGCATTTAAAATTGTCTAGATGGTTTCCACTTTATGTGTGTTCAAATAGTTGGCACCACCGTCACCATAATTTCTATTTATTGCATAGCCACGTGATGCCCACGTGGGCCTGACAATTCACTTTTCGCGCACACCTACCAATAGTTAGTTTTCTGGACCACAGGTCTTTTGTCTTCACCAGCCGACACCTTACTTTTGCTAAGTATGCTAAAACCCCTGGGCCCAAATATTGGGTGATCCTTAGTTTTGTATTATATTTATACTTTTCAGGATTTTTAACCTAAACTAACTTTTCAGGAAAATAAACGCCGCGGTGGTAAGATCTCTAGATCTTGGAGTATTATTTGTCTATGAATTCTGATGATCATCTTGCCTTCGAATTTTTAAAGCAATATAATTTCATCATGTCTGAGGCTTCCGCATCTTCACCACTCGGGAGTCTAAAACTTCCTTCCATGACGGTCACTAGGGTAGTCGTTAGGTCTAAGATGGAGAGGACCTTAGAGAAATTGCCCCTCACCATGAAGTACATGAAGGACAATGCCATCATGGGATCAAAGATTGAATCCAAAGTTCAATTGATTACCGACACCAGCGTCGGAATGTGGGCCAAGATGTAGACCCTAGTTAAAATCATGTACATTCAGTGACAGTCTAGGGATTCACTGGCGATCAATGTCAAGGATTCTAGGATTCTCAAGGCTGCCTGTTTCCCATGCTCAGTGTAGGCCCTAGAGTTGATTCTTACACTTGCAAAGCATTACAACTCTTCCGTTTGGGTCATTATGCTCGCAGCCCCGGAACCAACCGGGTATCGCACCCCCATGGTGTCTCTCAATGTCATGACTTTTTAGATAGGGTTGGGGATCCCTCAATTTGACAACCCAACTGTTGTTACCAGATCAGATGCCTTAGCACAATTTAAGCAGCTAGAGGTCGCAGCCCAACAATACATGAATAACCATTGACTCAAGACCCCGAAGAGGGATCCCAAGAAAATAAAGCTAGAGCTCCCCTGGTCTAAGTTTAAAGAAAAAATCCAGATGGGGATGATAGCACTATCATGGATCTTTGGGCAACCACATGCTCAGGAATTCACAGGGTGGATGTACTACTTCTTGCTTGGCATTTCCACCGGTGGGGAGTACTTTGATTGGGGCGCCATTATTTCAAACCACATGGATTCTCAGTTCCTTCAGGTGGTCCAAAAGTGAAATTTCTATATGACTTCTTATGTTCTATGGGCCCTAGCACAACAACAACCCACCACCAATGGGTTACTCACAACAGGTGTACCTGGGATAGGCCCGGGTTAGAAGGCTCCTTGGGATTATTTCCCACAAATCTAGTGGGAGGCTAGTTTCCCCAATTTTTTTGGGGGGAACGACACCTTCATCTACTACAACCTACTCATGCCTACCTAAGATGTAGGATACCACCTCTCCATGGAGGCAATGGATCTGGTCAGAATTTATGGCCATTATTACATACAATTCAAGCAACATACATACATAAGGCTAACTGGCTTCTCCGGGAAACCTTACTTGTTGCCCAAAAATTATGGGAACAAGATAATCCTCCTGGAGTATTACAGGAAAATGATGGAATTGCATGCATTATATGACTTAAAGAAGGAAACAAACATTCCATTCCTAATCACTTGTGGGAATTACTCATGCAGTCTGGCCGTAGCCAAGGAGGTAAACAACGAACTTAAGTGCTTGAACCTGACAGAATTTTATTTGGCGTGGAAGAACTTTGATCCACATGGAAAAATTGCATTGGTACTTCCCTGAGCATCCGAGCCCCACCAATATCACATAGAGGACTTCTGGGAAGATTTCCAGGATGATGTTCAAGTCTGGAGCTGACATTACGTCCAAATGACCATGGGAATGATGGAAAGGTTAAAGCTCCAGAACTTTCTAGATGACTTCTCAGACGCCAGCTCCACAATAGATCCCAGTACAAAGAAAAGGGGATTAATAAGTTGGCCCTCCCAAAAATGGAATAGAATGCCTAGGAAGGGCCCGCCATTAAGGAATTTACTCATAATGCGGTCGAGCGTAACCATGTGTACTTTAAGAGAGTATGCCCCAAGAGTACCCGTAGGGCTGCCCAGCTGGTACCAAAGCTAACCCCCTGGGCTGGAACTTCTTCACAAGGAGAAGATAGGGGAAAGAGAATAATGGAGACTCCAACTGTGTATGAGATCCCCATAAAATAACAACTGAATCAATCAATAGCGGCCTCCCAGCAAATGAGGGAGAATTTAATCACACAATTGGCTACTTCAGTGCTCATGACCGGACCCATACGTCCTCCCTCTTCCCCATCCCTAGCAGCACTAATGGTCAAAGCAACAGGAGTGGATCCGAAAGAGGAGTAGGTCCTAAGGGATGTGGGGCCTACTTTGGTCACTTAGCAGAAGAAAATACTTAATCCAAAGCCGAAGGCAGAACCAGAGCTAGGGATGCCTTAGATCCCACAAGTAAAGATCCTTTCTTCTGACTCCCTGAAGCCAGAGTGGGAACTGAAACCCACTCATGTCCCAAAAAATCCTCCCCCTCAGGATGAATTTGATGATGTTTTTATAACTGACAAGTTCAGGAATTTGCAGGGGGACAATGAGAAGATAGAGGCTGAAATCCAGAAGCAAGAGGAAGCTCCAGAACAAGAACCTGCGCAAGAGCAGGAGGAAGCTCCAGAATAAGAACCTACGCAAGAGGAGGAACAAATGGAAGAAGAGAAAGGGATAGAGAAAGAGATAGCCTCCAAATTCCTAGAAATATAGGATACAAGAGTTTTAGGGAAACAACAACAAAGTGAATAGATGACATCGGCTGGGGAAACTGGACCTTCAAGAAACACCATGACCCCAATTGCCATGCTCCAAATGCTGCTCCTAAAGGCAACATTTTGGGAGGTAATCATTGCGGCCCAAATGTTGAACCTTGGCCCATTGCCTCCACCACTACCAAAGGATACACCGGTAGAAGAAGATATCCCAGCAACAGAGGCTGTGGAAGAACAACAATAGGAAGAAGAAAATCTTAGGGAGACCAATGGAGACCCAAACATTGCCAAAGATACAGACGGTGGGGCAGAAGACATAGGAATCACCAGAAGAAATATCACTAGTGAAACAGAAGATACGGGGAAGGATCCGAGAGAGGCTCATACTACTGAGGGGGCACAACAAGATATTAGGGAGAAGTCACAGGAACAGATTTTGGCTACAAAGCCACCCCGCCCACCACAATGGTTGGTGGAATCTCAGAAGAGAAAGGCCCCCAATCAACACCCAAATCCCATCTTTCTTTAGCAGAGATGATGGCTCAGGCATAGAATCTTCCTAAAGCTAAGAAAGCCCAGATAGTTCACACTCTTTGAACTGAGCCAGGCGGAGGAATAGTCACGGTAATAGCGACACCTTCCCCAAACGTAAATGAAGCAACAATTGAAGCAGGAGATTATAAAATCACAGAGATATCACTAGGGAAGAGAGGCCAATAGGGTGAAATAGACCTATTAAAAGAGGCAGCCAAGGCAGTGGAGGCTTGCTATGAAAAGGAGGCTCAAAAGCTCAAGGCAGAAAATGAGAAAAATGCAAACCTCATGGGGTTGCTAATTGAGCTAGCCTGGCATATCAATGTTATTCCTCTAGAGGCCTCTACGTCTGATGTGCCATTGCTGTAGAGTGACATAGACTCATTATGAGTGATGAAAAAGAAGGCCCAAGCGGTTGATGAGTGGGTCGTCTTACAGTTGGGAAATGTCTAGAGTTTCCTGGTGTCCACCCTCCCAGATCTATATGTGGCCCGCCACATCTTACACCGGGCTGAGACCATCATCAACATGAGGGAGGGGGACATCAAGAATTACAAGGCATGGAAAGTTGAGTTTGAAGAACTCATCGGCCTCGGAGAAGAAGTTGTCTTCGAGTCCAGAATTTTGGGGTAAGAGTCATTTGAGTTTCTGAGGACCCAGCACTCCAGACTTGACCTCACATTGGGGGTAATCAAGAAACTGGTGGGGACTTTGTGGGATAAGATAAATATAGTACAATATTCTTTCAATTTATATAAATCTTTTGTTTGGAAGGTCTCTGAAGCTGATCCATTCAGCATTGACACATGCACATCGGAGGAGTATATTTTGGGAAATTTTGATGAGCTAATGGAGTCCATGTATCAATCCCCAGAGGGAATAGATGGAGCTCAAATGACGCGAATAACTTGCATGATACTCAGTGGTCATGATGCAGTAAAGATGGCTGATGAATTTAAGGGAAATGTTCCAGACCTGGGGGAATAGATTGAGGTGGCCAAGTACCGGCGGGATGGCCTTAAGGATATCAATGAGGATGGAATATCCCATCTCCTCCAAACCTTCAACTATAGTAAGCAACAATAAAATTCCTTCGGGGGCCAGAGAAAACCTAAGTGTTTTTGTATTCTTTATTATTTTGGAATGTAAGTTCCTGGATCCCGAAGTCCCGGATCCTATATTTTGCATTCTTTCAGTGATCCGTGTCCCAGACCCCAAAGCTGATTGGTCACTTTCAAAGCAGTTAATTAAGGTTGTCAAAAGGTCGATAGCTACATCAAGGCACATCGGATCGGCAAGAATTTTTCTGAAAAATGGTCTTCTCGAGGTGTTGCTTCAGAAGTACACCTGGCACATTGGAGATAGGGCACCACTTTTCCCATTTATGAGGCATGTAGCCTCGATCCCCGGGGGATTAGTTTTCTTCTTTCTTCTTCCTGGCTCTCTTCTCGAGGCTGATTCTTCCATTCCATCTCTCATCTTTTTCTTCAGACATGACAGGCCTATTCCATCTCTAGGTCTTTTGTAGAGTGGCACAGGTAGTACCGGCCACCGAATAATATATTTTATTGTATAAATATAACATAAGTTAGGGTTAGGGTTAGATGTGTATGCGTATAAATAGGAAGTCTGGCCCCATCGCAAGGGTTGGCAAAATTGATGATTTTGCAGTCCATAGTAATAGAAAATTAGTATTTCATTTCTCAGTTGCAGAGCTCAATGTTCCTTAGTCTTTAAGCTTTTAATAGTTAGATGCTCCCTTGGAGCCACCATTGTACCATGCACCAGTGCTTGCTGGAAGAAATGTTAATGAAGAAGGGAGAGTTCTTGCAATGATGTTGTTGGCATTATGTCTTCTAGATTAATGGTATTTTATGCTTTGTGTTCTTCATATCCTTTGCTCTAACACTTAAAGTAGATTAATGACCTCCTTTCCCTTGCTACTGATGAAATATGAACTGATGGTTGTATGTTTCTTTGGTATTTAGTATAGTGTGTTAGAGTATTGTTGATGTTTTGAATGTTCAACATAACTATAGGTAGATGAAATATTTCTAACCCTGCAGGATCTTTTTCAGTTTATTTGTTAAGTTTAAGTATGCTTGGAGAAACCTCACCTTCTTGAATCCCCAAAGAGAATGATTTGAAGATAACCAGCTATCCCCCTCAAAAATAGTCACATCTCCCAACCGAGCCCTGAACCGTCGAGACTCAACCCTCAGGTGCTTGGAGGCCCAGGGAATCTCGTTTCGCAAAGTTGGCCAGTATCCCGGTACCCGATGACAACTTACCTCTGCTGGCAGATCCAGTCACAAGAGACCCATCAATAGAAACTGGTGTTAGGAGGGAATGAACTTGTCCCCCTCTTGACATTCTAATTTTACACCTCCCGAGGGTTCCCCAAGTTGTAGTTTTAGGAGCCAAGCCTTCAATGGGATTGGGTCTTTCTCCCCAGCAAGATTTGAAAGAATCCTTAGGTCAGCCCCTAACCCCGGAAGGTTTGTCAAACTCGAGCCTTCTGCTTGAAAGAAATGGACCTTGAAAACCACACAAGCCACTATTGTTTGGGGGTCTAGTGTACAACATAATATCCTAACTTCTAAGACAATCCTTGGAACTAGTGCTCAACCTGATCAAAATTCAGTTCCCCAAATGGCTGCATACTTTGGTAATATAGGGTCCCCTATGGGAACTTTTTCAGATGCAACCAATGACTTACCCTCGCACCCGGAGAAGATCTACCCATGATATGAGCACTTAGGCTCATGAACCACAGAAGATCACTTATAGGCATACAAAGATGCCATGAACCGACACCAGATCCAACATGAAGATGTTGTGACCCAGATGTTTCCCTATCCCTAGGACAGGGTGAATTGAACTAGTACCTTAACCTTCCCGCCAACTCCATCAATAGTTGGCAAGAAATGGAGGACGCCTTCTTGGCTGCCTTTCGCATACACGTGGACCCAGCTTGGTCCCACAGCTAGTTCATTTCCATCATAAAGGAACCAAATGAACCCCTAGCAGCATTCAATCATCGGTTCCAACGCGCCTTGAAGCGGTGCATAGGCCCTTTCATTCCATCCCTGGAAGTAACCATATAGACCTATCTCAACGCGATGGACCCCTTCATTGACACTCTCCTCTGGAGAACAACCCTCATGGGCAACTGGGATACTTTGGCGAAGGTTTACAACCTAGCCTTAAAACTATCCCGTGGCCTCAACAAATCCCTAGGTGGGATTGGGAAAAGTACGCCCTTCAACATGATCCCCGGAAGAATTGCATATGCTAGGGGATATAACCTCAATCTAGAAATGGGTACCCCCATGATGGAAATGAATCCCCTGCCACTGCTAATAGACCAGCAGGCCTGGTACATTTATCCTTCATAGGCTCTAGCAATACCGGGTCTGGAATCTTTCCCTTGGAACCAACTACAGTAGACACAACAACCACAGACACAACCACATGGAGTGCCCTTCTTTCAGTCATATGTGGCTAGAGGATTGCTGCCTTCGACTTTGGAAAATACTGCTGCCTTCTCAGGAAACCAACAACAACAACCGTCACATTGTTACATAAACACTCAGTTGACCACCGAGGTTGAATCCCTCCGGCAAATGTTATCCACCCTGACTGTGGACATGGGTCAACTGAAGGCGGGGTCTTACGCACCCCAGAACTCCAATTCCCAAAGAGGGAATATTTTCTTTGGCCAACGAAACAACAATGCCAGAGGAATAAACTTCAACAATGGGCCTCAGCCCAACCAACAGCAATGGAACAATAACATGAACACTGGAGGTTTGCCTCCAAACCAAAATGCCAATCAAAGTGGTGCTAGACCATCACATTTCACACTATTCGTAGACTTCCAGCCCATGACCAACTGGTGTAGATTGCATGACATTGGCTCCCACAATGAGGTAAACTGTGCCATGCTGGAGAAGGTCATCATGATCTCCCAGTTGGACAGACAACAATTGCATGACACTACTCCCCTATAGCCTCCTATGCAAGAGCCAACTCACGGTGCATTCACCTGTGAGACCATCTTCTTCAAATCTGCTGGAGAAGATGAAGAAAAATCCAAATTGTAGGGATTCTTTGATGAATCGATTCTGGCCTTCGAGGCCAATGCCTTCACTAACCCGCAGACTCCTTACAATACTCAGAGCCAGGCTGGTAAAGGACTAGCTTACACACTAACACCGCGTGCTAAGGACACTCCTCCCTGGGATAATACAACTGACTGACCTATCCCTCCAAAAGGTCCTAGCTCTAACCAAGCGAAAGACACAGCCGAGGGAAGCCACCAATTCCTAGGAGGAAGATTTGACATGACGAAGGCATTAGAACAAACTACCACCTCCATGACCTTGATGGAGGTTTTGCTAAATTTCCCCGAGCAGAAGAAGTCTCTTTTGAAAATTTTGGGAAACCCAGAGGTTGTCAGCCACCCACCTAAGACTGTCTCTTTTGAGGATGCCAACATGGCTGTCTTCTGGGGAAATAACAAAGATCCTCCATTCCTACTAGACCTCAACATACAAAGCAAAAACATACACAACTATCTAGTAGAATCTAGGGCTTTGGGCAACATCATGCCCCTATCCATATGCCAGAAGCTCAGATTCCAACCCACCCCATCTAATGGCACAATGATTCAACTAGATAAAACTGCCATGAAAATGGTGGAAGAATTGAAGAATGTCCAGATACAACTCATCTAGGACCTTGAAATAGCTAGCATAATCGACATCCAAGTGCTGGACATCCCAGAGACTTATGGGATGTTATTAAGTTGGAATTGGTCGAAGTTCTTGAATGGATAATTTTCAATCGACTTCTCCTACTTATGGCTCCCCTGGGAAGGAGAATCAAACAAGATCTGGGTTGAGAGTGAGCCCTAGATGAAGCAGGCCCTTACCAAGGTTGGGAGGGTTAACGAGTTCTTCTTCTCTAAGACTTCTCCAGGGTGTACCAACCCTTTGAAATCTTAACATTTGACTTCACCCCAAAAAAGGATCCCATAGTTCTGCAGTGAACCCAGGACCTAGAAGAAAAGTTGAGGGTTGAGGTTAACTCTTAGGGTGCCACAGGGACCCCTGCTACACTCTTGTTTGACACCTAGTGCTGGGTACACTATCAAAAGAATTCAAAATTAAAGTGTGAGCCTTGCCTTTCCCTCGCTACCCGACATATTGACGCCTTCTAGAACAAAGAACATACAGTTGATTCCCTGGAACCCAGTATTCCTACTAGAAGCACTTCTTTAGTGCAATTTTCCCATGGATCTCAATTCCAAACCCCTTTGGAGGAAAACCTCACCCATGCACCATCAGTGCAGGAGGAAGCTCCGCCCAAGTCTCCCAAAGGAAATCCAAATATTGTTCCCTCTCCCCAGCTCCAGACTACAAATGATGACCTATGGACCCTTAAGTTCGATGGGTCCCGGTCCAAACAAGGCTATGGAGTTGGAGTAGAATTAATCAAACCACGAGGGAAGTCCTTCCTCGCATCCTATAGGCTGCAATTCAACTACACAAACAATGTTACGGAGTATGAGGCTTTGGTCCTTGGACTCTTATTTGCATTAAGGAAAGGAATCACCCACCTCTGGGCTCTAGGTGATTTGGAGTTGATTTTCAAACAGGTCCGTAGTCAGTATACATGTCATGATAAAAGGCTGGCTGCATACGGTAATCAGGCATGGAGCCTTATTGAAGATTTTGATGCCTTCGGCATTGATCTTATTCCCTAGTGATGAAATTATGTCCCGGATGCCCTCACCATTTCTGCCAGCACACTTGAGCCCATGGCCAACTCATGACTCCAAAGATTTTTGGTTGAAATGATCCTTATCCCATCCATCCTAGATAATTTCACCCACTTTTAGGTTTCTAAGGATGATCAACATATCCTAGTCTTCATGGCCAATGTTGGTGTCTTCGAGGACCAGATAGTGGAGGAACGAGACCATGATGATACTAGGAAGGGTGATGAAGATAATGGGATCATGGACCTACCTACCAGCACCATCCCTAAGGGGATGGTCGCGCTTGAACGTATCTTTAACTCGGACCCTCGTGGTCGGGAAAAGATGTCATCCTCCTCTAAGGGAGGAAAATTTGAGAAAGTAAACATCGGCCAGCCTAGTGAAGAAAGGATGATACACATTGGCACCTCTTGCTCCCCTGAGGAGAAGGAGAAGATTCTCGCAGTTCTCTGAGAATATATAGACGTGATTGCATGGGGATATGATGATTTGAAAACATATGACACATCCATTATGACTCATACCATCCCCTTGAAACCTGATGCTAAGCCCTTTCGGCAAAAGCAATGACCAGTCAACCCACTGATTGAGCCTCTGATTCATCAAGAGGTGGAGAAATTGCTGTTAGCCTAGATAATCTTTCCAATCCGGCACGCTACGTGGGTTGCCAATTTGGTCCCTGTTAGAAAGAAGAGTGGTGAAATTTGCCTTTGCGTGGATTTGTAAAATTTGAATAGAGCCTCCAAGAAGGATAATCACCCTCTCCCCTCATTGGATGAGGTGTTGCAGATAGTGAATGGATCCCAAATGATGTCTTTCTTGGATGGGTACTATGGATACAACCAAGTCATGGTTAAGTATGAAGATAGAGAGAAAATGGAATTCACTACCAAGTGGGGGACGTTTGCATATCGGAGGATGCCCTTTGGCCTGATCAACGTAGGGGCCATGTTTCAAAAGGCTATGGACATTGCGTTTGAGGTCCTTGTGAGTTGTTGCATAATCATCTACATGGATGATTTGACCATCTTTTCTTGGGACAGGTGTGACCATTCCGCCCACCTCGCCCAGATATGCGAGAGATGTTGTCGATATGAGATATCCCTCAACCCCAAGAAGTGCATATTTGGGGTCACTGAAGGGAAGTTTCTCGGGCATATTTTCTCTGAGAAGGGTATATCCATTGATCCCAAGAGAGTTGAAGCGCTGCTAAATTTGCAAATGCCCGACAGCAAGAAAGAGATGCAATCCTTCTTCAGAAAGATCAACTTTGTCTCGCGGTTCATCACTGGATTCACCAACATAGTCAAGCCACTCAACAAAATGATGAAAAAAGATACCAAGATTGATTGGAGTCTGGAAGCAAAGTGGGAATTCACCCAAATCAAATAGATGATAATGGAGGCACCTATCTTGGCTAGTCCAGACTACGCCCTCCCATTTTACATTTACTCCTTTGCTTTGTTTCATTCTGCCACGACAGTATTGACCCAAAAAGTTGAGGGAGAAGAATGACTAATAGCTTTCATGAGCTCCCCCTTCAAGAACACTGAAGTCTGGTACTCATCATTGGAAAAGCAGGCCTTTTCTCTTGTTCACACCGTGAAGAAATTCTGGCATTATATTCTCTGGAGCAAGGTGCATGCTATCATCCTAGACCAGGCTATGAAATCTCTGCTAATGCAGAGTGAATTGGGTGAAAGACAGGGGAAATTGATGGCCATCCTCCAGGAGTGTGAATTGGAAATACAACCCATGAAGATAGTTTGAGGCCAGGGACTAAGTCGAGCGATGGCAGATGAGACTCCCCACATATAATGTCAAACTTACACAGTGGAGTCTATCACTCGAGACCCGTGGTACATCGATCTGGTGTACTTATTGTTAAATAATAGATGCCCAAAGGGATTACCTCCTAACAAATGTCATGCCCTATAGATGAAAAGTGCTCACTTCATGATCAAAAACATTGCACTTTACCATAGGAACTATGAGGGAGTGTACCTTTGGTGCATTGACAGAGGCCAAGCTATGAAAATGATCGATGAATTCCATGGACAGTTTGGAACCTGGCATGGATCAGTTGATGCCACCACCCATCAGATCCTCTAGGCTAGATATTATTGACCCTGCATATTCAAAGATGTTTACACTTATGTCCGAAGATGCCATACTTACCAAACTGCGGCACATCGTGAGCGTAACCTGACAATGCCCTTACAACCAGTCTTTGAGGCTAGGCCTTTCGCCCAATGGGCATTTGACTATATCGGGTAAATCAAACCCAACTCATCTGCCAACCACCAATACATCTTAACCATAACAGATTACTACACCCGGTGGTCTGAAGCCATACCTTGCAAGAACAACACGACAAACATAGTTATCAAATTCCTGGATGAAAATATCGTCACAAGATTTGGAATGCCCTTTGCTATAGTATGTGACAATGGTCCAGAATTTTCTTTGGCACAACTACTTGAATAAACCTATAATCAGAAGATCACTCTGACGTTTTCCAGCAACTATTACCCCTAGGGGAACGGTGTTGCTGAATCAACGAACAAGAATCTGCTTGAAGTGATCAAACACATGCTAGAACAGAATCCCTGAGATTGGCACCAAAAGTTGAGATTCACCCTCTAGGCAGATCGCATTCAAATTAAGGCTTCCCTGGGAACATCTCCATTCCAACTGGTTTATGCCCAGAACCCAGTGTTCCTAATCAACTTATAGATCCCAGTTTTGTAGTTTATGCAGGAATTCAGCAACCGGGATAATATTGTGGAGGTTCAACTTTTGAATCTGGTGCGGATGGAGGAACAATGAGACATATCTCTTGAACACTGCATGCATCATCAAGCAGTGGTAAAACAATGGTTTAACCATAGAGCCCAATACAAGGCCTTTTAGATTTCAAACTTGGTCCTACTGTGGGACAAGGCCCGAGAAAAGAAAGGAAAGCACACCAAGTTCCAACGGCTCTGGCTCAGACCATACCTAATCTCAGAGATTTGTGGGACAAATACCTACCACCTTAATACCATGACCAGAGAACCTATCCCATTTCCCATCAATGGAAAATTTCTTAAACATTATTTCGAATGAGGTTGGTTTGCCCAAAGTTATATTTTATGTAAAGTTTCTTGCTTGTACATATTTTTTTTCCAGTGCCTTGTTGAGAGGTACCTTGCCTTGTAAATAGTCTTGCTGGCTATCCTCCAAGACTTCCCTTTTTATTTTGTGTTGTCCTTGCCTTTCTTGTCTTCTTTTTGGATTTTGGCATTTTTCTCTCCCTCTTGTGAGGATTGGGATGCTTTGCATAACATCTGGTCTCCAGGATGTTGTCTTTAACATGGCGGTAAACTTAGGAATCTATGGTTAACATGATGGAATTGGTCTGGTCTCTAGAGTTATTTTATAAGTTTGGTAGTACATTATGAGTAATATTCATCAGATTTATCTCTAGAAGTCCGGTAATCAGTGAAATAAAAATTAGGGAACAAGTAATCAGACACACCGAGGGTAGATCGGTTGCACTAGTTGGTTGACCCAAGTCTGAAATTTTAAAAGATTCTTTTCAGGTCTGGAGTTTTTCTCCCCCATTCAGCATATTAAGGTGGGTGGAAGGGTGAAAGAAGTACCACCATTAAATTTATCTAAGCTTAAGCTTGATGGTGAAAGAAGTACCGCCCTCCCACCCAGAAATGTACAAAATAACAAGAAAAAGAAATGGGATGAAACTCTGGTCCCCGGGATGAAACGAATGAATTTGATGAATTTGGAGTTTGATATACTTAGTGCCTCCTCTTTGCTTCTCCCAGAGGTCATCGGCTTGATTTCCTTCCAAAGCACACACTTCACCACTGATGAAAGGATCATGGGCTAAATCGCGTATGACCGGATTTTCTCAGACATGTTACTCTTTACTAGTATAATGCTTTGAGTAACGAGTTGTTCCAGTTTTTCTAACTAGAGATTCTATAGTTCTTGAATGTGCTAAGGCATTCATCCTAGATAGTCACCATTTTTTATGCCCTACATCCCCATCCCTACATTTTGTGTACAAAATGTTGGGTTCCCCTTTTTTTTTGTTTTCTACTTTTGGCTCTTGCCTTGTCTTTTTCCTTTGTTTCCTTTTTTTCCTTCTCTGGGTTTTCTCTCCTGCGGTGTTGGTTTTGCCTTTTATTTTTGTCCCTCGTGTCTCTAGGACCTAGCCTCAGAGTTGGTCATTCCTTTTCTAGGATCTGGACTCCGGACTCCAGTATTCCCTGCCACAATGTCTTCTTTTTGTAAGAGGGTATGGTCACACGGAATCCACGAGCCTGGAGACTGGAGGTCGGCCTATTCTAGAGTTTGCGGAAGGAAAGGTAACTTGAATTTCACCTTGGGTATAAATAGAAATCACCTATCATTTTCACAATTACCGTGATTAAAACACTTAAGCCATTTGAGTGATTTCAGAGCGATATCATAGCAATTTGAGTAGAGTTAAGTACGAGCTATTCTGAATTGTTCTAAACAATTGCAAGTGGTTTTTGGTGTTGAGTGGTGATCCTTTAGAGGTGGAAGCTGCTATAGAGCATTCAC
>MU226068.1:378573-393063 GCA_018584345.1 Thuja plicata | reverse complement strand
CTTTTTCTAAGTATGCTGAAACCCCCAGGCCCAGATATTGGGTGATCCTCAGTTTTGTATTATATATATACTTTCTGGGATTTTTAACCTAAACTAACTTTTCAGGAAAATGAACGCCGCAGTGGTAAGATCTCCGGATCCCAGAGTATTATTTGTCTATGAATTCTGATGGTTGTCTTGCCTTGCAGGTTTTTAAAGCAATATACTTTCATCATGTCTGAGGCTTCTGCATCTTCACCACCTAGGAGTCCAGAACTTCCTTCCACGGTGGTCGCTAGGGCAGCCATCAGGTCTAAGATGGAGAGGGCCTTAGAGAAACTACCCCTCACCATGAAGTACATGAAGGACAATGCCATCATGGGATCAAAGATTGATTCTGAAGTTAAATTGATTACCGACACCAGCGTCAAAATGTGGGACAAGATGCAGGCCCTGGTTAAAATTATGTACATTCAGTGACAATCCAGGGATCTGCTGGCGATTAGCGTTGGGGATTGTGGGATTCTCAAGGCTGCCTGTTTCCCATGCTTGGTGGAGGCCCCAGAGTTGATTCTTACACTTGCAGTGCATTACAACTCTTTCATTTGGGCCATCATGCTTGTAGCCTTAGAACCAACCGGGTATCCCACCCCCATGGTATCTCTCAACGCTGTGACTTTTTAGATAGGGTTGGGGACCCCTCAGTTTGACAACCCAACTGTGGTTTCTAGATCAGACGCCTTAGTGCAATTTAAGCAGCTGGAGGTCATAGCCTGATAATACATGAATAACCATTGGCTCAAGACCCTGAAGAGGGATCCCAATAAAATGAAGCTAGAGATCCCCTGGTCTGAGTTTAAAGAAAGCATCTAGATGGGGATGATAGCACTATCCCGGGTCATCGGGCAACCACATGCCCAAGAATTCACAGGGTGGATGTACTACTTCTTGCTTGGTATTTCCACTGGCGAGGAGTACTTTGATTGGGCTGCCATTATTTCAAACCATGTGGATTCTCAGTTCCTTCAGGTGGTCCAAAAGTGAAAGTTCTATATGACTTCTTATGTTCTCTAGGCCCTAGCGCAATAATGACCCACCACCAATGGGTTACTCACAATAGGTGTACTTAGGATAGGCCTGAGTCAGAAGGCTCCTTGGGATTATTTCCCACAAATCCAGTGGGAGGCTAGTTTCCCCAGTTTCTACCAGGTGAACGACACCTTCATCTACTACAACCTGCTCACCCGCCTCTCCACGAAGGCAATGGATCTGGTCAGAAGTTATGGCCATTATTACATACAATTCTAGCAACATACATACACAAGGGTAATCAGCTTCTCTGGGAAACCTTACTTGTTGCCCAAACATTGTGGGAACAAGATAATCCTTTTGGAGTATTGTAGGAAAATGATGGAATTGCACACATTATATGCCTTAAAGAAGGTAACAAACATTCCATTCCCAATCACTTATGGGAATTACTCGTGTAGTCTGGCCACAACCAAGGAGGCAGACAACAAACTTAAGAGCTTGAACCTGGCAGAATTTTATCTGGCGCGGAAGAACTTTGATCCGCATGGAAAAATTGCACTAGCACTTCCCCGGGCATCCGAGTCCCACCAATATCACATGGAGGACTTCTGGGAAGATTTCCAAGATGAAGTTGAAGTCCAGAGCTGGCATTACATTTGGATGACCATGGGAATGATGGAAAGGTTAAAGCTTCAGAACTTTCCAGATGACTTCTCAGATGCTGGCTCCGCAATAGATCCCCAGTACAAAGCAAAGGGGATTGATAAGTTGGCCCTCCCACCAGTGGACTGGAATGCCTAGGAAGGGCCCACCATTGAGGAATTTAATCGTAATGTGGTCAAGCACAACCACATGTACTTTAAGAGAGTATGCCCCATGAGTACCCGCAGGGCTGCCCAACCGATACCATAGCTAACACCCAGGGCCAGAACTACTTCAGAAGGAGAAGATAGGGGAAAGAGAATAATGGAGACTCCAACTGTGTAGGAGATCCCCATAAAAGAACAACTAAAATAATCAATAGCATCCTCCCAACAAATGAGGGAGAATTTAATCACATGGTTGACTACTCTGGTGCTCATGACCGGGCCCATACATCCTCCCTCTTCCCCTTCCCTAGCAACACTAATAGTCAAAGAAACAAGAGTGGATCTAGAAGAGGAGTAGGTCCTAAGGGATGTGGGGCCTCCTTTGGTCACTCAGTGGAAGAAAAGGCTTAATCCAAAGCTGGAGGCAAAACCGGAGCTAGGGATGCCTCAGATCCCACAAATAGAGATCCTTTCTTCTAACTCCCCGTAGCCAGAGAGGGAACTGGAACCCACTTGTGTCTCATAAAATCCTCCCCCTCAGGATGAATTTGATGATGTTTTTAGAACTGATGAGTTTGGGAATTTGCAGGGGGACATTGAGTAGACAGAGGTTGAAATCCCAGAGCAGGAGGAAGCTCCAGAACAAGAACCTACGCAAGAGCAGGAGGAAGCTCCAGAACAAGAACCTATGCAAGAGCAGGAGGAAAAATTGGAAGAAGAGAAAGGGATAGAGCAAGAGATATCCCCCAAAGTCCCAAAAATATAGGATACAAGAGTTTTAGGGCAACAACAACAAAGTGAACAAATGACATCAGCTGGGGAGACTGGACCTTCGGGAACAACCGTGACTCCAACTGCCGTGCTCCAAATGCTGCTCCCAAAGGAAACATTTGGGGAGGTAATCATTGCAGCCCAAATGTTGAACCTTGGCCCATTGCCTCCACCACTACCAAAGGATACACTGGCAGAAGAAGATATCCCAGCAACATAGGCTGATGAAGAATAGCAACAGGAAGAAGAAGAAAACCCCGTGGCGACCAATGGAGACCCAAACATTGCCAAAGATATAGACGGTGGGGCAGAAGACACATGAATCACCAGAGGAAATGTTGCTAGTGAATCAGAAGATATAGGGAAGGAGCCTAGAGAGGCTCATACTACTAAGGGGGCACAACAAGATATTGGAGAGAAGTCACAGGAATAGATTTTGGCTACAAAGCCACCCCGCCCACCACAGTGGTTGGTGGAATCTCAGAAGAGAAAGGCTCCCCCATCAAAACCTAGAGCCCATCTTTCTTTAGCAGAGATGATGGCTCAAGTGGAGAATCTGCCTAAAGCTAAGAAATCCCAGACAGTTCACACTCTTCGAACTGAGCCATGCGGAGAAACAATCACAGTAATAGCGACACCTTCCCTAGACGTAGTCAAAGCAATGGCCGAAGTCAGAGTTTATAACTTCATGGAGATATCGCTAGGGAAGATAGAGAAATATGGTGAAATAGACCGGTTAAAAGAGGCAGCCAAGGCACTAGAGGCTTGCTATGAAAAGGAGGCTCAAAAGCTCAAGACAGAAAAGGAGAAAAATGCGAACCTCATGGGGTTTCTATTTAAGCTGGCCCGACCTATCAATGTTATTCCTCTAGAGGCCTCTACATCTGATGCGCCATTGCCGTAGAGTGACATAGACTCATTATGGGTGATGAAAAAGAAGGCCCAAGCGGTTGATGAGTGGGTCGCCTTACAATTGGGAAATGTCTGATGTTTCCTGGTGTCCACCCTCCCAGATCTATATGCGGCCTGCCCCATCTTACACTAGGCCGAGATCATCATCAACATATGGGAGGGGGACATCGAGAATTATGAGGTGTGGAAAGTCAAGTTTGAAGAACTCATCGACCTCGGAGAAGAAGTTATCTCTGAGTCCAAAATTTTGGGGGAAGAGTCATTTGAGTTTGTGAGGACCCATCACTCCAGACTTGACCTCACATTGGGGGTAATCAAGCAACTAGTAGGGACTCTGTGGGATAAGATCAATATAGTACAATATTCTTTCAATTTATATAAATATTTTGTTTCAAAGGTCTCCGGAGCTGATCCATTCAGCACTGACACATGCACATAGGAGGAGTATATTTTGGGGAAGTTTGATGAGCTAATGGAGTCCAGGTATCAATCCCTAGAGGAAATAGATGGAGCTCAAATGATGCAAATAACTCACATGATACTCAGTGGTCATGATGCGTCAAAGATGGCCAATGAATTTAAGGGAAATGTTCTGAACCTGGGGGAACAGATTGAGGTGGCCAAGTACCGGCGGGCTGGCCTTAAGGATATCGATGAGGATGGAATCTCCCATCTCCTCCAAACCTTCAATGATAGTAAGCAACAATAAAATTCCTCTTGGGGCCAGAGAAAACCTAAGTGTTTTTGTATTCTTTATTCTTTTGGAATGTAAGTTCCCAGATCCTGGAGTCCTAGATCCTATATTTTGTATTCTTTCAGTGATCTGTGTCCCGGTCCCCAAAGCAGAATGGTCACTTTCAAAGCAGTTAATAAAGGTTGTTAGAATGTAGATAGCTACATCAAGGCATGTCGGATCGGTAAAAAGTTTTCTGACAGATGGTCTTCTTGAGGTGCCACTTCAAAAGTACACCTGGCACATTGGAGATAGGGCACCACTTTTCCCATTTATGAGGCATGTAGCCTCAACCCCTAGGGGATTAGTTTTCTTCTTTCTTCTTCTTGGCTCTCTTCTCAAGGCTGATTCTTCCATTCCATCTCTCATCTTTTTCTTTTGACATGACATGCCTATTCCGTCTCTAGGTCTTTTGTGGAGTGGCACAGGTAGTACTGGCCATCAGATAATATATTTTATTGTACAAATGTAACATAATTTAGGGTTAGGGTTAGATGTGTATGTGTATAAATAAGAAGCCCAGACCCATTCTAAGGGTCGGTAAAATTGATAATTTTGCAGTCCATAGTAATAGAAAAGTAGTATTTCATTTCTCAGTTGCAGAGCTCAATGCTCCTTAGTCTTTAAGCTTTCAATAGTTAGATGCTCCCTTAGAGCCACTATTGTACCACTCACCAGTGCTTGCTGGAAGAAATGTTAATGAAGAAGGGAGAGTTCTTGCAATGATGTTGTTGGCATTCTGTCTTCTGGATTGATGGTATTTTATGCTTTGTGTTCTTCATGTCCTTTTCTCTAACACTTAAAGTAGATTAACGACCTCCTTTCCCTTGCTACTAATGCATTATAAACTAATGGTTGTATGTTTCTTTGATATTTAGTATAGTGTGTTAGAGTATTGTTGATGTTTTGAATGTTCAGCATAACTATAGGTAGTTGAAATATTTCTAACCTTGTAGGATCTTTTTCAGTTTATTTGTTAAGTTTAAGTATGCCTGGAGAAACCTCACCTTCTTGAATCCTCAAAGAGAATGATTTGAAGATAACCAGCTATCCCCCTCAAAAATAGTCACATCTCCCAACCGAGGCCTGCACCATTGAGACCCAACCCTTAGGTGCTTGGAGGCTCGGGGAATCTCATTTCCCTGGACAACCTTTACAGGTGAAGTTTGCCAGTACCCCAGTACCCAGTGACAACTTACCTCTGCTGGCGGACCCGGTCACAAGAGACCCATCAACACTTGTCTGGAAGAACTCATCACATCAATCATTCTTACCATCTAGGTCTATTGATTGATTTGTAGCATCTTTATTTGCTCTGTTAGATGTAGGTTGATCTCCTTTAGATTTGTGATATTCTCTTCTGATGTATCTGATATATTACTTGCATTTGATACTGAAGATTTAAAGAAATCTAGAATCTCTTCTTCCTAATAGTCTATTTCATTTTTCCTGGTAGCCATACCTTTTCTTTCATCAAATAACTCTCTCATCTTGATTCTTGCTTCTTTATACTGTTCATAGAACATCAATATCTCAAGCTTTTTGTTCTCAATATTCTTATCAAGTTTGTACTTCTCCATTGTATGATCTTTTCTCTTAATCCTTTAAGATTTTCAAGAAGATACTTAGCTCTCATACCAATTGTTCGACTTAATGGGAAGTAGTACTTAGAGGGGAGGGGTGAATCAGTACCTTTAAAACTTTTAACACTTTACTCAATTCATCATTAATGATCATTCAATTCTGATTTACCAACCATTACTGTTATTCTTTCTTATGCATATATAGTTTTTTTACAATCTTTAATATTTTTCATTCATTCATATAAACATTCATGAAATTGAAAAACACATAACACAGGATATGGTATCGCAGAAAACTCTTGTTAGAAAGTAAAAACTACGGTGGGGATGGCACCCACAAAACTTCACTATCTGCAGAATGAAAGGGAGCCAACTAAGGCTTACAATTTGATGACTTATGATGATCTATCCTATTAAGATTATTAAGGTGGAGACCTGTTAAGATCTACTCTATTAAGAGCTTTAGCAACACTAATTTAAGTGTGCACCCAGTTATGATATTTACAATAAGATGGTTAAGCCCACCTTTCTTGAAAGGATATCATTAGTGTACTTCACTTGTTAGAATGAGTACAAATGTTGACCTGACTGTATGCAATCTACTATTGCTGATTTATAGATCCATTAAAACCTTTTCAATAATAATATCACCTTAAGTGATTGATGAATACCTTTTCTCTGCTTATCGGTAGCCTCTGTTCTATTCTTGAGAACTGATTTGATTATGTTTGTGTTCTTCTGTATGAATTCTCTATCTGGTCTTTAGTTGCTCTACGTGGATACTATCTTCATTGAAAAACAACAACTCTCAATGGATTGAGAACCTATTTATACAAGTGTTTGACCTATCTTGGAATTCACGATTTACAATGTTAACTCTCAGATCCAAGGTTTACAACTTGACCTTGATCTTTAGTTTGCATGTTTTAAAACAGTAAAATGAATATAAACAATAAAGATTATATTGCTTCCTCCGCACATAATGGATTTAAAATCAAATCAAGAAATTATAAATACAACTTTAGTGATTTATCTGACATGGAAAGTCAGATCCACTTTTTGCGGGATGTAACTGACTGTCGGTTCTTGGTTGTCTGTTTGAACTTGCAGTTTGTTGGGGTTCCTTGACTCAACTGTTCGTCAGGTTCCCTATATCTGTTAGGTTCCTCTCTTTGTTGTACTGTCAGGTTCCTCTCTTTGCTGTACTATCAGATAGCACTATTGTTACTTGTCAGGTATTGTTTACCTTTTTGTTATCGGGTAACACTTAACAGTGTTTGTCAGGTAACCTTGGCATCAGATAGTGTTGTGCCTTGTCTGTCAGTGTAGAGTAAACTGATGGTGCAGATAATTTTTTCTTCTAAGTATACTAATGGAAAAATATAATGCCTTCATATTTTTCATTGTTGTCAAAGGGAGAGAGATTATCCATATTATCACATTCTTCTTAAAAAAGGGAGAGAGATTATCCATTATCAGATTACTCTAATAGGGAGAGATTATATCCTAAGGGAGAGAAAGTTGTATTAAAGATTACACAAAGGGAGAGTTGTTGAAAAGAGCAAAAAAGACATCACAAAAGATAGAACAATCAAAGGAGAGAAATTGACACAAGAAGAGGACTCAACACATCAGAAGACAAAGAGCTGCAAGAATCAAATCTAAGCTAATATAGAGCTTGCCGGAGATCAGACATTTATTGGTTATCAAACAAAAAGATTGGTAGTTTGATGAATCTCAACTGTTGTATTTCATATTGTATTAGAAATAGTATAGTTTGATAATATAGTATGTTTCCATCAATGCCAAGGGGAGAGATTGATGACATGTAATTGACTGAATGTTTGATAATGTTAAGTTGAAGATAATGCAAGACATTAAATCAGTTAATGGTTTGTATTGTCATTGATATCAACTTGATATCATCTGAACAGTCATGTAAATAATACCAAAGACTTCATAGAATCAATAGAACAAAGGTTATGCTTTCAACAATTCATAAAAGTCAAGTATTCACTAAGTGAAAAACAACATCGACGGAGTGCACACCATTGGTAAAGGCAAAGAAGAAAAGTCACAGTGATACCCGATGAGCAGAAGACAATGTTTACCGACGAAGAAAAACCACAGGATGCCCGACGAGCTGAAAACAAAGTTTCCCTACGAGTAAAAATACAATGATGCTCGACGGACGGAGATCCCGAAGCTAACTGGAGTAACACCAATGGAACTGTCAATTGTCACCGATGACTAACTACAGAGTTGACCGATGGAACAGAGAGTTCAGAAAATGACAAAATATCTAGTTGGCAAGAGATAAAGATAGACTTAACTGGTTGTTTTCTTTGTTTTGTTCGACCAGAGTTAAGTGACTAATTTAAAGAAGATTTGTACAGTTGGAAAGAAGATAACTATGAGATAAATCAAGAGTTATGCTTTAAATCAAATCGGCTGGATTGTTTTTCACGCCAAGAATCAAGAATCAAGAATCAAGAAATAGTGAATATCATGTCTATATAAGAGACAAGCTTAATTCATTTACGAATGGGATTAAGGGGAGTGAATATAAAGAGGATGCTAAAGAGAAACTAATGAAGAATAACTTCATATAGTCCTGATCAATCAAGCTGAAGGAAAGCTAAGGAATTCTACAGACACCGACGAACAATGAAGCATAGCATCACAGAGCAGAAAGTGTGGAGCACAAATAATTGAATTGATACATTGATCAAAGAGGTAATGTACTTAAATAGATATGAAAATATGCAATTCAAAGTTGCATTAGAAACATGTCATAGTGTTTCAGTTTAACTATTGAAGCATCAAGTCTCTTAACAGAGCAGGACTTAACAGTCTTCTCTATATTGAGGTACATCCCAAGGAGTGCCAAAAAGGTTGATTCATGAAAGTAGCATTGGACTTGCCTGATACTTATTGACAGTCTAACAAGGAGGCTGATTCAAGGATGATAGTAATAGATGCCCGATACTAAGTGACAACCTCTATGTATAAAATCCTCTAAGAAGGTTGCACTTAACAATGTGTTTGTAACCTTTAACAGGGTTGGCTCCTAACAGGGATCACTTCAGAAGAGTGAAAATTTGGGGTACCGGTCCCAGTGGTTTTTCCCTTAATAGGGTTTCCACATTAAAAATTCATGTGTTATGTGTGTATGATTCATTTCTTTATTATTTTATATCTGACATAGTTAACATTGGGTTGATCGGTATACTCTGCTTATTTATTGAGTTTTGGTAAATAGTTATACTACTTATCGGTAATCAAGGAGAATAAGGATAGACAAGGAAAACCGACAGACAGTCAAATCATTATAAGTATTTCATGGCATACATCTTGTAGGGACATAATAATCTGAGGTTTATTTGATTGGTGGTTAATGTTTGAAGGATAAAATTTTGAGGCCACTAATTCACCCCCCTCTCAGTTATTACTAACATGTATATGTTATTTGTTTCATGATTTATTTTTTTGCACTTAATCACTAAATTATAATTACATTGGATATTATAAAGATTTCTTTGACACTCGAGTTACAGAAGAATATTTTAATTGACCGAGTACTAGTGTTAAAGTATTTAATACATCTAAGGGACACAGGATTTGTTTTTTAGTAACTGATTCACCCCTCCCCTCTCAATTACTTATCTCATTTCCAACAATTGGTATCAGAGCTTCAAGTGCTTTCAAAGAAGGTTTCAATACCTAAGCTAAAGATCAGAGATGTCTTACAGAAGGGAGATCCCAAAGTTAAACAAAGACAAATTCCTAGCATGGCAAGAGTTGATGAAGCTACATATATCTACTATCAGAGATGATGGTCTGCAATTTTTGGAAAGAAAATATGTGGAACCAACAAGGACTATTACTGTGGAACAGATGATGGAATAGAAGCTTCATAACATAATGATGATTGATATAGCTTCTTCACTCAGCTACTCAAAATTTGATGTAGTCAAGGACTACCCTAGAGCCTATGATATGTGGAAGAAATTATAGGACATTCATGGAGGAGATGAAAATGTAAAGAGATCCAAAGAAAAAAGTCTAAGAGGACAATTTGACTAGATGAAAATTAAAGAAGGAGAAGACATTACAAGATACAGTGAAAGAATCAAGAAGATTGTGAGTGGCACCAGAGCTGCAGGTGGAATAATTGAAGATACAATAGTGGTTAGCAAGGTACTAAGAACTTTACATCCTATCTATGATATTAGAGTTTCAGATATTCAAGAGATGAGGTGCAATAAGGATATAACTCTAGATACATTAGTGGGAAGGCTTACAAATTTTGAGCTGGACAACTTTGATAATTACTCTCCTAGCTCTAGCAATCTTGACTCTGCATTCAAAGCTAAATTAAACCTTGGTAAGAAGGATAAATACTCAAAAGGGAAGAAGATTGAAAGTGATAGTGATGATGAATTTGATGATGAAGATCTTGACATCATTAAAGCATTACTTGCAAGAAGATCCGCAAAAAGAAAATAGAAAGGAAAAATACCATTGATTCATTTTTCATGCAATGAGGTTGGTCACATTGTCGCAAAGTATCCGAACAAAGAAGACAAAGATGAGAAAAAGTTCAACAAATTCAAAAACAAGAAAGATTTCAAGAACTAAAAAATCTACAAGGATAAAGGTAAGAAGTCTTGTTATATTGCTAAAGATTTTGACAGTGATGAAGAAGAAGATGAAATGGTTTATATTGCTATTAAGGATGAGTCGGATAAAGAAGATGAAAAGATAGCACTTTTCTCACACATCAGTAAAAATGACACATGGATAATTGATAGTGGTTGTTCCCATCACATGAATGGTGATAAGACAAATTTTGAACATCTTGAACACTATGATGGTGGGAGTGTCAGTTTTGGGAATGATGAACCTTGCCCTGTAAGAGGAAAATGTTGCATTAATCTGACAGAAGGAATCAAATGTGATGATGCTTATTGGGTTGAAGGATTGAGGAGAAATCTACTTAGTGTAGCACAACTGAACAACATTGGCTTCAAGGTAGAATTCATGAATGGTAAGACCAAGCACCTGGATGGTAAAGGGAACCTAGTCGGAACTAGCAGGCAAACAAAAGGTAATCTATTCTATCTTGAGCTCACTGAAGGTTCATGCTTTATTGCACAAGTAGAAGAAATATATTATGGCATAACAGGTTGTGTCATGTAAACTTTGATAATATGGTAAACATAAGCAAGAACAAGAGAGTCAGAGGTATTCCTATTTTGAAGAAACCCGAGTTAGCAATATGCAAACAATGTCAAATTGGAAAGATGAGCAAGACAAGTTTCAAAAGAAAGAATTACAATACTAATGAAGTCTTGGAATTGGTACATATTAACCTTTGTGGACCAATTGGAAAAACAAGCTATACTGGAGAGAAGTATTTTATTCTATTTGTTGATGATCATTCCAGAATGATGCCTATCATGTTTCTCATAGAGAAATCAGAAGCTTTTCAGAAATTCAAATGGTATCTTGCAAGAGTTGAAAAGGAAACAAGAAAGAAACTAAAATTCCTAAGATCTAATAGAGGAGGAGAATTCATTTCTAATGAGTTCAATGAATTCTCTAATGAGAGAGGAATCAAAAGACAAGTATTTGCCCCTGGTACACCACAACAAAATGGAGTAGCAAAAAGAAGAAACATATCCATTATGGATTGTGCCAAAACCCTAATGATTGAAAAGAATGTTACTACCAAATACTAGAAGGAGGTCATCAACACTACAGTCTTCACCTTGAGCTGATATCAACTGAAGAAAGGTAGTGTAAGATATGGAATTTGGAATGGATGATGGGGGTTTTGTTTATGTGATGTTACCAAAATATAAAGTAAGGAGATATGTTTATTAATTTGTTTGATTTGCTTAAAGTGTGTTAAATCCCTTAACCCTATATTACATTTAATTTTATTATATTGATTATGTATTGTAATTTTGATTAGGAAGAAGATAAGCTACTCCTTTTCTATCCTCAAATGCACAAATGGAAGATCCAAGTTGATCAACCCAAAAGAAGGGTTAATGCACAAATGAATCAACTATTCAGAAAGAGAACAAAGAACGGGATCTTAAATTCTGTTAATTGATTAAATGAATATGTTTAATTATAGTAATTTAAAAGGATAGGAAGAAGAACCAACCTTATGAAATTGCAGATCAAAGAATGTTGTTTTCTGAGGTCTGCAGACTGTTTCTAGAAAAACTGACAGATGATCCCAAACCAGAAGAGACAAACAAAACCCATAAATATTTTTCTGTTCTGATGTCATCTTATGAAAAAGGTTGACCTTGACCCACAAATGTCAACCCTAACCCAATACTATCGACCCTGACCTACACAGGTCCGACAGAGAATCTGTTCACGCCGTCCGAAAGAAAGCCGAAAAGGGTATCTAGATCTGGTCTCAAATCTACAGTCCTGAACCTATACCTATAAGAAAAAGAGGTTTTTTTGTTGTGGGGGAGGGTTTTGCCTTAGTCAAACCTTGATTTTGTAATTAACCTCAAATATATGTAATTGAAATTGCATAAAGATAAACAAAGTAAATGCACAAATTCACCTTTCTTATAAAAGTCCTTGTGGCAGATTTGAATCCGTGGATCCACAAGTATGCTTCAAAATGTGGAATGTAGAAAGGTAGGATGTCTTCAATCTCTTTCTTGTAGATCTCTAACACCAAGTCTTGAATGGGTTCTTTAATTTGGAATAGGCTTGGAAGAAGGTGGATGGAAAGATCACCAAAAGGGCACTATGTAGCTTGAATCCTTCAATGGCCTCCAATGGATCTCCTTCATGAAAATAGATGCTTGAATGGATGAATGCTTGCTTGAAATCTTTCTCCTTAGCTTTCTTGAATCACACTTGAAGATAGTTTGATAATGCTTGATCACGATTAGATGACTTAGAGGAAAAGTGAGGAGAAGGCTCCCTTTTATAGGATACTAGGGCACAATCTTCTAAGGAGGCTGACATAGGATAATTAAATTCCAATTAGACTCATGCCCCTAGAAGAGGATCTATATTAAATATAATTTAGTAATTGACGCTTCAGAACCCGAAACAACTGACCCGAAAGTGGGAAAACACTTTTTGCAAAGATCGACATTCGAAAACTGTGAGACCCCGGGATCTGAACCCTGGGTCAAGGTCGAGGTTGACCTTGACCTAGGTTAGGGTCAAGGTCAACCCTAACCTAGGTTAGGTTCAAGGTCGACATAGACCTAAAAGGTCGACCCTGACCTTGAAGCCCATAATCACTAGTCTGCAGTCCAGAATGCAGAAATCAGGCTAAAAAGGAGTGGAAAGAGGGACAAAATAGGGGGGAAGCCATGTCAAGATCAAGAACCCATTCTAGGTGCTTGATATGACCCCAAACTACTTACTCAGAAGGCTAAACAAGTCTACAATGGAAGTTCTTCCATTTTCTGACTACATATTTAGCCCCCACTTTAGCAAGAGTATGAGCTCAACACAAACTCTTGGTAAAGGAGAACATAAAGAACAAAAAATCTTATTGGAACCAAAAGGGATAAAGAAACCCTCAAGCCCCAAAGGTACTCCAGTCTTTAGCAACCCTAAGATCACAATAAGAGAGACATCACTTAGTTAAGGAGATAGAGAGAGGGTGTGATTATCTTGCCCAATGAGAACTTATGTCTCATTGTGAACCACACAAAAAGCATAAACTGAAAGATGGAGTTGAATTGCCTAGTGAATGTGGCTACTCACTAGTCAACCCATTAGGGAGATCCATTATTAAAGGGATCAAAACATTGTAAATTGAAAACTAGCAGGATCAAGAGATCCCTGTAAATTTAAATTGGAGGGATCGAGAGATCCTAAAAAAGTAAAAAATGACCATGCTTTAAGGATTAGTTTCTTTTAATCCATAAAGGGAAAATTTTTAAGTCTTGAAAACTATTTTGAATGTGTGTGTGTGTGTGTGCAAAAGTGAGTAGAGTGTATGCCCCCACGTTAAAGTCATTGCTAACACTTTAACAAGAGAAATGGTTTTAACGGAAACATAAACAACTCTACAAATTACGTTTCCATTGCGAGATGCCCCCAAAGGAAGACAAATCAAGGGAAATAAAACATAAACATACATAAGAACACAAGAGGGGTCTACCTAATGTGGGGTCAGTATGATCATAAGATAAAATGTACATAGAAATATAATATTATTGCAAATGAATTGACATCATTCCCCAAAGAAAGTAGAACTACAATCACAAAGGAGGACAGAAACTTAAGAATTAAGAAGAGGAATCTTTTCAGACCACAACACAAAGACCAAAAATAATTAGTGCTACCATGTCACAGGTCCAAGCAGATTGTACAAGGAAAATAGTTACAAACAATAGCACAAGTACACATAACATGAAACAACATTTAGAAGAATGTAGATACACATAGAAAAATTGAACAACAGATGTGATTCCTTTATCACCTTACACCAACAAAGTAACAAGGGTCATATAAAATAATCCAACAAACATAAAAAAAAAACACATTACGGGGGAAGCACATTACAACATACAAACACAAAAAGGGCTACCATAAAGGATGAGCCAATCAAGCATGTTGTCAACCCTCCCCATCTTGGTTTATGTTATTTAGGGTAGGTGGGAAA
>MU226068.1:362953-374245 GCA_018584345.1 Thuja plicata | reverse complement strand
TGGAGAGATCACCAAAAGGGCACTATGTAGCTTGAATCCTTCAATGGCCTCCAATGGATCTCCTTCATGAAAATAGATGCTTGAATGGATGAATGCTTTCTTGAAATCTTGCTCCTTAGCTTGCTTGAATCACACTTGAAGATAGTTTGAGATTGCTTGATCATGATTAGAAGACTTAGAGGAAAAGAGAGGAGAAGGCTCCCTTTTATATGAAACTAGGGCACAATCTTCTAAGGAGGCTGACATAGGATAATAAAATTCCAATTAGACCCATGCCCCTAGAAGAGGACCTATATTAAATATAATTTAGGAATCGACACTTCAAAACCCAAAACAGCCAACCCGGAAGCAGGAAAACACTTTTTGCAAAGACCAACATTTGAAAACTGTGAGACCCTGGGATTTGAACCCTGGGTCAAGGTCAAGGTCGACCTTGATCTAGGTCAGGGTCAAGGTCGACCCTGACCTTGAAGCCCAGAATCACCAGTCTGCAGTCCAAAATGCAAAAATTAGGCTAAAAAGGAGTGGAAAGAGGGACAAAACAGGGAGGAAACCATGTCAAGATCAGGAACCCATTCTAGGTGCTTGATATGACCCCAAACCACTTACTCAGAAGGCTAAACAAGTCTATAATGGAAGTGCTTCCATTTTTCAACTATACAGGTAGTAACCAGACACCTTTTGAATTGTGGTATGGCTATACACCTAATGTTCATTATTTCAAAGTATTCAGAAGTAGATGCTACATCTTGATGGAAGCAAGAAATGGAAAACTAGATGCAAAAAGTGATGAAGGAATATTCCTAGGTTACTCATGTAAAAGAAAAGCATACAAATGTAAGAATCTTACTACTCATAAAGTCATAGAAAGTGTATATGTCAAGACTGATGAATTTGCAAAAAATGTGAAGAGAAGAGAAGTAAAGAGCCTGAAGACTACAAGAAATTTGTGTATCATGAACCTGATACTATACCTATGACTCAAGCAATGGTGATTGGACAATAGAACTGTCAACCACTAAATATACTAGCACAAACTGTGCAACCCGAGTTGCAAACTATGCAAACCGAGCTGATGGTAGAAGAGACCGAGTCATAGACAAAGGGAACCGAGTCTCATATAGAGGAACCCAAGTCTCAGATAGAGGAACCTGAGTCTTAGACAGTGGAACCTGAGCATCAGACAAAGGAATAGGAAATAATGTTTGAGAATGACAGACCTAGTGGATCAAGTCCAGAATCTAGACTGAAGGATCCAGTACTTTCAAAATATGTTAGAAGACATCATGCACCTGAGAAAATAATTGGAGATCTAGAAAAAAGGTGGAATGACGAGGAACAAACTCAAAGGTACATGTTTACTAAGTGAATTTGAACCTAGAATTGTTAAAGATGCATTGAATGATAAAAGTTGGATAGAAGCAATGAATGAAGAAATTGAGCAAATTGAGAAGAACAAAACTTGGACTCTTGTGCCTAGGCCAAAGGAAAAGAATGTGATTGGAACCAAGTGGGTTTTTAGAAATAAGATGATTGAAAATGGTAAAGTTTCTAGAAACAAGGCCATACTATTTTGGAAAGGATATTATCAAGAAGAGGGTATTGATTATGGAGAAAATTTTGCTCCTATTGCAAGACTTGAAGGAGTCAAAACTCTTTTGGCATATGCTGCACATAAAGGATACAAAGTATATCAAATGGATGTGAAATCTGCATTTCTGAATGGAATCCTAGAAGAAGAAGTCTACATTGAACAACCTGAAGGATTTATTGATCCTAGCAGAAGGAATATGGTTTGTAAGCTGCACAAAGCATTGTATGGACTGAAGCAAGCGCCCGGAGCCTGGTATGAAAGACTGCATAGCTATCTAGTAAGTAATGGATTTCAGAGAACCAATGATAATAGTAGTTTGTACATCAAAGAAGGACCACAGAACAAAATACTATTAGCAGAGATATTTGTTGATGACATATTATTCACTAGTTATGATGACCTATGCAAATCATTCTCTGTAGCTATGAGTAAAGAATTTAAGATGTCTATGTTTTGTGAGATCAAATTCTTTGTTGGATTACAAGTACATCAAATGAAGGATGATATCTACATTACTCAATCAAAATACATCAAGGAGATACTTAATAAATTTGGTATGGAAGATTCCAAACCTGTTGTAACACCCATGTGTACTTGACATAAATTGTATAAGGATGATGATTCAAAAGAGGTAGATCAGACCAACTACAGATCCATGATTGGAAAATTGCAATATGTTGTTCACACTAGACCTGATATTGCATTGGCAGTTGGTATTGTTGCAAGATTTTTAGCTAATCCCAGAGACAATCACCTAATGACAATTAAAATAATTCTGAGATATCTAAAGGGTACTGAAGACTATGGTTTATGGTATAAGAAAGGTGGAAACTTTGATTTAAAGACATTCATTGATGCTGATTGGGCTGGAAGTATTGATGACAGGAAAAGCACCAGTGGTGGAGCTTTCTTTCTTGGAAAGAGGTTAGTGTCTTGGACCAGCAAGAAACATAATTATATCTCTCAGTCTACATCAGAGGAAAAATATGTTGCTGCAGTAGTGAACTATTCAAACATCATATGGATCAAGAAGATGTTGTTAGGAATGAAGGAAGAAGTAAAAGAATTAGTTATTATCTACTGTGACAACACCAGTGCCATTAAAATTTCAAATAATCCTGTGATGCACACCAAAACCAAGCATATAGCAATAAAGTATCTTTTTTGAGGGAATTGGTACAGAATAAAGAAGTAAGGTTGGAATATGTGAATACCAAAGAACAAGTTGCAAACATATTCACCAAACCTTTACCTAAGGATGCATTCTTGTATCTTAGAGGAAAGATAGGGGTGTTTCCCCTAACTAAAGCTCACTAAAATATAGTTTAGTGATGCATCAACCCGAGCAAAAGTGAAGATCTATCGGTTGATGCAGGTGCATTAGAGCACATTGCAGATGAATTAGTACATTTAGGTACATTACAATTACAAAGTGAAATAGTATTGACTATTGGTATTTGAGAAGATGGAGTCTTACAGAATAAAGTTAAATAACTTATGGAGTCTTTGACATCTATTGTCAAAGAGAAAGAGTTTTCTATAATACATAAGAATAATATAGTAAGAGGGAGATTTTGATGTCAGAGGGAGTTTTTGGATGAGAATCAGAATGAAGCTAAGGACATTAAATAAATTTTTCTATTTCTCTATAATTCTTTGTACTATGAAATGTTGTGTTGCCATCAATGCCAAAGAGGGAGATTGTTGAAGACAATTATTCAATTGTGTAATGTCGTTGATGTTACACATGTATTTACACTTATGTAGTGATGTTACACAAATGTCTACATTCATACCAAGCACAGTTGGTGAATAGAATGAGTTGTTTTAGTGTTGATCGAGTTCAGTCAGGCATTGAAGAAGTTCAGTGTTGACCGAGTCACTTGGGAATTTCAATCATGGTCGGGCATTCAGTTCTAGCCGACTAACAATGATTTACATTCTATAATTAATTGGTTATATGAGGCCGATTGAATTGTGATTTATTATTTAGAAGTATATTCAAGCTGACTTGACAGGGCTCATCATATATATGAAAGGTCAAGTTTGGATTGAATGTGAGAAAGTGAGTGTGAAAAGTTAAAGACAAGTAGAAGTGTGGAATTCCGTGACATGAAGAGTGAAGACAAAATCATATAGGTTTCTGATTGAGTATAGATCACTCAAAGCTGCAATAGAACATCTGATTAGCAAGGATCCAGTCATAATCAGAACAGAGATTTGAATCAATAAAGACAGTTGCTTACACATACAGGTCAATTCATTGTTACTTTATAACAATTGTAGGAGTGATCTCAAATCTCTTAACATAGTAGAAATAATAGTATTTTTGTAAACCTTGTCACAAGGTAGCATTTCTATGTTGAAGTGTTGAAGACCTCTAACAAGGCCATCCTCACAAGGTGATTAAATCCTTTAATAGGGTCACACCTAACAGTGTGTTATTGTAACCTTTAACAGGGTTGACTCCTAACAGGGCTCACTTCTGAAGAGTGAAAAATAGTAACTAGTTACATTGGTGGTTTTTCCCATATTGGGTTTCCATGTTAAATCTTGGTGTCACCTGTGTATATGTTATTTGTTTCATGCTTTATGTTTTTGCACTTAATCACTAAAGTATAATTACATTGGATATTATAAAGATTGCTTTGACACCCGAGTTATAGAAGAATATTTTAATTGACCGAGTAACAGTGTAAAAGTATTTAAGACATCTAAGGGACAGAGGATTTTTTTTGTAGTAACTGATTCACCCCTCCCCTCTCAGTTACTTATCTCATTTCCAATAGAATTAATATTCTTTTCATAAATTTTGTCTATTGATGATATGCCTTTTTCAGACCTTCTTGAGTAGGTCTAGCATCATTATTCTATAGGAGGGGAGCATTACTATGACTCTCCTTATTTTCTTTGTTTTTTATGATAGGGTGTGGAATGATCTTAGAAAGAGATGGTACCATAATCAGGGGTTGATTGTATCTAGAGTTGTCCCTACTACCCTTTTGGTGCCAATGTAAGGATGAGGGATAAATCCTTTGATTATCAATAATAGATCCTCCCTTGTTTTTATTAAATTTAATGATAACCCCCAATGTTTGTGGGATTGCATTTTTCTGAATAGGGATCTTTGTAACTTTTTAAATAATCTTATAATGAACAAGGCCATGATAGAATGTCGACTTGATATTATATGTTGCATTTTTAGTCTTAAGATCAAAATGGTTTGAGATTTTGCCTGTTAATATCCATATTTACTATGAGAATAATATCAAAATAAGAAAGGAAATCCTCTTCCATCCCTACAAAATCACCCAAATGATTGCCCATCTCCCTCAAAAATTTTCTATGAATCATCTCTACTAGGAGATTAGGAAATTTAATCTATCTAGTAACCTTGAGTTTGAGATTGCTAGGGTCAAAATTTAGATACCAATCAATAAATTCAAAACTATGACCTTTATAACATATATTTTTGCTATTTAGAATTTTGTTCTTTAGATCTATATTTTTATAATCAATGAACATAAATCCTTTAGTTGGGATAGCGATACCTACCTAGTCCTTGTAGAAGACTTGAAACCAATCAACAATTTCATCCACAAACGACTTGTATCCACACCATCGGGAAAATAATCAATGAGTTTTACAATAATCCCATAATCCTTCTATGAATTCATAGAAAATGTTAACTTTTTCCCTTTCCTCCATGTCCACAAGTTTTGGATATTGTGGTGAGTTTTTATGCGTTAATTTTGGAGGAGGCTTAGGGTTCACGTGAGCATGAATTATTTTTTGGTTGTAGCTCTTCCAAGGATACCTTTAAATATTATTTGGAACTATTTTTCTATGCCTATGGTTATTGGAGGGCGTTATTCGACAAGGAGTCAAAGTGCCAACCCTTAAGTTAGGTTTTTTTTTTTTTTTTCTCCTTCTGAAAATGCTTTTCCTTGGGGGCTAGTTTTAAGAAATCCTCCACATTTCCTTACAGTGGTTAGGGTTGGTTAATTACAGAGGGGTTTGGTTGAGAATTAGAGATTGATTGAAGTTTCCTTTAAAGTGGGGGGGGGGGGGGGGGGGGGGGGTTAAGAGTTCCTCTAACCTAGTGTTGTGTGATTTGCTCCAGATGTGAATTCAGGGGTTCTTGATGTGATTGAGATAGCCCACATCTTAGAAACCCTCACATTATTTTGTCTCAGCTTCAATTTGCTTGATTCTGTCATCGCCCTTTCAGCCCTCTATGATTTTCTTCTTCTCACTACTTGCCAACCAGATTCCACATGTTTTTTTAGAGGGGGAGCCTAGCCCCCATTTTCTTTCGCAGAGTTCTTCCTAGAGATCAAGTTTGTTGAACGCAAAAATACAAAGTAGAATGCCATTTTTTTTAGTTAAACACAATGTATTGAGCATCAATATATAAATATAATTTACTATTATATGTGTAATGCTGAAAATTCCTTATAGATAGAATGATATTTCTATGTTTTAAAACTAATTAATTGAATGACTAAATTAAGAAGTACAAGTACAACACCTTAGATCACTATAATCGATGTGTTGCACAATTTTTTAGTCTACATCTTAGACTAGCATAATCTCTTTGTTGCTCAATTATTAAATTCACAAAAGATCTTAAGTCTAAAAAAATGGTAATTAAAATAGTATAACGTATAATAGAATGTTACAATTTTTTTTTCATTTATCCATTTCATAAAAAAATAACTGAATAACATTATAATCATTAAAAATTATCGATAATAAATTTGTATCACACATTTTTACTTAAATTAAAACTGAATACTACTATATTAATTCCCAAATCCATCTTATCTATGTCCTTAATTATAAAACTAACTTGTAGTGATGTCAATATATAAAAAAATCAAACCTAAACTGATTCATTTTTTCTTTGTCCTCCTTAGTCCTCCATTTGGTAGAATTCTCCCTTACGTGGTTTTAGACAAGAGGCCTCACTCCCCTCTTTAACATATACTTTTTTATTTGGTTCACTACCTTATTTAACATCAACCAACCATTTCTAATTATAAACCTTCCTTATATCCTTTCATTATTACTTTTAACATCGTGAAAAAATAAAACACCTCATAATAAATGAATAGGCTAATTAAATACAATAAAGCATTCAACATCATAATTAATCTAAATAATGAATTGAGTTTAGACATGTGCTCATATATGCTTAAATTTACAAAGAATGTATGATGAAGAATATTATGTTTTGATGTACTTTTTCTAACCATACTAAAAAAATTGTTATCAAATCTATATCAATAATATTTCGATAAACTAAAACATAAACCATAATTTCTTTGGACGAGAACTACACAAACAACTCTTATCTTCAAATTTATGGCCTTAAGCTTACATGGATGATCCTAAAACTTGTTTGAGATGTTCAACTAAAGAAGGATCCTTGGATAGGAACTCTTATAAACTATTACAAGTATGTTTTTGGTGATCCAAAACTAGTTTTTGTGCAAGGTCTTATTTGGTACATAAGAGTTGTGTAATTGAATGCCTTAATTGTGCAAGTCTCTCTCTTTGTACTTGCTTGATATATTTTAGGCTATGCAAGCAATTCATTTTGTGTTAAAATATTCAACAAGTGGTCAGTTTCAGCTTGGTCTCGTATTCGACACTTGATTAAGGACAAGAACAATTAGCATAGTGACATCTTTCCTTATCATGTTGCCTATCCACTAATGAGTTGTAACAACTAGTTTGTTTCATTTCTTAGTAACTTTGTTGCTCACTTCTACATACTAGTAAATCGTTTCACTTAGTTATTAGAATATTTGATGGCTTCAATTAGTTTTTTGAAGGTTGTTACAAAATAACATAACATTTTGTTCTTTATTGAGCAATTTTTATGGTTGGTCCCTTTGTTAGTAGCCATCAGGAGGAAACCATTTTTCTTCCCATGTATCTAGATGTGAGGAATAGATAGAATAATTTTAGTTACCAAGAGGGGAATTGGTGTGATGCTAGAAATAGTATGCCTGAGTTGGCCCAGTGGTGGAGAAGTTGTACTCTTGAAAGGGAGGTCACAAGTTCAAATCCCACTGGGGGTAGGATATGTATGCCTCGTTTGTAGCATAATGGATGCCTCCCGCAAGGAGTATGGGGTAGTCCCATATTGCTGTCACCATATGTAGAACCAAAAACATATGGCTGGTATAGTGGACTATAAAAGGACCTTTCCTTTCCTTTCCTTTCCTTTCCTTTTTCCAAGTAAAAACATAGAAAAGAAAAGAGGGTCGAAAGGCAGGTAGAAAAATTATAGTTGGCTAAAACAAATACATTTTTATATTATTGATTCAAACTTAAGGAAGAGTGATAAAAGATTCTATGAATTGTAGAGTGTATATTGAAGAATATAGGAGACTATGAAAACAATATGTGACTCCATTAAGTCCACAAAATTGGCAAATATCCTTGTAATAACACTAGATTAGTGAGCACAATGCTAAATGTGTATATTTCTTATAGGTTTTCAACTATTAGGTTTCTTGAGAGGAAATTTATATATATATTTTACTCATCGTGTGCCTATTTTTTGTTTCTATTTTCCTCATTATTATCTAACATTAAATACTATTACAATTTGAATAAATTCATTGGTAAAGATTAGTAAGAGTGATTGAAGATAAGCTAACTTACGAAATGCATTGTCAGTACAACTCTAGGGTTAGTGACTTAGAGGTTTATGGATTAATAAAACCTTGCTCTTGAAATTCAAGGTCTTCAAATATGCATGTTCCTTGCATTTCAAAAATATATTTTATTATCTATATTTGTATTGGGTTGTGCTGATAAGTATTGGTAGAAGTTTTTATCAAGTAGGGGAATCCATGGGTCATTTTGATTGTAGTTAGGCATAGTTGTACCAATTCCATAATATTTGAGCAAGATTGAAGACATGCCACACAAAATTTGAGTACACGTGTATATGTCCTTATACATAAGCAATATATTTGTGAACTAAATTCTCTAGATGCTTCATTTAATTATTTGATTGTTAAGTGCTAATGATGATGATGATGTCATGATCAAGCTAAATGGTCTAGGGTTTTTGAAATTTGTCCTTTTATAGAATACCTTAGCATTCAAATTTGAGTAATTAACACCAATTGACTAGTCCATCTAGTTAGGACAGGGCTATGTTGTGCCATAATTAAATTTGCATATGGAAAATATGGATTGAAGCCACTCTAGAAACCTTGATATGAGATCAAGGCAACCTCGATAGTCAATATGAAGGAAATATCAAGAAGGATAAGAACTAGGGGAAGCGTATGAGTAGTTGTTATAGCTAATTTCACGCACCCACAAATCATAAATATACATTAGATTTCAACATTTTTTTGTTGTCTTCATATTTGACTTAACTACTTATAGCTATTTTGTTGGCTTCTAGGTAGTAATAATGCACATTGTGGGATTTTTTTTATGCATGCAAAGGTTAAAAAGTGGTCATTTCAAAGTGTTGCTCGATACCCACTTAAATATGCTCCAATAACCGTGCACTACAACTACCTCAAAAATTGCCAAAACTTATGCACAAGTGTCTCAACAATCATTTAGAAATTGTCAATACTTATGCATAAATGTCTCAGTGGTTGTTCAGAAAGAACTAACTACTAGGGTACAAGTGGATGGCTATTGGTACATGATATATTAATTATTGGCTTTTTTAGTTATCATTTTTTGTTTCTTTAAAGTTAGTGATTGTGGGGTTGGGTGAGCAAGGAGTGAACAATAATTGGAACGTGCGTGGTAACTAGTGCTCTTCCCCTAAACCTAATCACTTGGGAATGAGGACTTAAGTTTAATTCAAATATAAGATGAATTCAAATTCTTGCACATAAAATAATCAAATTAGACATCAAACTACTATGTAAGGGATAAAAGGTCAAAATGAGTCCACAATGAGTGAGGGAATGTGCCAGGTATGCACTTTTCACCTCTACAAATATATAATTCTTGTAGAAGTATTTCTAATAAAAACTGAAACCTAAACTGCCTAATATACAATATTATTTTGCCAATCAAACTACAATGTATTAATAAAGTTGAATGCTTCACAAGGAATCCACTAGAGATCAAGTATTTGTAAATGGAAAGCTTGACACCATTAGAAATGACGTCGAAATTATTTCTAACTAAATTAACTCATAACCAAAAGAAGTTAGTTATTGACATACCCAATACATATGAAACTCTTAAAATGTATTTTCATACATCCCATAAGTACCCAAAAAAAAATATATTCAAACATCTACGAGGAAAGGAAAGCTTGACACTATTAAAGATAACATCAAAATTACTCTATATTACTATGAAGATTCAACTAAAATTACTTCTACTTATCAATCAAATTTACTTCTAAACTAAAAATTGTTAAAAAAAAGCCCCCTCTCAATCATTGACTCACAACCAAAATAAATTAATTATTGACACATCCAATAAGATAAATTCCTTTTAAAAAAATCTATTCACATTCCATACCTACCAAATAAAAGTCTATTTACACATTCCCTACCAACCCCAAAAAACTTCTAAACTTTGTTTTATCACAACATATATCCTCTCAATTAAAAAACCTCTGGCAAACGCTCATATCCCAATGAACCTGAATTAAGATTATATTATCCATAGAAATGGGTTGGAATGAAAAAGAAAAAGAGAGACTTATTTATAACCATGCAAATATAGATGAATGATTAAGAAAGAGTTGATTTTGGCGGTGGTCCCGTGTTCTCTCCTCCTTTTGGTACAATAATATGTCTTTGGTCACGGGTGCTCCTTTCCTATGAGTTGCCTCCAGCTCACGATGAACTTGAACTCATTAATATTCCAACAATCAGATTGCATTAAACTTTTCCTTTTTTTGGCTTTTCATATACAACGCTTGGAATCGTGATCTTCAAGCTAACCCTACCTATTCCCAACATGATTCAATTTATATTTATTTCCTCCAATTTTGAAGGGAGCCCTTTTAACTCATGAAAGGGATGGTAGGATGTTCAAGTCTAACGACTTTGGGTTGAATATATTTTTTTATTTTTTTTAAATGTTTTTTTGTTGAATTATATTTCGGTTCTTATAAAGTTTATTAAGGATTAAGTTTTGTTGAATGGAAGGTTCTAATATTGTAAGCGATTAGGTTGAGATTGTATCCTAGGAGAATTTGGTTGAATGGATACCCCTAGTCCTTAGCTCTTAGTTGAAGAGGTTCAACCTAAGGCTTGTGCTCCCATATTAGGTAGATAAAACGACTTTTTGAATAAAAATCCTCCTAAAAAATGACGATTCGAACATTTTATCTATTTGTATTTTATGAAGTTATTAAATATTTGATCATCATGTTTTCACGTATATGTTGATGTTTTTAAAGTTATCTTATATTAAATGTTCAAGTCATCTTATTGTAAAGTTGGATTGTCTTAAAGATTTAAGAGAAAAAAGTAGGAAGGGATACATATTTAAACATAAAAAGTAAGAGAGGACAACAAAGAAAAATAAGGTTGAAAGGAAATTTTATTATCAAGGTTGCAAAAGGTTTTCATATGATTAATAAAGTATTTTATATTTTATTTAATTTTATTTTACTATGTTTAATTTGTCCTACTTATTTTTATATCCATTGAGTCAATTGGACCAACTCTTAAATTTTATAT
>MU226068.1:343425-362362 GCA_018584345.1 Thuja plicata | reverse complement strand
ATATATATATATATATATATATATATATATATATATATATGGGTTTTAAATTTTTTATTATATTTAGTTGAGTCAATTGAATCAACTCTTAGATCATACTTTATAATAAAAATATGAGAAAGTTTTGTAGATTGTATATTTAATGAATTTTGGACAGATTTTGTCTAAACAATTCATCAATATCAATCTTGATTAGGGAAAATAATATTATTATAAAACTATACTTATCATCTATGCATGTACCATAAATATTGCAATTTAAACATTTATTGTTATAGAAAAGCCACAACTAAATACAAATCCTATTACAAAGTCATGCCACACTACAAATGAGCTCCTTTCAAAGAAAAAACAATTATATTTAAATAAAGTCCTTTTTGAAAAATAAGGCTAATATATATGTGTGACTTTATAGAGAAATAGAAGTTTCTTGGTAATTTGATAAAGAGTACGAACACAATTATAGCTTTAAAATTTAGTCATGTTGTCGTTTTAGTCAAAATATTTATCGTCAATCATAGTTTATTATCTCAAATGTATGTGGGACAATGATTAAAAAGGAAAGCTTATTTTGGGACTATCTTGGAGAAAGAAACAATATCCCTCAAATGCTCTAATTTTGGATAAGGATTCCAAAATTACCTTAAATCATTAGATAAATCCAGAAGAAATTAGATGGATATAGAAGAATGCCTTATAGTGTGAACTTTGTTGAATGACTAGATACACTCCTAACCAATTTGCAATGACATTTGAATAATTACATATTCAATATTAAAATCTTACATATAGTGATCATATCATATCCTAATAAATGCCCTTTCAACTTAGAATTAATGGTGATAAAAAGCTTAACTTTCGAGAAATATTTTATGAATGTTTCAAACAAGAGGAAAATGAAATAATGCAACACTAAAAGATTGGAAGTAACATAATTAAACACACAATAGTTTGAAGATATTTATAAATGAAATGGACATCCACTACATATTATAAAAGTTACATAGTATGCAAAATAAGAAAATCTTGTTAGAAATATTGTGATGTTCTCACCACATTAATTCTCACGTTATAGAAGAACCTTGTGAAATACAAAATTATTCTAATATAGAAGAACCTTATGAAATACAAAATTATTCTAATAAATTTATAGAAAGTGAAGTCTTGTACTATACTAGAATACAAGGAATAACAACAAAACATATCATTCTATATGTCTTATAGACTAGCTTGAGCAAAAGGATGCCCAAAAGTCAACATGATCACTATATATATACAAAAATTAAAAAAATGATAAATAAGTTGATGTGCTTCTTCCTATATACACAACTTAATCTTGTTTCCAACAACACAAAAGAATGTCTTATAGATAAAGTATAAATCACTTGACATTTCAAAATATATTATAGATAAAGTATAAATCATCCTCACAAAATGAGGACTTAAAAATAAACTATTTTTTTTTTTAAAATTCTAACAATCATCATAACCCTTAATCTTTTCTTTTTCCTTTTCCCTCTTGCTCCAAAGGAAAGAAAGGAAAAAAACAAGGAAAAAGAAAAAAGAAAAAAGAAAAAATAATTTCCATACAAATCCTTTTACAAGCTAGAAACAATTATAACTAATCCATGATTGATTAAGAGGAATAATATAGTCGCTTACTATATTTTCACGTTTATATAATATATTATAATATAAAATAATTTTGATAAGTTAGAGTAATAACAAAATATTCAAATGCAATACATATGTTAAAATTTTACATGAATTAAAAGCTTCATAATCTCTTTGTAATCTATAATTTTTATGTTACGTAAGATTGTGATTTTCGAATTTTCAATCGAAACATTACATATGTTCAAAATATTCACAAAGTCAAATATCAAGAAAATAAGTTAAAAAAATTGTTATTTAATTATATACACAACTTATTTTCTTACTTGACAAAAGTAAGCAATATATGTTCTTTCTTGTAAAGTTAGTATTCAAATAATAAAGTATCGTAAGTATTCCATCACTATTTCAAAATCAAGTATAAAGTATGGGATAAAATGTAAGTGGAATATGATTATGAATGCATAAATTTAACAATAAATCTCGTATACAATTATAAGTAAACACAAAATCTTCCAAAACATAAAGATCATTAAAAATACTAAAGACATTAATATCAAGAAATTATTTTTCCATTATAGTTATTTTTTATAATATTGTAAAATTTTAATTTAGTAATTTGTAAATCTTCAGAAATTATTGAAATTAAGATCAAATATTTTCTCTACTCACACAGACTTAAATCCAAAATATATAATGGTGTAGAAATTTATTTGAATTAACTGGTCCAACACTACTAATAATCGAGTTTCAATCAAAGGTAGATAGTTGAAATGCCCTTTCATTGTTCTAATGAATATTTTTAAGTTCTCCCTTTCACATTTCTCAACATATGATTATAATGGATTTTACTTCTTTTAATGTCTAATATTAACCACATTATTTTACATGTTTTTAACATGGATAAATAAATTAGATCTTATCTCATTTTAAATATCTTGCTATTGAGAACTTCAATTTTGAGAATAAACATACAAAAATCAATATCAAAATTCTCATTTTAAAACTTAAAGATATTCTTCTAAATATTAAATATTTTAAAAATGTTCTTTTAAATATTAACTATTTTTTGTTTATCAAGGTTAAGGCATCTAGATTATATTAATTTGATATTTTCAACCTACACATTTAAACCATACTAGCTAAATTATATATATCGTAGTTTCATGATGCAGTGCCAAGGTGAGAGAATCCCCAAAGGAGATGACCAACCTCGCAGCAAGAGTAAACACAATAGAAACAACAAAGAACTTGACACAATAAGATGCAAGAAATTCTTTATTGATCATAATTTAACCATACATGTTGGGTTGTAAGGCCTTCCTGGTTACAACCACATACAAAGAAAACAACTCTAAGATCTGTCCTAAAGATCTCTACAAGATTCAGGTCAATAACTCATTTCTATACCTTCTGTCCTTCACTATCTCCCTCCTAACTACCTCCCTAACACAAAACCAAGCCCTACTTTTATACAAAATCATGACCAGAAGTCGGCTCAATAAATAACATTCCCCAAAGTAGGAAACATCTTACAAATATACGTCCAGCCCTATACAAACATAACATAAGAAGAAGCGATCACATGGAACAATCCACGAAGGAACCATGATCCACACACTAAGATCACAACGGCTAAGAATCCCATAATCTCGACCGCAACACAAATCTCCAGGTAAATCCACACCAATCATAAACACGTTATCCATAGCCAAAAAGAGAAAAAAATCTCAACACGTGATCAACCCCAAGAGATGTGATGATAGGAGAGTGACCCAAGAACACTCTAGAACAAGCATCCACGAGCGTAACTCTTAACTCACCCGAAAAACTAGACCACACCCAAACCTATCAACCAATTAGAAGAACATGAAAACAAACACTTCCAAATCACATAATCCTCCATATCTCAAAAAAGATGACACCAAATAAGGAGAAATCATAGAACAACATCCAAATCACTGTCAAGAACATCCCAGTACAAGTGCAACAACTAAAGATTCAACTAGACCAACCAAAACCAGAAACACAAAAATTGCTAATTGTAATCCAAACTCATAGAACAATGCAAGATCATTAGTAGAAAAAGGATACTCCCACCTCATGTCATATATTGCATCCCTATGAAATTTATTTCTCCACGAGGCCCTCTTTTATCATGTGTGGCCTCTTGTACCCAGTCCCATCATTCCATCTCAATTATGTAGAACATTCCAACTTCTTCTTAGCATTTTAGACCCCATGTCTCAAATTGAGCCTACATTGGGGGGAGCAAGTCACCTTGGGTGACCCACTCCTTGCAATTTGGACTCAAATTTAAATCACACAGCAATTATCTTGTTGGAGGAGGAAATGTAAGCCCATGTCGGCTTGCTCCAAAATTCACACCTTGAAATTCTAGGGAGAGGTATAAAAGAAAGTTTACCCCCTCATTTTATCATCACACAATCAAACTCAAGCATTCAAGCATAAATAACTCAAGGTATTTTTTCCTAGCATATTATTTATATCTAGCATTGTGGAATGCTTCAACATCCTTCATTCAAGAATGTGTTCATGATTTTCTTTTTAGGTCTTGTAGAGTCATGTTATTGCATAAACCCTTGTGATCATATTCAAAGAGAATTACATCAATAAGGTATAATAACATTACCATTCTTATATCTACCCTCTGCTACATATTAGCACACTTTCAATTATGTTTCAATTTCAAGGTAAATTCTAAAAGTGGGGTTTGATCTAGGCAAACCCCTTTCAACCCAACACTTTCTCTCTTTTCTATGTGAGGGAAATAGGTGGAAAATGTATGAGATTAGGTACAAATTAAACATCATAAGAGTTTCTAAACACCCAGTTAAGAGCCACTCACCCCATGCAATTGAGTCCTAGGAGTGGGTCGCCCTGCTCAACTAAGTCCCCCTAATTCTACTCCAAATTCAAACCGTGAGTTACTTTCTTTATGTATTTTGCAAATTTTCTATTGGAATCTGCATATCAATTTTCTATTTTCCTATGCCTGCTAAAAGTCATCACTAAATCATATTTCTACCTAGATCTTGCATCCATCTTCCACAATTAGGTAGTTACTTTCAACTCACGATGAGGGACTGTTGAATCCATTTTTATCACTGCATCTTGAGCCAATTGGATCACTCCCCTCTCAAGATAATTAAAGTGAAAATAGACATAAGCTTCGTAGCTTACCCATACAAGATAGTGAACCTTATTTCCCTACATTACATTTTGGTGAACCTGATGTCTTTCATGCTTAATTCTTATTTTCATTGTTAGATTGGATCCATATGCTCTTATTTGATTCATAGTTGCAATCATTTATAAAATTTATCACTTTACACTTGAATAACATATATTGTGAAGTTGTGCTCACCCACATTATATTTTGGTGAACTAATTTGGGTGCATTGCATTTTCATGATGGAATTCACTAAATATGATTGGTTTTCAATTTCTCATGTGATTACATTGGTTCTTAGTTACATTTATCAAAATAATGCATTAGATAATGGCTTCTTCCACTTCGTGTTACTTGCATTCATTCATGACACCTTTACAATTGCATCATTAGCATTTCAATGACATTTCCTACTTGCAAATCATTTCTCAAAGATTTTATCCATGTTGCATGTTAGTATTTCATAGAATTCTTAAGGAAATTAATGGAATGTGTTGATCTCATAAGAGCTTTTGTAGAAAATGATAATCATACAGATGATACTGAAATGAAAATCTCTTGTTCCTCTCCTAGGATATATTTTTTTAGTGAGGATAGAGTCAATACCCCTATCAATGATCTCTCCAATAGCAATGCAACATTCAAGAGTAGAAATTGATCCTTTCCTGAAAAATATACCTTGGTGCAAGAGGGACGTGGTAAGCATGTTCATCTAAGAACTTCAATAAATTTAGATCCTCTTTATTCACCTAGATCTTATATTAACTATCAAAATATCCTAAATTAAGATGATGTTATGAAATTTATTCATGATCTATCTCCTAACATAATATTAAGCAAATATAGAGATGGAGCCTTTCCCAATGGGGCTTCTATGGAGATGGAGCCTACCTCTTTTGAGACTGGGTGTGTTATGTTGGTCATGGTGAGGGTCTAGCTAATTATAGTTCCTTATTACTCTTTTGTGGTTCCTATGGAGGTGGATGAGTCCTTTATGGAGGTAGAGACTTGCTTTGCAAAAGAGGTTGATGGTAAATTACTATAGTCTTCTTCTTTTGGTGGCTGCTTAGATGCAAGATGGATTCATGGTTGGATCTCCTAATTTTTGGCCTCTCCCTTGTCGGTTCCTATTGATGTGGAAATGAGTTCTATAGGTGAGGGATTAATTTTATGTTGGAATGATGCCACTTTGTATTATTGGATGGTCTTGGGAATCATTTTAAGATCAATTTTGAAGGTTTTGGGAGCTTCTTAAAACCCCCTTGTAATCTTTCCCCACCTTTGTGGGTTTTGTCTTAACTTCCCCTTGTTCTATAGTATCCCTTTAGCTATGTTTTTCTATTGGCCTTTTTCGCATCTGTGCTGTATATAGCCAATGGTGACATTTTTCTCTCTAACCAGCCTATATGAGGAAGGATACAAACTTTGTTGTTAGTGGGTCATTAATTTCTTGTAATTTTAAATGCCAACACCTATGCTAATGTGTTGTTGATCTCTTTGATGCCTTTGGGTTATGGTTATATAATGGTCAACACCCTTATTATATTGGTGAGCTTAATCATAACCCTTTAGAAACGATGAATATTTAGATGAGCCTACGTCTTCCCAACTTATTAAAGTGGATGCAAAAACTGATGATATGATTAAGAATCTCCCCATAGAGATCAATCCTCCTACTATACATCCCTACACATAAATATTCCATAAAACACAATATTCAAGCCTTCCACCCTCTAAACTAAAGACACATTATAAGGTAGCTTATGCCATTATCTCTAAACAAGGCTATAGTGGACAAGGTCTTGGAAAATCAGAACAAGGAAAAAAGTCCCTATAGAACCTTTTCCAACATAATGCACTACGCAAGGCTTAGGATTTGCACCTCAAGAAAGTATTGTGGGTAATGTTCTTCAAGTTGATTTAATGACTTGTTTCTTTCCTAGAGAGAGAAGAAAGAAAAAAACTTACACGAGTGATGCTCCTTCTACTTCAAATTCCAATCCTCCATCTTCATTACCAAAACTTTTACCACAACAAACAAAAAAATTGTTACCTATTTATAAAATTAAAGTAAATTGGGGTAAGTGTTGTTAGTCCACATAAGCTAATGAACTTGGCCCTATCTCCTTTATGTTATATTGGAAGGAATATGATCCACTTAGGCTTAGAAGGGAATTGAACACCAAGTGATTGCAATGGGTTCCTTCACTGCTATGGAATTAAAGATTTGATGTATGAATGCAAAATTGATGGGGAAATGCAATATTTAGGGTTGAATGAAGAAAAAAATTGACTTCTAAATTTCACAGATTGACATGTTCTAATAGACAATTTCTAATATCGAAAACAAAACGCAAAAATTGTAACAAACTTGCAGATTGAATTTGGAGCTAATTTGGAGGGACTAGGTTGACTGGTTTATCCTATTCCGAAGACTAAGTCAACTAGGTCAACCTATTCCCTGCACTTTTGACTACTTTTCAGTTTTAAGTTATAGCCAAGATCCTGCACTTTCTAGATCTAGTCTCAAAACTGGTGCCACCTATTTCTACCCATAGAAAAGAGAGAAATTGTTGGGAAGAAAGGGGTTTCCCTTAGACAAACCTCGGTTGAGGTATCAACCTTGAAATGTAAATGAAATAAAATTGAATTGAAAGCACGTTGGTACAAAGTAGAGGCTAAATTTCAAAATACAATGTTTATACCTTCACAAATGGACTTGGAGTCGTAATGTCTATGAAGATGCTTGAAGTAGCCTTGAATGTTGTTGTAGTGTCTTGAAGTTTTGAGAAGAATCAAGGATGCATTAAATTTTTTCTAGATATGCAAATACTCAAATCTCTAATGTTTCTATGCTTGTTACCTAATTTCACTGTCAGCTCAATCAGGTAGAGCTGAGACAATGTTTGCAACTAAAGGTGAAAGGTATGCATTTATTTCCATTAATTGTTCATTATGGATTGTTATGTCATTAAGTGTTTTCTAGTTTCAATATAAATGCAATTACAAGAAGGAATTACATAGTTCTTAAAGGAAAAATGGTTTATTTATCCATATGTCTAATGGAATACTTCCCACAGAAGCCATGGGAATGACTAAATTGCACACTATGAAAAAATATGCATGTACAAAAATGACATATAGAAATAGGAGGGGGACCCATCATTGGATGATGAATGATGAATCTTGTTAGTGTAAGGTTGGATCTTTATCTCCCCAGCTCCAAAAGTTTCTTTTTCATCCTGGTTTCTTGAAGGAAGAGAGATAAGTGTTTGTTAGAGCTCAAGGATCCTCATCAAACTATATGTGAAATCAATAAAAGTCTATTTATCTCACGTAATGTATCAATATAATTCAAAGAGGAAGAAAAGGAACAAATAAAAAAATCATTATTTTTATCTAACGTATATTTTCATAGTGCAGATACAGGTATCATGATCATCATTAAATATTTTATGTTGATATTATAAACATACCAACATGTGGGGTGATATGGGCTCCCACAAGGGTTGAACCAAACATGCTATCATTCTGATTTGAACATTGTTAATTAATGTGAAGTGTGAAATATCTACATCAAACATTCCACTATAGTCCAATCAAAGAGATTTATCATTTATAATAATGGTTCTTTTAGTTCATTGTTATAAACAAGTACATTACCTAAATAAGATGCCAATGGAATGGATGGTACACTCAACTTATAATGATTAGAAATGGTAAGTAACAGAGAAATGAAAAGATATCAAGTTGTAGCTACAAATACATTGAGTAATAAAGACAAATTTATTAGGAAAGCTAAAAGTGAAAGAGACATGAAAAATGTGCCATTGATTAGGTAAACCAAGATCCTAAGTGCAATAATGCAAATACAAGGCATGGAAACATTACCAGTCATCTGCAATGAGCCATATTGTTTTAGCATATTCTTATATCGACAAGGCAGTCATTTATGACAAATAAATGATCATAGTTAATAAGTTTCAGCTACAAGAATCCATTTAATAATATAAAATAAGAAAATATTGGTCCAAATAGAGATGCAAAGATATCATAGACAGTAATATCTAATAATTGTTATTAGATGTGGAACAACTGCTAGCACATAGATCATAACAACATTGAATATTGACAACACATGGATCATCTAGTTACTTCAAGGAAAGATAATAAAGACCAATGTGGTATGAAGAACAATAATGATGATGCTTAAAATTCCAATACAATACAAGGGCAGAGTATTCAATACTAACATCAAAGTCATGATCATTTTTGTCACAAGAAAGGATCAATAAACACCATAGAGAGCATTTAGGATATGTGCAAGTGAAACTATGTTGTTACACATCAAAGAATAGTGACTAGGCATTTCAAGGCAATTATAAAGTATGAGGAGCTCCATTTCAAGTGCAAACATCAATTCACATAAAAATGAGCATCTATAGAAAATGAAAGCAGTGACATTATATCAGAGTTAGACAAGAACTCTTAGTGAGAAGAAATGACACTAGAATGGGATAATGAGTATTGTTATGACAGTAAGTGGACATGCAATGAAAGGAGAATAGTGAGAGAACCATGACAAAGTGTAGATTCAAGTGAAGGACATTAAGATCAAATGAAGACAATCATTATATGGGTCAAGAGCCTAGTCCATGACCAGGTAAAGGCAATCACACCAGAGGATACAATGCTCATATAAAAACTAATCATGGATCACAATACATAAATAAATGGATATATAATTCCACAAAAAAGAAGAATGTTTCATAAGACAATGGTGGTAATGAGAGATAATGTGCCAAAGTTGTACATAACTTAGCATCATTACAATTATTCTCATAGAATCATGGAAATGAGTAAACACTAATTTAAGCTATGTATGAGGAACAATGATCATTTGTTCGATAAACAATAAGGACACTAATATTTCATGTTAAATGATTGTTACAGATCTACTAACATGCCATGAAACCTTTAGGAAATAAACCACAACAAAGTGTGGGTGTAAGCACTAAAACAAAGGTGTAAAATGAGATTTTATAGTTTATAAATAAGGTTGCATGAGAAAAACTTAAAGCATGTGTGACAAATTTTCCAAATATGGACATGCATAATAATCTACAAGTGATAGCATACAAATCAACCCAATGTGCAAACAAAGAAATGCTACTCAACAGTCAAGTACAAGACATAATGCTTGAAAATATGAATAATGGTCTCAAAATTAGCATAAGTATTGCTATCACAACAATAGAGGTATGATATGAAATGGAGAAACATGTAATTGACACGAAAAATAGTGAACCTCAAGAAACATGAAATAAATATCAATGCAAAATGGATTAGTGGCAGCTATATTAATCAGAGAGTCATGGTAAATATACCAGAGATTTTAATAAAATCAACATAGACTTGAAAAAGATAGACAAAATCTAAAAGGGAAGATATAATCATAATGAATGAAAATATTGGTTATTTTCTGCCAGTCATGGAGTTTTGAAAATATAATATTATCATTGCTTTAGAGAATGCATACGAAGGGTAGAGTTTCAAGACCATGATGATTAGCACGACGAGATTATAGTCATTAGACAATGGATACATAGAATACCCTGTATTGAACCAGATCAAGTATAGAGAAATACAAAGATATTTTAGTATTTTCCACATCTTTCTAGAAACCCTCAAGAAATTGTAGAGGTATTGTGTGTTTCATTTTTTCAGCTGCCATATCTGAAAAAAAAGGGAGACATCAAATATACACATGGTATGACACCTAGAGTAAGAGGGTTACAAAGAGGGTGAGTCATGGTTATTAAATACATAGAAGACCTAGAAATTAATTTTTTACCAAGTTTCTCAGAGATCGAAGCATCAACAGTGGAGTAAAAAGAAGGAAACCCTACATCCATAACAAAATCTATAGGACTTACAAGAACACAAAACAATCTTCAAGGGTTGTCTCTGTTAGGAATAACAATACACCTATACAACTAAGAGGGGGGGGGGGGGGAATCAGTTGTGAGANAAAACAATCTTCAAGGGTTGTCTCTGTTAGGAATAACAATACACCTATACAACTAAGAGGGGGGGGGGGGTGAATCAGTTGTGAGATATATTATTAAACATTAAACTTTATAAACCAAAGCTTTAATCCAAATGATAAAACAATAAATACAAACACCATAACACAATCCTCTGTTGTCGATGAAACCCTATTAAAGGTAAAACCTCGGTGGGAATTAGTACCAAAAATAATGTACTGAGTGTATAGTATTTCTGTTAAAATATTCAGCCCTGTTAGGAGCTTATTGATGCATTAAAATACATACTCCTTGTTAGAGGACATACCCTGTTAGGAGTCAAGAGTAACAGTAGGCTCACTGCCTAAAGAAGGTTAAATCCACCCTCAGGACTCACTATCCAAAATACAAATCTATAGATATATGTGTGTGTGTAAGATTAACACCTTCATGAAATTAGGATTATAAGTAACAACTCTATAGAAATAAAATGCTATTTCATTTAAAAATTGAAGTTTAAAACCCATATCATCTCATGGTTCTCTATCTAAGCTTTGTTAAGAGAGCTCTTAGTCTTAATCTCTCCCAAGGACAATCCTAGAACGAGAAATAAATGATAAACAATTCTATAATCTAGCTCAAAATTCTCCAAGATATGCTATTAGATCAACAAATGCTATTAAAGATGATAATCTAAATACTATAAAAATGCTGAAATATGATCAAAAGCTCTCAAATGCTCTCCAAATGCCTATAATAAGGATGCTTTGCTCTTGAAATTCTTGGATCCAAAACACAAAGAAAATGGATTGTATTTATAGCAATTTCCCAAGGGTAGGGGGTAGAGTGAGTTGATCATGATCAAACTTTGGTTAAGTCAAAAGCTTTGAGGTGTTCTCAAATGAAGGGAAAGTTGGTTGGTTGTCTCAAAGAAATTCAGAATTAAATAACTCAATCATTTATTTAATTTAGCCATGTAAGGGTGAATGGGTTGGATTTGATCTTTTTGATTTAAACTATACAATTAATTGATTAAAATCAATTGCATAATTTTGATTAATCCCTTGTAGGCTTGAATTTAATTATTTTATTTCATGATTATTTAATCCTTTGATTTAATTTGATTTTTGTTCATTTTGTTTGATAAATGTCCATTTGATTTGATCCATTTGATGCATTGAGATGAGATTTGAGGCTTTTGGCTGAGATTTACAATTTTGAATGCTTAAGATACACTTGGTCAATTTTAGGTGTCTACAAATGCCCCTCTTTGAATTGATGTGCAAAGCGCATTGATTCAAAGAAAACTTGATGTCCTAATCATTGATTTGATACTGATGAGCTGATTGACTGATACAAAGACTTGATATGAAACCCTGATTTGATAACTTGATATGAAACTCTGATTTGATGCCTTGATTTGAAATCCTAATTTGATGCCTTGATTTGAAACTCTGATTTGAAACTTGATTTGATAACTTGATTTGATACCCTGATTTGATGATCTGATTTGATACTCTGTTTTGAAACTCTGATTTGATACTCTGATTTGAAACTTGATTTGATGCCCCACTGATAAAGTTTTAAATTTTAATGCCCCAGATTTGATATAAGATATGATGCAGAATCCCAGTTGTATGATATGATGATGCCCCCTAAGAAATGAAATCATATTGATCTTAGGTGTGAAAACTCTGATGAATACTGCTGATAGAATAGATCCAAGATGATTGCATTTCTGATAAACAATGATGCTAAAAGATGTCAAACAAATGCCCCAGTGTGCAGGATATGTAGATTTGGTTTCACTGGGTCAAAAATCTCACAAAATAGGGTAAAATAGCTTAAATAGGTTGAAAAACCCAAATTTACTATTCATTTTCACTTTTTACTATTGATATTTTTCTCTGATCCTCTGACGATTGACAATAATGGTGGTCCCCATTTGAGAGCATAGGTTCGAGTGAGCATGACAATATCAAAGACCTCCTGACTATGAGTCTCCAATGAGTGGTTCAAACCTTCCTAGTGCATTTATTGCTCTTTAAATAGCATTTATGACATGTTTTTAATGCTTTCTAGGTAAAATTTAGTGAAAATCTGCATAGGATAGATAAAGAGCTGCTTAGGGCTTAGAAAAGCCACCTCCACACATTGAAAATCCATGTAGGAGAAATCCTTAGCCGCCTAAGAATTAGGGAAAAAATTGCAACCCAAATAGCTAAAAGCCGTCTAAAAAACCCTAGTTTTTAAAGGCCACTTATGATATTTAAAAGCCACGTAGGAATTTGAAAGGCCACCTGATTAGCAAAGCACCACCTCCGATGATTAAAGTGTCATGTGTAATGATTTAAATGCTGCAGGGCTTGAAAAGCCACATACACTTATTAAAGTGCCACCTACCATGAAGTTTGAAAACTGAGATAGAAATAGATGAAGTCCTTTCGATCGATCGTCCAGATAACTCAATTGAATTCCAAGCTAGAAAATGTACATCCAGAATGTCACTTAGTGTTTAGGATATTAGAAAATTCATATTGATGAATGTTTGATAGGTCAATTAGATTTGATTAAAAATGATTACAAATTGTCCTTGTGTCTCAAGATATAGAGGTTAGGAGCAATAAGTTGATGCGCTCAAGTTAGAGCAAGGATAGATTTAATGTGTTTGATTGAGGTAGAATGGTTCACCAATAGAAAGACTAATATGATTCACTTTGTTTCAAATTGTAGGAACATTATCGTAAGTTGTAGGTACGGGGTGTAGCATCTTGGATTTTTGATTTAGTTGATGAGCTTACAGCGCCTGAGCGGTGGACTATCGAGACATGTGGTCTCAGTTTCCTTCTAGATCTCCCTCAGTTTTAGCTGAAACGAGGTCTTTTGATAGCTATGGTAGAGCGATGGCACTCTGACCATAATACATTCCATCTACCCCTCAGCGAGATGACTATCATGCCCGAGGATGTGTACAGATTATTGAGGAACCCGACTCATGGAGAGCGGGTGTATTATGATTCAGTTTATGATAGTAGTGTATGTAGATGGGTGTTTGGAGACAACACCATTGATGATGATTGTATTACTTGGGCATAGTTTTCCTCTTTTCCTACTTTACCAGCATTGTTAGGAGCGGTGATTGGAGGATTACTTGTTCCAGATAGGAGAGGACGTGGCTTTGCGGTCAAATGGGGCCAAATATTGGAAGACTTGATTGCACATCCTCAGAGATTTGATTGGGGTTCATTCATATTAGCTCAGTTATATAATGATCTACATGAGGTTGTATATAGGTGCAGTGCAGCTCTTTCTGCAGGTGCAGTGGTATTACAGTTGTGGACCTGGGAGCATATCCCTATTACAATACCAGTTTCATCATGAGTGTGGGTCCGTGGATATCCGTATGCATTTTTGTATGATGGCATGGTTGTCCAGCATCATCTGGGCAAGGTTGACTTTTGGAGATGTACTATTGATGATATAGATCAGGTCGTATGGAGGCCATATCTGCATTGTGAGAGTTAGCAAGAGGATGATGAGCTACCATATATGTTTTCTCTGCAGTGGATGATCGACTGATCACCATTAGTTATTGAGAGATTTTTCTTTGGGAGAGTGTTCCATCAGTACGGCCGGGTTCAGGACATGCCTCAGGGTATGGTACTTTATGCTAGAGTACAGGTTGAGAGATCGATGTGGGGAGCATAGGTGGACTATCAATTGGCATGTTTACAGATTGATCAGTTGGGATACGCTATGTGGGATATGATGATGCATGTCGCAGATGCGGGTATGTTGGCCGAGTATCGAGAGTGGTTTATGCAACATCACTTTGTTTGATTTACAAATCCAGGAGAGCCTATTCCTGATGTGGATGAGCTTTCAGATGATGATGGAGATGATGGTGATGATGGAGACCTTAGAGATAGAGGGTTCAGAGGGCACCTAGGGCACCTCGAGTACAGAGAGCTGCAGGACCTCGATGAGAGGTGGACATGTTAGAGGCCGAGGTGGTGGATTTAGGCAACCTAGACAGAGATTAGCATAGGCATAGGCACCTTAGGGATAGGCTCCTTTGAGAGTTGGTGAAAATTGGGCCAGACAAAGACATAGACGTGTCCAGGTGGCCAGATAGGTTCCAGTGCAGGGACAGATTCCGCAGGTGGATCCACAGAGCAGCACGACACCAGTGATACCACAGGTAACATTAACACCATATGCACCACAGGTTCCTCCAACATCAAAGGAACCTCCAGTTCCTTCCATTATGGATAGCTTAGTGTAGGATGTTTGGGGTTTACAGGCAGGGATGACTACAGTTACTGTTTGATTGGATCAGGTCTCTACTATGCTGCAGTAGTTTCTGACTACTTTAGCTCAGTTACCTACCAGTGTGAGCACTAGTCAGGAACCTCCCAGTACACATGATAAAGTAGATGATAGGGATCCTGATGGTGCAGGGGGTTTAGGCACATGTATAGTTGGAGATGGACTAGGTGCCCCTGCTGGGTCATGAGACAGATTGAGATTTAGGATATCCAGATATTGCATTGATGATGTATCATATGTATTTTTTTGATTGGAAATTTGATGTATGGATTATTTTTTTTATGTACCTTTGATGTACTGATTTATGTTATAGACATTGATGATGGACATTTATCTATGATGATCTTTGGTTCCCCCTTTTGATGTTTATGAGATTTCCTTTTATGCATATCTACATGTTTCTATGATGCATTTATTTCTATTATGCTATGGATGCAATGTCTTAGAGTAGGACATAGATAAATGGATGCAAATGATGTTAATGCAACTTCTTTCTATATTCTTTTCTGATTTAATGATGTATGGATTATGCAATGCAATGATATGGATGCAATAATTAGTGCAATGACAAATGAATGCAACTATCTTTTTGATTTTTTTGGATGTATGCAATTTAACTTATGATATGCAATTCTAAATGATATTGATAAATGAATAATGATTAATGTTTCTTTTCTTTGCTTTTTCTCTTGATATGAATAGCTAATGATTAATGATTAATGATTATGAATGCAAAGGAAAATCTCATATTGATGACTTGAAACCATTAAATTGATGAAGTGTTGTCAACTTTAATCCCCCCTTGTTCTTGGAAAAGCGCTAGAAAAACAAGCCATTTCAAAACTAACTTGGAGAATGCAATTAAATCTAACATGAAGATGCAATTAATCTAACATGAAGATGTAATTAATCTAACATGAAGATGCAATGTAACTAATTGTCCTTGAGGTTTTGCGAAAGAAATGCAAACTGAGATATATTTTCATCATTGAGCGTTGTGGAACTAGGAGTCGATACAATTCTTACTGGTACCACTGCGACCATAAGAATATGAATATGACTTTCTCTCATGTGGTAACCCTTTGTACAAAACCAAGTACAACCCTCACTAGTTGAATGACCAACTATGGGAGTATGAATACCGGGTTGATCAGATTCAATGTTGCAAGTGGATGTTGGTATTAAGATATGGAAAATCTAAATAGCCAAGGTCTCCTTTTGCGTGAACAAACAAAAGTTAACCATCCTTCCTATATGAATGTCCTCGATGGTTTTTTGATGACCATGTCCTTAGACTAATTCACACAAGTTAAAGGATCTTCTTCAAAATAGTCACTCAGAAGCTTAAGAAAACATCATGTCTTTATCATTGCCAATCTAGTCGAAACATCATTGATTAGCTAAAAAGAACATGACTCAAAAAAGGGTCAATGAAAAACTCATAAAAAATTTCCAAGTGTTTGTGAAATATATCAAAATTTTCAAAGAAGAATTCCAGACAGTCTGATCATTTAGGGTGTGTCAATTTTTAATCTTGATAAAATAAGTCAATGAAACTCAAGGATCATGTTTATGCGATCGAACTGTTTAGGGTTGAACAATGATATCTATCAAAGGTTCCAAAAATCTCTCTTCTGAATCTGAAAATTTTCTTTTGATGTGTGACCAAAGTGTTGCACTATTGAATCTGTTTGGTACCAAAAATCTATGATGCATTCCCCCAAGTGATAAATGTGACCAATGTGAAACTTAGGGTGATTGAACCTAGAATGCGACAAAAATGCAGCTCTGAGACTTTATTAGGATGATGCACAAATGATGGATGCAATGAGGATATGGACAAATGAGATGATGAAACACAATATGTACAAATGCAAATAGGAAAGACCTACAGGACAAAAGGTGTCTGTTTCCAAGTTTTTACCTCATGGGATTATTTCTCTTTTTCTCTCTTTTTTTTTTGCTACCAAGGTGCCTATTGCTAGGTTTTCACCAAGGCACTTTTTTCTCTTTTTCAAATGTTTTTGGATTTTGAAATTTTTGATTTTTTTGTATTTTAATCTTTTCTCATTTTTTTGGTATTTTTGAATTTTTCCATGTACAAAGGTGATACTGACTCATCTGATACTCTCAACTTATACTCTTTCCTCTGAATCAGGTGTGGAACCTTTTAAGATGAATGCTATTGATAGGTTCTTGCAATTCATCACCATCACAATCGGCCAATTTTTAGGTCCCCATTCAAAATGAAGAAACAATGACAAAAGGACCAAGCCAATTTGCTTCCCACTTTCCTTTCTTTTCTCTATCAGCCTGATTTTTTGGACTTTCTCTCAACACTAGATCTCCTACTTGAAAGGTTCTTGGTTTAATATGCTTGTTATAATTCCTTGAAATTTGATTCTGATACACTTTCAAATGATCATAGGCTTGAGTTTGATGTCCCTCCAACATTTCCAATTGTTGAAGGCGGGCCACTCTATAATATTCATCTGTGATTAAGCCATGCAATGAGACTCTTAGGGATGGTATTTCAACTTCTAAAGGTAGAACAACTTTGGCCCCATAAACAAATGAAAAAGGTGTAGCTCCTGTCGGGGTTCAAATACTAGTCCTATAGGCCCACAATGCTGGATTGATTTGAAGATGCCAATCTTTTCCTGACTTGCCAATGGATCTCTTAAGGATTTTAAGGATGTTCTTGTTGGTAGCTTCTTCTTGTCCATTACCTTGGGGGTAGTAAATGGATGAAGAGTGATGTGTAATATGGAATGTGTCACAAAGTTCATCGACATCTTTGTTCTTAAACTATTTTCCATTATCTGTGATGATGACGTGAGGAATGCCATATCTGCAAATGATATGATTTAGGATAAACATGGAAATTTGCTTCCTTGTTACAGTTGATAAAGGGACAGCCTCAACCCATTTAGTGAAGTACTTTGTTGCCGTGATTATATACTTGTGTCCATTTGAAGAAGGTGGATAAATCATGCCAATTAAATCAAAACCCCATTGATAGAATGGCCATGGTGTGACAAAAGGGTGTAATTCTAGTGCTGGTGCATGGATCATGTCTCCATGGCACTGACATTTTGCACAAACTTTGACATATTGACAAGCATCTCTTTCTAAGGTTTTGCAAAAGTACCACATACATAGGATTTTCTTAGCTAGGTTTAAACCACTTGAATGTGACCCACAAATCCCCTTGTGGACATCTTTTAAAGCTAATTTCGATTCATCTTCCTCTAGACATCTAAGGAGCATTCCATCAAGACCTTTACGATACAATGTGTCAGAAAGGATGGTATAAAGGGCCACTTGTCTTATGAAATTTCACTTTTGAGCACGAGTTTGGTCTATAGGTAGGGTTTGGTCTTTTAGGTAGGCATAGATGGGTCCATACCATGGTGAGTCATGTCCATTTAAAAGGGAAATAATTTGGGTATTAGGCAGGTCAAATGTTGGTTTAACCAATTCTTCCACCAAGAACTCATACTTTTCATTTTGATTGGGCATTTGAAGTAAAGATGCCAAAGTAGCCATTGCATCCGCTGCTCTATTCTTATCTCTTGGAATTTGTTCAAAAGTAATCAAAGCAAAGTAATTTTTCCAATCATCCACCAACTTCTTGTAAGGCATCATTTTTTCATCCTTAGTATTATATTCATCATTAACTTGATTAATGACTAATTGAGAGTCCCCATAGACTTGTAATTTTGTGACATTCCATTCCAAGGCCATCTTGATTCCTATGACCAAAGCTTCATAC
>MU226068.1:327455-338740 GCA_018584345.1 Thuja plicata | reverse complement strand
TCAATACCTCTTCCATTGTCACCCCATTCTCAATTAGGTCTTGGAATGATCTAGGACATTGTAGCCTTAATCGATAGTTCATTTCATGATTCAAGCTGTTGACAAAAATATCCATCTTTTCCTTTTCGGGTACACTCTGAGGGTATCTAGAAAATACCGCTCTCCATTGTTGTAGGAAAAGTAAGAATCCCTCTCCTTATCTTTGTTTGGTGTTGCACAGATTAAGCATTTTAACCTCATGTTTGATGTTATAGGAATAGTGAGTTACAAAATTAGAGGCCAATTCCTCAAAGGTTTGAATGCTGGAGGGTAACTTTGAAAACCACTCCATTGCCATACCTCCCAAACTTCTAAAGAATAACCTCATAAGGTAAGTTGTGTCATGCATGAACTCTAGACTTAGGGCACAAAATTCCCTTAAGTGATCTTGAGGATTAGATGTTCCTTAATATTTATCATATTTAGGATAAATAGCATTTGTTGGAAATGGGATCATGATTAAAGACTTGTCAAATGGAAATGGACACAAAGCTTCGATAGAAAAGGGTTTAGCAGCCCCACTTTTCTTTATCATGTCCAATTGCATCTGGAAGAGTTGAAATTTTTTGTTCATGATGTTAATGGGATTAGCCTCAGCTTCTTCTTGTTTGAGTTTGGTGACATCATAATCGTGTGGAAGTTTGAGACCCATTTGTGCTAGGTCTAATAAGTACTTCTCCTTGTCTTTTTCCAACACTTTTTCCAACACTTTTTCCATAAGTTTCATGAAGAAAGGGATTTTTATAGCTTCACTAACATTTTCATCGGTTAACTCCTCATCATTAGGGTCAATGTTTCCCCCGTTGTTGTTATTGTTCATCCCTTGATTGTTAGGGTCCATGTTTGCTCCTCCATTGGTATTGTTGTTGGATCCTTTTTTGTTAGAATCAACATTTCCATGATTGTTCATATCCTTGCTAACATGATTGATTTGATCAGGATCTATATGTCCAAATGGGAAAGACATCCTTGGTTCTGTTTCTTTGATGGGTTCTTGTAAGGGCCTTGAAGAAAAAGGATCACCCGAAAAAGGACACTCTTGCCTTAGATAAGATCCATCTGGTTGTAGGGTAGTCTTAATGTAATGGGATCAAGTAAAAATTGGCATTAACATATATCAAATGAAGATCCTAGGTTTTTAACTCACTTAAATGATCAATCCATGGATAAATTTGCAAAATTCCCAATAATGGCAGATTCTAATCCAGTTAAGTATACACAGAGGTAGAACCTTCAAAAGGGTATCCAAAAATAGAATTTTCTCATTTTCAAACCCTCGGTATATACCCACTATTTACCCTTTTTTATTTCTGGGTGGCTCTTTCCTGTGTGTAGGTAGCCTTTTATCGTTAGTATGCAGTCACTAGAATCTCTGTATGTGGCACTCTACAGTTAGTAGGCGACATTTTCCTGTTGATAGGGGGTTTTAAAATGTTGACACACGACACTTTCCAGTGGCATACGTGGCTGTTGAATGTTTTCAAGTGGCATTTTAAGATTTGTAAGCAGCCTATTTTTATTTATACGTGGCTCTAAAATGTTGATACATGGCGCTTCGCTGATCAAAGTTGATTTTATCAATTTTTTTGTATTTTCTGGATTTAAAAATTTAAGGGCTTTGATCAGATTTGTCAAAAAAGAATATTGCATGAAAATAGAGTACAAGCTCAACACACACATCAAAGTTGTACCATATCCCTAAAACCACACTAAAAGTGTATGTTCTCAGAAGTTTTTACAGGTTTGCACAAGAATTTCTTCCAAACAGTCTACCTTAGAGTCAAACAAATTTGTCTTTTAACAATGGCTCTACAAAGGTAGGTCTACTATTTTATCAAGGTTTTCAATCCTTTCCATTCTAAATCTCACCAAGATCCTTTACCCCCTTGGGGGCTTCCCACATGCACAAACGTACAATTTTGCGCAATCCTGAAGGACTACTAGAGGAAGTGAGGATGGCTTGCACAAGGTTTAGTCACTTTCTGATTAAGGTAAAGTGCATTTATTTATAGTGGGTCAGACGACATCATGGTAAAAATGAATATCTCCCACTTTGGGTCATTCCCTCTCACCATCCTTGTAAGGAAATTCTCAGGAGGTAGGCCCTTTAAAGCTCTATTTAGCTAGCATGAATATGGAAAGCAAGAACCGAACTTAGTCTAACAAGTTTGGGAATCTGATTCACTCAAAGAGTGAAGAGCATATCCCTATTGTTTTTCTTTGTTCCAAACACCTCAAGAAAAATTATTCATTTTCAACCTCTTGATAAGGAGGTTCTTAAAAATGAGATGTGTGGTTCAATTAATCTTCCCTTTCTTTCTACCACCCAAACTTGACACTTTTGGCTTTTTGATCAACTTCGAAAAGTTGAGAGCATATACCTAATGTATCATTTGAACGGAAAATAGTAGGGTGTCCCTAATTATGCTATATTCAAAGAATTTGCCACAAGTTAAGCAATGCAAGCTTGATTAGATAAATACTTGGTTTTTGAAGCTAGCAAGGCTAGGCACATTTTTGAGTGATTTGGCTTATTTCCACTCACCTAGTGGCGATCATTCCCACTCCGGCTCCTCCAACAAGTTAGTCAACAGAAATAGAGACAAAGTGAAGAAAACTTGGAAATCTAAAATGACAAATTCCCTCCTAAAATCTCTTTTAATGAAAATTTATCGAATCAAAGCTTAAATAACTAGGCATGAAAATCAATTAAAGAGTGGGAAATTTTTGTTTGTAAGCAAAAAACACTTTAATGTAGTGATCATATAAGTGTTCCTCCTCAAATAAACTCTCTAAGAGATTGGCAGCATGTATTTGTTTGTCATTTTTAACCTTAATTCTCACCTCTTTGCTAAGCCTTGTGACCCATTTCTCTGGTTTCTGCACTTTCGGGTGATTTTTCATCTGCAGGACAGAAAAACACAGAGAGTCAAAACAGTGAACAAACCATTAAAAACCTGATTTAAAGAAGAAATGTTTATGCGACATTTAATAGCTAAAAGGTGGCATTTAAATGTTGTTACGCATACATATAAAATTTCTAAGCAGCTTTTAAATCCTACTAAGTGGCTTAAAACAATCCATAGGAGGCTAAATAAACATAACAAGTGGCACAGAAAGTATAAAATGCGGCTGAGTTTTGCTGGCAAGCGGCTCTTGAAAGTTAGCAGGCAACACACTTTATCTAACATGCAGCTGAAGAATGAAAGACAGAGATGAAATAAACTCTATAGGTGGCTCTTTATTGTTCACAGGCGGCTCTGAATATTGCATAGGCAGCTCTTCTCTTGTTTTTTGCAAAATAACACAAAGAACAAAGAAAAACAAACAAAAAATTAAGATTAGAACGTTAGAAACGAGGCTTAGAGCCCCACGGTGGGTGCCATTTGTGTGTGTAAGATTAACACCTTCATGAAAATAGGATTATAAGTAACAACTCTATAGAAAGAAAATGCTATTTAATCTAAGAATTGAAGTTTAAAACTCATATCATCTCATGGTTCTCTATCTAAGCTTTGCTAAGAGAGCTCTTAGTCTTAATCTCTCCCAAGGACAATCCTAGAATGAGAAATAAATGATAAACAATGCTCTAATATAGCTCAAAATGCTCCAAGATATGCTATTAGATCAACAAATGCTATTAAAGATGATAATATAAATACTATGCAAATGCTGAAATATGATCAAAAGCTCTCAAATGCTCTCCAAATGCCTATAATAACGATGCTTTGCTCTTGAAATTCTTGGATCCCAAACACAAAGAAAATGGCTTGTATTTATAGCAATTTCCCAAGGGTAGGGGTAGAGTGAGTTTATCATGATCAAACTTTGGTTAAGTCAAAAGCTTTGAGGTGTTCTCAAATGGAGGGAAAGTCGGTTGGTTGTCTCAAAGAAATTAGGAATTAAATAACTCAATCATTTAATTAATTTAGCCATGTAAGAGTGAATGGGTTGGATTTGATCTTTTTGATTTAAACTATACAATTAATTGATTAAAATCAATTGCATAATTTTGATTAATCCCTTGTAGGCTTGAATTTAATTATTTGATTTCATGATTATTTAATCCTTTGATTTAATTTGATTTTTGTTCATTTTGTTTGATAAATGTCCATTTGATTTGATCCATTTGATGCGTTGAGATGAGATTTGAGGCATTTGGCTGAGATTTACAATTTTGAATGCTTAAGATACACCTGGTCAATTTTAGGTGTCTACAATATGCAATCTAGCAAATTGTCTGATAGCATCTGTCTTTGCTTGATTACTTCCAATGCAGTAATACAATCACAACCTCTTATTTATATCCAATAGACACAAGCTCGCAGCTTCCATAATTTCATTTCCACTTTGCATACATACACTTTTCAAACAAGAAAAGATCTCTCCTATATACCCTATTGCAATAATCAATTAGGTCGGCCAATTAAGCTTCCCCAATGAAAAAATGATTACATAACCCCTTACTAAGATACACACAATATCTATAATAAGTAAACATCAATTACAATTCATCAAATATAACCCAAGATCTGTAATCCATGCTCGCAAATCACAATACACACTTCATCTCCAAAGTTGGCCTTAAATAGGTCTCCTCTAGATCACACACCACAACTGACATCACTAAGAGTCCTACGATTCAAGAAACATAAAAAAAATTCCTCAAATTGTCTTTTTCCATCCCTTAAGCTCACATAACTAGAATCCATGTCACACACATGTTATCCTTAAAACATAGAGACTAACTCTATCACACTTCTCTGTCACAGACCAGTATCCAGTCGTCACTAAAATATTTGTAACTTATTCAATATGTCATCTCAACACATGTGATCTTAGACATAAGATCAAAACACATTCTTGTACACATCCCTATCTTTGTATACTCTGAATCATCTATATAGTACCTGTACACTTCTGCTAGTCATCCAAGTAACAATAATAACCAGTTTGTTCATCCATATTAGAAACATATGTTGACATCAGTGACAAAAAATGATTGCTAAAAAAAACAATGGAACCAATTCCAACAATCTCCCCCTTTGGCATTGATGGAAACATATGTGAAAATTCATCAATCCAAAAGTACTCAACACAATCTTCTCAATATCCTCAACACAACTTTCCAACACAATATTCTCAATATCCTCAACACAACTTTCCAACACAATCTTCTCAATATCCTCAACACAAATTTTCCCAAAATAGTAAGCATTTTCATCATTGAATCTCTCCCCATTTGACATAAATGGAAAAGGATTGCATTAACCAATCTTCGATCATCATAACTCTACAAGGTGTAGTATTTTTTAAATATGCATGCCTGCAACAACCAGGTGCAAAATCACCCAAATTGAACTATTCAGTACCTGCGATCAGCCCCCCTGAGTAGATCGAAGCATCAAGTCTAGAAAATCATATAGCTTTGATATCTTATTGGACTAATGCATTCATGCATCAATTAATTACCACAAGGAGGGGCTCTCACCCCAAGCATGCTTCTGAGATACTCAAAAGCATCTTTTGGAAAAGGTTTAGTAAATATGTTAGCAATTTGTTCCTTTGTACTTATGTACTCCAATATGATCTCCTTTTATGCTACCTTGTCCCTCAAGTAATGATACTTTATTGATATATGTTTAGTCTTAGAATGCATTACTGAATTCTTTGACATGTTAATTGTGCTAGTGTTATCATAATGGATAACCACTTGATAGGAATGGGATCTTTCTCTCCAGAGTCAGCTTGAATCTATTCCAAGGCCTCTTTCCTAGGCCTTCCAGGTATCTCTCAACCCTAATATTGAGGTAAGTCACTAAGAAATTCTACCTCCTTCTCAAGATCCATTCTATCAATCAAGTTCTTCTCTATGCTCACTGAATCATCAAAGGTGAATTCTATCAACCTATGCCAATACACTCACAATACCTTGCAGGGTTGTTTCATTAATTCCTTGGTTCATTTCATGACATTCTTGAGGAGTTGAAAACATTAAACATCCATTCAAACATCAAACTCCTACAATCTAGGATTAGGCCTAATGCATACTTGTAGCCCTAATCAGGCACAATTTCTGGATTCTTTCACAAAAAAGCCATAAAACTCCAAAAATAATTGTAGATTCTGATACCCTTTTCCAAAAGATTAAACATTTTTAGGGTGTGGGTTCTTGAAACTATCCATACAACCCTTGAAAACTCTTAGGGAAACTGTCCGTAAAATGTAGGGCTAATTAGGTCTTATGCTATATTTACTTCTTATTTCTTGTTGACCTCGACTCCTCCACTGCTACCACTACTAAGAGAGTTTTATTATCTCTCCATTTTCATCATCCAACCATTGGATTGTGTTTTCCAATCCAACCCTGAAATTTTTTCACTATTGTCTATCTTTCTTCCCTAGCCAGGCTATAGCCAAGCTCGCTTAGGGAAAGATCTCAAAATGCACGGCTAACTCTTATCCTACTAAAACAAAAAGAAAAATAATGTACAGTGGATCCTCTTGAGTTCCATCTGGGCACATTTTTCTCACCATGGATTCAAGAACCTTGAGAAGCCATTTTATATATACAGTCCAAAATTATACCAGGAGACTGCAACCTCAAAGAAAATTAAAAAGATACTACAAAATGAAAACTACTAACAAAAATCCTTCCACAAAAAGTATCTAAAAAAAAATAAGAAACTAAATACAACAGAAAAGATCAAGATTCAATCCATTAACTAGCTCTATTACTAAAAAATGCTTGAATACAGTTAACTACATAGTCTGCAACTTCTTATTAACTAAAAATTAAAACAAAAAGACATCCAACCTTGAAATAGTGGCTTGGGAGATCTTAAATAGTCTTCCCCTTGTTAGAACAACCATTTTAATTGAACCAATTATCCATTTAGGACAAAAGCAACTTTTTAGGACATACCGAGCAACTTTTAAAAGTTGCAAAGTTGCAAAATTGTTGCATGAGCAACTTTTTCCACATTTCTTGCAATTTTTAGTTTTCCATAATTCAAATGCCTTGGTTGGAATTAAAAAGGCCTAAAAACCACCTCTACATCAAAAAATAATCTAAAAACACTCTCTTAAGCAACTAGGGTGTCCATTTAACAATTTGACCCATTTTCACCTCTTAGGTCATTACAAAAGTGAATGAAAAAAACACTTACAAAAACAACTTTAACAACTACTAAACAAATCCAAAATGTTCCTAATCCTTCCTATATTTTCTTAATTAGCTAGGAAGGTTCATAACAAAAACAAAAAAGGGCCTTTAACCCTAGGTGCTCCTGCATCATTCTCCCCTAAACAAGAGAAATACCTTCCAGGTGATTGAACCAAGTGAGGGTTGATGCCTAACTTATTAAACTTTGTCTCCTGCACCCATGTAGCCTCTGAATCATCTTGACCTTTACATTTGACCAGATGTTCCATGTAGATCTTGGTTCTAGTCTTTTAAGCAACTCTTGAATTCATAATCTTCTCTACCTTTGGCTTTAGAGTAACTAGAAGTTGTAGTGTCTTGAGTTCCTCTGTATCCTCAAAATTATAAAGATATCCCTCTAGAACTGGGCCTTTGTAGGACACAAGGTTTGCAACATTGAAGACAAGAGATAATCCTATATCTATAGGAAGGTCAAATTTGTAAGCATTAGGCCCATAATTTTCTATAATTTTACAAGGACACATCTTCCTCATCTGAAGCTTACTTGGAACACCTTTTTGTAGTCTTTCCTTAGTTAGGTGCACCATGACCAGATCTCCAACTTGAAACTAAACATCCCTCTTATTCTCATCCATCTTTTTCTTGGTGTGAGTTGTGCTCTCCACTAATGCCTTCTTCATAGTATCATGGACCTCTTTCATGGATTAAGTGAAATCCTTAGCATATCCACTCTTGTCTGCACTATTGTGAGACCTACATTAGACTGTCATAGTTTTCCTACTTTATTTTCCATGCTTTTAGTGATTGTATGTTTAGACATGCTTTGAATATTAAGACTCTTATGTATTTGAGGATCTTTTGAATCCTATGTTATATATTCAGTACCTGATTATGTAATCAGGGTACACTCAAGATACTACATGTTTTGATTCAGTTTCAATTTATGATGATGTCATATATAGGAATAAATGTGTGGATGTTTGTGATGAAAATTGTTTTATGAAACCGATGAGATGTTGATTTAAATTCAAATATATATATATATTTTTTATGCAATGTATTATTGATGTCGTATTATGCTTTCATATCATGTATCTTGGACCTACTGATGTGTGCATTGAGTGTGCAGGGATAGTTTACCATGGATCTAAATCGGGGACCCAGTATTGGAACCTATGTAAAATTTTGTGCATTCCAAGGTCATGTTTATATAAAGAAACATGAAACTCATTGTATATGTGGTTTATTTGTAAATACAGTTTGCATGTGTGTATTTCAATTAGTTAAAGTTAATGTGAATAATCCATGTCATATGTTTTAACTTATTGTGCCAATTTTGGCAATTGTTGCAATTAGTGTTGACATGGCTCATTATGTGAACCATGGTTAGGTGTAGGGTTAACTAAGGTTACCTAAGTGTAGTACCCAAGTCTACCCAAGGTTAGAAGTTTCTAGATGGTCAGCTTGACTTAGAAATCCATGGGTTAACTTTAGGTGTAGTTTAGGAGGGTCTTTTAGGCTCCCAAAAGGTAACCACGGTCAATTTAGCTACCCAACTTAATACCCTAGGGGTTAGGGGTAATTTTCAACCATAAATGAGCCTCTAAACTCATTTATTACTCCCCTAAAATCTCCTTTTCAAAGTTGAGCGAATTTTAAGAGTTGTGTAACTTTGGTTAACCTCTCTTTTCTTTATGGAGAATGAAGGCAAGTGGGAGGAAGGGATGGTTAGGGTCTTGTCACCTTTGGTTAGTCTTAGATATTTTGGAGGTTTTCCTATATAGGAAAGGTTTTAGGAAGAGTTGGGTGTTAACCCACTCTCTACTCTTAGAGACAGATTCCATATTTGAAGGAGCCTTTTGGAGAAAGAATCTTGGAAGGATAGCTCATCACCAAACTTTCAACTTGCCTTAGCTTTGGAGTAAGGTTGGTATTCTTTGGAATAGTTTTCATGGTTTTAGTGTGTTCTTGAGATTGAAACTCCATTAATGGAGTCCTATGTATTTTTATGTTATTTTCAAGTTGAGATTTTGGTGTTTTATTTTGTGGTGTTTAAATTTGTGTTATATTTTGAATGAATTTCTTCAAGGCACAATCACCCTTGGGAGGGAAGAGTAACCTTGAAGGGGGTGGTAGGAAATGAATCCAGTTTAGTGTAGAGTCTCCCATGTGAGGAGGGAAAGATATGGGGTTTCATGATACCCATGATGCCAAGTAGGGCCTCAGGGCACCTAGGGGGCATAAGGAGGTTATTCATGACCACATCTTGTGAAGATGGTCATTCCAAGTCCATGTGTGGATTGAGGATTCTTTTTATTTACTTGGCTTCTCCTAATGTGAGGTCTACCACTACCCCTATTTTCAGGAAGGCCTCTTGGAGATCTTCTTCCTATTCTACCATGTGTTGGGAATTTTTCTTTATGTATGAGATTTCTGTTGTGCTTTTTGTAAGTTGTGAAATGCATGTTTGTCTCCCATTCCATTCTGGATCCCCAAGCTCAGGGGTGACCTTGAAAAGGTCTAGGTTGGGAGGTGAACCCCCATGGTCAACCTCATCTATACAGGTCTCTAATGGACATAGAAGTTACAAATCACCCTTATATGGAAGATGGGGACAACTGGAAAACCTTGGCATTGTAACCTTTGTTGTAACTGTGGTGTTTTAAGAACTCCATTATTTTAAGATTGTAAAAAGATCTTCAGAAGTACATCTATCATTTTATCATTTTGTAATCTCTTCAACTATATATTATTATGTTGGAAACATGAATTTTCAAATAGTTATGTAAACTATTTTTATAATGTATTTGGAAGAAGGGTTTATGGAAATTAATATGTCATTTGAATCTCATGAGTTTTAGCAAAATTTTATTACAAGGACAATGGACTTGACAAATTGTGGACAATCATAGGTTTAATATTTTGTATAATAATGTATTTATACAAATAAGTCATTGTTTATTTTAAATAAGATTTAATTGTTTTCTTTTCATAAAGATCAATTGTTAAATTGAGATGAACCTCCTTACAGCAATATGGTGAGAATGCACGAAATAACAGAATATAGAGCAATAGCAGAACTCTGAATGAATCTATTGATCGCAGGCCACTTCGAGGGGGTAACCTCCTTTGAGTAAGCTCAATACAATAAATTCATCAGTATCCATCAAAGGCCTCAACCTACTCTTATATACTAAGTACGATCTAGAAAAGTAATACTACCTATGCATGTGGGATAATAAAATATACTCACAGGACAACTTACAAAGCATATGCGTCCGACAAAACTACACTAACAAAATAAATAGAAGGAACACATAGGTTCCTAACATCCCCTCTCCCTTAGAAAAAAGCTTTGTCCTCAAAGCTTAAGGTGTGGAAATTGTTGCTGAATCTTAAGAAGGGGTTCCCGAGTAGCATCCTCTGGTTGCATGCCATGCCACTGAATCAAGACCTCAGAGATGGAGCGAGAGCGAAGCTGAAGAGTGCGCTGGTCAATGATTGCCGCCAGCTCCAAGATAATGGATCCTTCCTTATCCATTTTAGGGAGAGCAGTTTGTGCTCTGACGTTGGTACCAAGAACTTGCTTTAGACAAGAAACGTGAAATACTGGATGAATGCGGGAAGAAGGAGGAAGTTCCAGTTTATAAGAAACTAAACCAATCTTCTACAGAACCTTATAAGGCCCATAAAATTTTGGGTCCAGCTTATGATGCCCTTTAAGCTTCAGGGAGGATTGCTTGTATGGCTATAGACAAAGAAAAACCATATCCCCAACTTGAAATGAGCGCTCAGAATGGTGTTGATCTACTTGCTGTTTCATTTGATTACAGGCCATGTGAAGATTATCCTGTAAGGTGCGAAGAATTTGATCCCTGGTGTGGAGAACTATGTCAACTTCCTAGACTGGTGAGCTACTAGGAGTGTAGGGAAGGAGCATTGGAGGTGCCTGATCATAGACTGCTTCATATGGAGTCATTTTAGAGGCAGTGTGGTAAGAGGTATTGTACCACCATTCAGCTAAAGGAAGCCACTTGGCCCACTAATGTTGTTGTTCGGAAGTGAAGCAGCGAAGATAAGT
>MU226068.1:308431-323204 GCA_018584345.1 Thuja plicata | reverse complement strand
ACCTACTCTTATATACTAAGTACGATCTAGAAAAGTAATACTACCTATGCATGTGGGATAATAAAATATACTCACGGGATGACTTACAAAGCATATGCGTCCGAAAACACTACACTAACAAAATAAAAAGAAGGAACACACAGGTTCCTAACATAAATTTATCTATTGTGTTCTTGAGTAATAAAAGAAGTATATGTAAATAATGATTTTATACTTAGAAGATTTTTTTTAGATTATTTAAAAAAATAAAATAATAAATTGCCTAAAATTGATATCGGTTTCTTACAATATCTACGTTACTCTAATTAAGGATAAAGGGTATATTTTGAATTTTAAAAAATAGTTCCTATATGCTACTGTTTTGTAGCAGATATATATATGAATATTTTTTTAAACAATTTAAATTTTTTAAAAAATGCGTTTTAATTTTTTTATAGGGTGGGGAGGGTTGAAGCCCTACCCCATGCCCTGTGGAGCATTACTCCACGCGGTGGACAAACCCTTCCCTGCCACTATGTGGGGCAGGGTGGAGGGTGGGCGTTGGCCGCGACTAACCCATCGCCCACTGTGCCTACACAGTGGGGGTAGGTGGCGCCCAACCGCGCCGCTCCTGGCCTCCCTGCACCCTGTCTCCTCCACCCTCTGTGGAGTGAGCTATGTCACCTTGTGGCCATATTCAAACATGCCACCCTGCGGCAGATTAAAACAAAACAAGGCCTTCGCTGCTCGATTCGGCCGTTCAACCCTAAAAGAAATACATTTAGGGCTTGGTAGTATATTTATAATATTTTTTTTTAGTTTTAAGATTTCAATTTCTAACATGATTATATATAGAAATTTAATTTATTATTAAAAGATTTAGATTAGATTTCTTAGATTAGATATGATTCTTTTAAAATGATTTAATTATTGTTTAAAGGTTAGGCTTAAAATTAGATTCTTCTGGATCATATTAGATTGGATTTATTTTCTATTAGACTTTATCTTTATATTTAGATGACATGACTATTTAGTTATTAAATATGATTTATTTAAAGATTTAATTTGTTAGTAGATCAGATTTGTTTTAAATAGATTTAATATTATTTAAATTAGATTTCTTTATAAGTGATTTAATAATGCATAATAGATTTATAAACTTTAAATATACTAGTTTCTTTTAATGTAAGTCATTTAAATTTTAAAGGAATTTTGTTTAATTAGTAATTGAGTATATTGTTTTAACGTAGTTTAATTAATTATATATTCATTATAACTTATTAAACTATTCCTTTTTACTGGACAACCTTGGTAGCATTTTTTATCGATAAGTGGGTCAAGCCAACTCCTTATCGTCGTGTTGGGCCCCTTTCAAGGTCTTGTCATTATCTTTGACCACTATCATGTATGGTTGAATTTTGGTCAACCATGGTCAAACCTTGTTAGTCCGTCTAGATTTTTGTACCTAGGTTTTCCCTGTACCTCTTAGAACCTCGATTTCTAGTTTTGCACTTTTCAGGCATGGTTGATTTTTGGTCAACCATCCTAATTTACATGCATAAGTTTACCTTGTAGCTTAGTAGTCCCTAGTGACCTCTTTTCACACTTTTTCAGTGCACGGTTGACTTTTTGGTCAATTCTAGTTGACTTTAGTCAACTGTCTCGATTTGCATGCCGATCGAAGTGTGTAGCTTAGGGACCCTTGTAGAATAGTTCCGTAAGCTATTTTGCATAGTTTGACTTGTAGGTAGCATGGTCAAACCTGGTCAAATCTCTTATGGTTTGACCCTTGAGTTATTTTTTAATGCTTTAACTATTTCTGTAAACCTTTACCTTCTGCACCATTTTGCATGCACTTGATTACCTTTGAGGTAGTTTGGTTAACCTTTAGCGCGTTTTAAATTTTTTTTGATTGTATATTTTTGCCCAATTTTGGGCATGAAAACTAATTCCAAGATCCCTAAGCTCACATATACCCTTGGGATGAATCCCATACAGCACTTCAAAGGGGCTCTTTCCAGTGGACCTATTTACTGTGTTATTGTATGCAAATTCTTCTTGAGTAATTAACTGATCCCATGATTGCCCATATTACTTGATGAGACATCTTAAGAGATTTCCTAAGCTCTTGTTAACTACCTCAGTTCACCCATCTGTTTGTGGATGATATGCAGAGCTAAAAGAAAGATTTGTACCAATCTTTTTCCATAGAGTTTTCCAAAAATGACTCATAAAATTAGAGTCTCTGTCTGGTACAATAATGAGGGGTAATCCATGCATCCTTACTACATCCATAAAGAAGATATTTGCTATATAACATGGATCATGGGTGGTATTTCATGGAAACAAGTGAGCCATCTTGCTAAAATTGTCCATAATCACAAAAATATTGTCCATTCCCTGCTTGTTCTTAGGAAGTCCAACTACAAAATCCATACTGAGACACTTCCAAGGTCTATTTGGGATTGGAAGGGGTTGATACAACCCTACATTGGAGGAAGTCCCTTTAGCCTTTGACAAACTATACAAGTCTCCACATATCTTTGGATATCCCTACTCATTTTTGGCCAATAATAGTATCTCTTTACCAACTCTAAGGTCACATGCACAACAAAATGTCCACTCAATGAATCATTATGCTTCCTCTGAACTATGTTCTCCCTCATTGAACCTCTAGGCACACAAAGTTTTTTTCCCCTAAATAGAAGACCTTCTTGTAGGGTATATTCAGAATAATCACCATGAAAATGGTTTTGAAATTCTTTGCATACCTTGTAGGCTACTGAGAAGTCCTCATCATCTGGATACAAATCCTTGAAGATTTCTATGCCAATGCTTCTTAACTAAATTTCTTGCACTATGAGCAATCTTCTGCTTAATGCATTTACCACCTTATTATGAACTCCTTTGTTGTGCTTGATGGTGAAGGTATAGGCTTGGATATACTCCACCCACTTCATATAATTATGGCTTACCTTATCTTGTGAATTCAGAAAGCTTAAAGTCTAATTGTCTGTAAAAAATAAAATCCTTAGGAAGAAGCTAATGTCTCCACTTACTTAGTGCTTGCACCAATGCATATAGTTCTAAAACATATGATGAGTACTTCTTTGCATCACTGAGTTTTTCCCTATGAAAATCTACTGGCTTTCCCTCCTAACTAAAAATTGCACCTATGGAAACATTACTGGCATCACATTTGAAAATAAACATCTTGTCAAAACTAGGAAGTGTTAGTATAGGTTGGATGGCTATTCTTTTTCCCAAAGTCTCAAATCCCCTATCAGCCTACTCATTCCATTGGAATTTGGCTTTCATGCCTCCTTTTATTGTATCCAAAATAGGTGCACTGATTTCACTAAACTGTCTGATAAACTTCCTATAGAAGTGTGCTAGTCCATGAAATCTTCTTACCTCTATGGCTGACTTTGGTGTAGGCCAATTCAAGATGGCTTCCACCTTGCTTGAGTCCATCTTCCAGTTTCCCTTCGATATAACAAAGCCCAAGTATACCAACTCCTGCTTCATTAACTCACTCTTTTCTAGGTTGATTGTCAAATTCTCATCATGTAGTCTTTGCATTACCATTTTTAGGTGCTTAAGGTGATCCTCCTTAGTTTTAATGAAGACTAACATGTCGTCTAAATACACCAATACCCAATTTACAATGAAGTATTTCAACACTTCATTCATTAATCTCATAAATGTGCTTGAGGCATTTGACAACCCAAAAGGCATAACAAGCCACTCATAGAGTTCCTCTGTGGTCTCAAAAGTAGTTTTCCACTCATCTCACCTTTTAATTCTTATCTGATGGTACCCACTCTTAATATCTATTTTGGAGAAGTACTTGACTCCCCCTAAATAGTCCATTAGATCTTCTATCCTAGGGATTGGGAATCTATATATGATGGTAATCCTATTTATGGACCTAGAGTCTATACACAACCTCCAAGTACCACCCTTATTTAGGGCTAGGACAATGGGAACAACACATGGACTTATGCTCTTTCTAATTAACCCTTGATCTAGTAGCTCTTGAATTTGGTTAGCAATTTTTGTATTTTGTTGCGGGGTCATTTTATAAGTAGCTTTGTTTGGGAGTAAGGCTCGTTGGATGAAGTAAATATGATGACTAATAGACCTCTTAGGTGGTAGGATAGCTGGTTGACCACTACTAACTATGTCTTGGTATTGGTTTAACAACTCTTGGATTTCTAAAGGTAACTCTTCTTTCTTACTCCCCTTCTCATCCTTAGGCTTTAAGACCAAAGAAAAGCCCACTTCTTCTTCTTCCTCTAGTGACTTCAATAATTATTTTTATCCTACCAAAATTATGTTAGGACCCCCTTTCTTCACTTCTCCTTCTTCCAAGATTGACTGTATCTTGAAAGTCACTCCATCTTTCTTAAAAGAATAGGAGTTTTTGGCTCCATCATGCATTGCAGCTTTGTCAAACTACCAAGGCCTACCCAACAATAGATGACAAGCATCCATGGGTAACATCACACATCACTCTATCCTTATACCTCCCTATTGAAAATTCCACCCAAGCTTTCTCATTGACCAAAACATATTGATCCTTATTCAACCAAGTGAATCTGTAAGGGTTAGTATGAGGAATCTTTTTCAATTTTAACTTTTCAATAGCTTGCATAGAAATTATGTTATCACTAGAACCAGAATATATGATAACTTAAAAAAATTTACCCAGTACCTTGCATTTAACTCTATATAGGAATCTTCTTTGGCTTGGCTCTTCCTTGGTGGGTTCTTTGAGAAGTGTTCTTCGGATCATCAAATTCTCCCCTATCTCTGAATCTAGGGCTACTTCTGTTGACTTGCTACTATAAGACTCTTCTTGCACAAAATTGATTTTCTCTCCTCCTTGTGAGGTAGAACTCTTCTTAGGAAACCTATAAGCATGATTCCCATACTGATGGCAATTGTAGCACTTCATTGAAGGGAAATGTGTTCCTCACCCCTAGTTATTAGATCTTCCTCTTGAATTTCTATTTGAGCCTCTTCCTCTTTTGTAACCAGCTCTTGTGTTACTGGATTCTCCCTGATTCTCAATGAGTTTAGACTCACTCTGACTTCTAGCCTCAAAGTTCCTTCCACCAAAACCTACCCTCTAGCCTCTACCCTCTCTTCCTCTACCTTTTCCCCTATTGCTTGATTCATTTTTCTTTTTAAGCTTCTCTTCTACCTTGAGAGCTAGCTAATAGCATTGATGTATAGTCTTGGGGCTTAAGAGGCTAATTCCATCTTAGATATTCCACTTGAGACCATTCAGATACCTTTCCACTTTTAGGCTCTCTTCCTCCATCACATTTTACCTTAGGCATAACTTATGAAACTCTTTTGTATAGGCACTGACTTCTAAGTCTTTCTGTGTCATATCCTATCTTTTCTTGTGCAATTGCACCTCATAATCATCAGGAAGATAAGTTTCTCTAATTTTGGCGACCATGCCTTTCCAACTGGTTATAGGATTCCTCCCTTATTTGGTCCTTTCATCTTGGATAAAATTCCACCAAGTGAGAGCAGTCCTTCTCAACCTTGTCTTGGATATTCTGAATTTTTGAGCCTCTGTCACATTATCACATTCGAAGTGATTTTCAAGTCCTTCTATCCACTCCATGAGGAATCCTGGTTCCATCTTTCCACTGAATAAAGACACACCTTCCAAGGAATTACCACTCATAGCCTTTAAATATTTCAAGAATGGATCTTCTTGAAGCACAGGGTCTGGCTCTAGTATTATATCTTCCTCAACCACTAACTTACCCTTTCCTTAAGTTTCTCTCATAAGTTCACTAACTGCTGCAGTCCTAAGCTACACTTCTTCTAACTTAGTTTCCATGTCCACCAACTATTCCTTTAGGAGTCTATTCTCCTCTTTCTTCTCTTCTACATCCTCTTCTAGCTCAGCATTAGTCACCATCTTGGATGAATCTAGTGATTTTGGTGAAGATAACTTCCAAACAACACAAGCCCAATCTTTAGGCTCTGATATCAATTTGATAGGAATAGGATCTTTCTCTCTAGACTCATATTGAATATATTCCAAGGCCTCTTTCCTAGGCATTCTAGGGATCTCTCGACCCTAATCTTGAGGTAAGTCACTAAGAATAGGTATCTCCTTCTCAAGATCCATTCTATTAATCAAGTTCTTCTTAGTTCTCACTAAATCATCAAAGGTGAATTCTATCAATCTACGCCAATACACTCACAACACCTCGTAGGGTTGTTTCCTTACTTCCTTGGGTCATTTCATGACATTCTTGAGGAGTTGAAACCATTAAAAATCCATTCAACAATCGAACTCCTACAATCTAGGATTAGGCCCATTGCTTGCTTGTAGCCCTAATCAGGCACAATTTATGGATTCTTTGACAAAAACCCCAAAATAATTCAAAAACTAATTGTATATTCTGATACCCTTTTCCAAAATATTAAATATTTTTAGGGTTTGGATTCTTGAATCCATCTATACAACCCTTGAAAACTCTTAGGGACACTGTCCTTAAATGTAGTGCTAATTAGGTCTTATACTGCATTTACTTCTCATTTCTTGTTCAAATAAACTCCTCCACTTCTACCACTACTAAAATAATTGTACTATCTCTCCCTTTTCATCATCCAACCATTGGATTGTGTTTTCCAATCCAACCTTGCAAGTTTTTCAATACTGTGTATCTTTCTTCCCTAGTCGGTCTATAGCCAAGCTCGCCTAGGGAAAGAGCTGAAAATTCATGGCTAACTCTTCTCCTACCAAAAAAAAGGAAAATTATGTAAAGTGGCTCCTCTTAAGTTCCATCTAGGCACATTTTTCTCACCATGGATTCAAGAACTTCGAGGAGCCATTTTCTATATACAATCCAAAATATGACTAGGAGACTGCAACCTCAAAGAAAGGATACTACAAAATGGAAACTAATAACAAAATCACTTCCACACAAATTCTCTAAACAAACATAAGAAACTAAAGATAATAGAAAATATCAGGATTTAATTTATTAACTAGCTTTGTTACTCAAACATGGTTAAATACAATTAAATACAAAGTCTGTAACTTCTTATTAACTGAAAATTCAAATAATAAGACATCCAAACTCAAAATGGTGGCTTGGGAGATCTTAAATAGTCTTCTCCTTGTCAGAACAACCATTGTAACTGACTCATTTTTCCATTTAGGAAAAAATAAACTTTTTAGGAAATATCGAGCAACTTTTAAAAGTTGCAAAGTTGTTGCATGAGAAACTTTTTCCACATTTCTTGCAATTCTTAATTTTCCATACTTCTAATGCATTGGTTGGATTTAAAGAGGCCTAAAAACCACCTATATGTCAAAAAATAATCTAAAAACACTCTCCTAAGCAACTAAGGTGTCCATTTAACAATTTGACTGATTTTGCCTGTTAGGTCATTACAAAAGTGAATGAAAAAAAGACTTACAAAAACAACTTGAACAACTACTAAATAAATCCAAAATGTTCCTAATCCTTCCTAAATTTTCCTAAGTAGCTAGGAAGGTGCACAACAACAAAAAAAAGGGCCTTTAACCCTAGGTTCTCTGACACCACTACTGGCTCTTCAAAAATTATTCCAATGAAATCATCATCTTCTTCATCCAAACAATCTTAGTGTAGTTAATAGAAACAACATCATACTCATACTCAACATTAGACTAAGCTATACAATTCTACTTCTTACTTAACCATGAAATAAGCCTCTTTTAAAGGAAAAATGATCCTCCACTTGTACTCTTTCTATCATCCACACTACTTGCCCAATCAACATCAGTATATGCATGTAAGATAAAATCATCATATTTTTCATAACATAACCCATACTCTATTATTCATTTCAAGTATCTAAAAATTCTTTTCACAGTAGAAAGGTGTGTCTCTTTAGGATCTACTTGATATCTCGCTACAATTACAACTACATTTGCAATATCTATTCTGGTGTGAGTTAGATATCATAGACCTCCAGTCATTGATCTATATTTTGAATAAAAAACATTTTGACTCTCATCAGTACTAGTAAGCTTATAACCTGTCACCATGGGTGTCCCAACTAATTTACAATCTTGCATTCCAAATTTCTTCAGCATTTCCTTAAGATACTTAGTCTGAGAAATAAAAATTCCCTCTTTATTCTGATTTATTTGTAGGCCAAGGAAAAATTTCATTTCACCTATCATAGACATCTCAAATTAATTTTCCATTTCTTTAGAGAACTTCTTACTCATTTCATTATTGCCTCAAAAGATAATATCATCTAAAAAACTTCAATTATCAAAATTCCCTCTTTACTTGTTCTCAAATATAAGTTACTGTGAGCATTACCTTTTCTCAAACCAAGAATCAACTCATGACCAAATCTTTCTATACCACCATCATACTTACTCAGTTTAAAAAACTTATTTCTATCACGAGTCATGTGATGTGAAAATCCACTATCTATGATCCATTTAGATTTCTTTTCAACATGAGATACTAAGGATTTTTCTTCATGAATAGGTTCATCATCTTTAATAGAAATAAATCCAATATCATCATAATACATAGTGTCATCATCGGAAGCTCCTTCACTAGCATAGTAAAATTCTTTATTATTTGAATAATCAGGTCTATAAAACTTAGGTTTGTGTTTAGGAACCCTTTTAGAACATCTCGATGCAAAATGACCTATCTTATTGCATGAATTTTTTTTCAGAGGTAGCTTGCCTTCAAACCTACCTTTACCTCTCTTTTCTCTTCTTACAATAAGGGAAACCATTTCATCTAACTTTATTTATTCTTCCTGTATCTCCTCACATTCATCAGCATAATCTAGAAGCTCTTCTTTTAGATTGCTTCTGCTAGTGCTCTCTAAACTTGATAAGGTATTTTTGTTTCCATGCACAGTTTCCTTGAATTTTGATTCTATCTTTGGTAGAGAATCTCCTAGCTCTATAGCCTCAAAGGTTGTTAATTTTCCAATCAATATCTCTCTGTTGAATTTCATTGTTAAAGGTATGATTTCTTCCATTGCTTGCACTTTAGTTTTGTATACTGGTGTCAGGGATCTGATAATTTTTGCAATCACTTCTTCCTCATTGTAAGTGCCTCCAAAGTTTCTAATTCCATAAAAACTTTAGTTTCTCTTTGTGCATATGCTCTAATATTCTCATCATCTCTCATTTTCAATATTTCCATCTTTGTCTTCCAGTTTTCCAACTTTTTCTGCTTTGTAAACTTGTCTCCTTCATACAATGCTTCCAATCTGGTCAAAATTTCATGTGCAGAATCTAAATATTTTACCTCTGTGAATTCACCTTCAGGAAGTGTACTAATTAATGCTTCTTTTGTAACCATATTATAAGAGAATATCTTATTTTCTTCATCAATATCTTTATCCAGTTCATCCTTAGCCTTCATGTGTACATCCTTCTTTTTAATCATCTAGTAGTCAATTCCCAAGCATAGAAAATGTGTTCTCACCTTTTTCTTCCAACTGTCAAAGTTTTTAGGATCAAACTTTGGACTATCCTTCCTATAGAATTCCATCTTTTAGGATCACCTCAAGATATTAAACTTTCTCTATAAGGACCAATAGCTCTGATATCAATTGTTAGGAATAATAGTCCACCAACATAACTAACAGGGGGGGTGTGAATCAGTTGTGAGACAAATTATTAAACATTAAACTTTATAAACCAAAACTTTAATCCAAATGATAACACATCAAATACAAACACCATAAAACAATCCTTTGTTGTCGAGGAAACCCTGTTAAATGTAAAACCCCGATGGGAATTAGCACCCACAAATAATGTACTGAAAGTATAGTATCCCTATTAAAAGATTTAGCCCTGTTAGGAGCTTATTGATGCATTAAAATACATAGTCCTTGTTAGAATACAAACCCTATTAGGATTCAAGAGTAACAGTAGGCTTATTGCCTAGGCACACTGCTTAAAGAAGGTTAAATTCACCCTCAGGACTCATTGTCCGAAATACAAATGTATAGAGATATACAATCCAATGAACTGTCTGATAGAAACTATCTTTCCTTGATCAGTTCCAATGAAGTAATACAATCACAACCTATTCTTTACATCCAATAGACACAATCTTGTAGCTTCCACAATTTCATTTCCACTTCACACACATACACTTTTCAAACAGGAAAAGATCTCTCCTATATACCCTATTACAATAATCAGTTAGGTCAGCCAATTAAGCTTCCCCAACGAATAAATTATTACATTACCCCTTAATAAGATACACACAATATCTATAACAAGTAAACATTAATTACAATTCATCAAATATAATCCAAGATCTGTAATCCACGCTCGTAAATCACAATATACGCTTCATCTCCAAAGTCAGCCTCAAATAGGTCTCCTTCAGATCACATGCCACAAATGAAGTCACCAAGAGTCCTATGAGTTTTGAAACATAAAAAAAATTCCCCATCATGTATTCTCCCATCCCTCAAGCTCGCATAACCATAATCCATGTCACATGCAAGTTATCCTTAAAACACAGAGACTAACTCTATCACACTTCTCTGTCACGAACTAGTATCCAGTCTTCACTAAAACATCTGTAACTTATTAAATATGCCAACTTAACACATGAGATATTAGAAATAGGATCAAAAAACATTCTTGTACACATACCTATCTTCGCACGCTTTGAATTATCCATACAATACCTATACATTTCTGCCAGTCGTCCAAGTAATAGTAATAACCAACTTGTTTACCCGTATTAGAAACATATATTGACATCAATGAAAAGACATGAATGCTAACAAAAAAAATGGAACCAATTCTAACATTCTCAAGACAAGAACCCCAATCATTGAAAGAATGAAACCCTCAACTACTCACAACATAAAAGACCGAGGCATGCATCATGATAGCTTGAGTTTGGAGAGAAAGCATAGAGAGAATAGTTTTTTATCATTTCTATGTAAATGGTACTCAAGTGACTGTGTGAATGCTTACCTATACGAATATCATAATCTACAACCAGGACTTGCAAGAAGACTTTAAGAAACCTTAAAATTCTAGAGAAACCCTAATATTGTTCTTGGTGATGCCCAAAGAGGAAAAAAAAGATGTGAAAAAGAAAAAAGGAGATCGTGGTAGATATTAGGGTTTTTTTACCATAATATGTTCGCCAATAAATACTTTTACCTTTATTTTTTATTCTTTTATTTTAATGCATGAATTTTAATAAGGCATTTTAGTAATACCACTTTATTATTTTTATGTATTAGAACAAATAAAAATAATAAAAATATTTGTTAAAGAGAAATTAATAAAACACTTTTATAAATACACTTATTATTTTTGTTTTATTTTTTAATCAAATAGGCTAAATCAGACATCTAAAAGGGGTGCATGCTTTATGGAAGAGAAATATAGAGGTTTTCATGAGTTATGAGCAGTTATGCATTAGTTTTGAGTCATTGTGGATTATGTTAGTAATAACTGAGAGGGGGAGGGGGGGGGTGAATCAATGGCCTCAAAAATTTATCCTTCAAACTTAACCACCAATCTATAAACCTCAAATTATTATGTCCCTACAAGATGCATGTCATGAAATACTACTAAAGATTAACTATTTGCCGGTTTTCTCTGTCAATCCTTACTCTTTCTTGATTACCGATAGCCAGTATAACTATTTACCGAAACTCAGTAAATAAGAAGAGTATACCGATCAATCCAAAGTTAGCTATGTAAGATGCAAGACAGTAAATAAATGAATCATACACACATAACACATGAATTTTTAATGTGGAAACCCTATTAAGGGAAAAACCACTGGGACTGGCACCCCAAATTTTCACTCTTCTGAAGTGAGCCCTGTTAGAAACCAACCCTATTAAAGGTTACAAACACAATGTTAAGTGCGACCTTGTTAGAGGATTTTATACATAGAGGTTTTCACTTAGTATCAGGCATCTATTTCTACCATCCTTGAATCAGCCTCCTTCTTAGACTGTCAATAGGTATCGGGCAATTCCAATGCTACTTTCACGAACCAACCTTTTTGGCAATCCTTGAGATGTACCTCAATATATAGAAGACTGTTAAGTCCTGCTCGGTTAAGAGACTTGATGCTTCAATGGTTAAATTGAAACACTATGACCTGTTCATATTACAACTTTAAATTGCATATTTTCAGATCTATTTAAGTACATTACCTCTCTGACCAATGTATCAATTAATCCTTGTGCTCCATACTTTCTACTCTGTGATGTTGTGCTCACTATTTGTTAGTGTCTGCAAAATTCCTTAGCTCTTCCTTTAGCTTGTTTGATCAGGACTGCATGAAGTTATTCTTCATTAGTTTCTCTTTAACATCCTCTTTTTATTCACTCCCCGTAATCCCATTCATAAATGAATTAAGCTTGGCTCTTATATAGACATGATATTCATTGTTTCTTGATTCTTGACTCATGGCGTGAAAAACAATCCAGCCAATTAGATTTAAAGCATAACTCCTAATTTATCTCGTAGATATCTTCTTGCCAACTATACAAATCATCTTTAAATCAATCACTTATCTCTGGTCGAATAAAAAAAAGTAGACAACCAGTTAAGTCTATTTTTAGCTTTGCCAGCTAGATGTTTTGTCATTTTCTAAACTTTCTGTTCCGTCGGTCAACACTTAAGTTAGTCATCGATGACAATTGATTGTTCCATTAGTGAGACTCTAGTTAGCTTCATGATCTCCATCGATCAGGCATCATTGGAATTTTACTCATCGAGCAACACTGTCTTTAGCTCGTCGGGCAACCTTCTGACTTTGCTCATTGAGCATCCTATGGTTTTGCTTCATTGGTCAACACTATACTTCTATTTGTTAGGTATCACTATGACTGTTCTTCTTTTCTTTGTCCGTCGATGTGCACTCCGTTGGTGTTGTTTGTCACTTAGTGAATACTTGACTTTTATGCATTTCTAAAAGCATAACCTTTGTTCCTTTGATTCTTTGATGTCTTTGGCATTATGTACATGACCATACAGATGATATCAAGTTGACATCAATGAAAATACAATACATTAAATGATTTAATGCCTTGCATTATCTTCAACTTAACATTATCAAATATTCAATCAGTTACATGTCTTCAATCTCTCCCTTTGGCATTCATGGAAGTGTACTATATTATCACACTATACTATTTATAATACAATATGAAATACAATAGTTGAGATTCATCAAACTACCAATCATTTTGTTTTGATAACCGATAAATGTCTGACCATCAGTAAGCTCTATTTTATCTTATATTTGATTCTTGCACCTCTCTGTCTTCTGATGTGTTGTGTTCTCTCCTTGTGTCAATTTCTCTCCCTTAACTATTCTTCTCTTTTGATGTCTTTATCTCTTGTCAGTAACTCTCCCTTTGTATAAACTTTCCATACAATTTCTCTCCCTAAGGATATAATCTCTTCTTGTTAGAGTAATGTGATAGTGGATAATCTCTTTCCCTTTCCAGAAAGATCTGATAATATGGATAATTTCTCTCCCTTTGAAAATAATGCCAAACAAATATCTGACATTCATGTCAAACACGCATTTCTGTCCATCCATAATATATTCCTTGAATTTACCTTATCCATCAAAAATATGCTCTGGTACTCGGTGAAGATATATAGCTTTCTGTATATAGATGTAGCTTTGAAGTTCATCTCTTTCCTTGCATCAACATTAATGATATTCTGATAATATGTAGGCTGATGCAGCCTTCAGTCATTTTACTGACTGGTAGACAAGGGGTTGACCCCTAGTCTTTTTCTCAAGTACTCAAATGTATCCTTAGGCAGTGGCTTGGTGAAGATATCAGCTAATTGTTCTTTGGATTGTACATACTCAAGTGTCACTTCCTTTGCTTGAACTTGTTCTCTCAAATAATGATACTTGATAGCAATGTGTTTAGTCTTAGCATGCATGACTAAATTCTTGGAAATATTTATTGTACTGGTGTTATCACAATAGATAATTATTGGTTCTAATATCTTCATATGCATACCTTCCAGTAACTGTTTGATCCATGCAATATTTGAGCAATTTGAAGCTGCAACAACATACTCTGCTTTTGCAGAAGATTGAGAGATGCATCCTTGCTTCTTGCTAATCCATGTGACAAGTCTATCACCCATAAAGAATGCTCCTCCAGTTGTGCTCTTCCGGTCATCAAGATTTCCAGCCCAATCAGCGTCGGTAAACACCTTAAGTTAAAATTTTCCTTCTCTTCTATACCATAAGACATATTCCTCATTATTCTTTAGATATCTTAAAATTCTTTTCACAACAGTCATATGTGATTCCCTGGGGTTAGCAGAAAATCTTGAAACTATTCCTACTGCATGTGCAATCTCTGGTCTAGTGTGTACAACATACATCAGTTTTTCAATCATTGATCTATACAAATTCTGATTTACATCTGTTGTCTTTTCCTCCTTTTTCAACTTACATCCAGTAGCCATTGGTGTTCAAACTAGTTTTGAATCTTCCATCTTGAATATTCTTAGGACCTCTTTAATGTATTTGGACTGTGTAATGAAAATACCTTCACATTGTTGCATGATCTATAGACCAAGAAAGAACTTGATCTCTCCAAATATAGACATCTCAAACTCTTTTATCATCTTATTAGCAAATGATTTTCATAGCATATCATTGCCTCCAAATATGATGTCATCAACAAATATTTCAGCAATCAAAGTGTTAGCATCAATATCTTCCTTCAAATAAAGATTACTATTTTCACT
>MU226068.1:269257-308352 GCA_018584345.1 Thuja plicata | reverse complement strand
ACCAGGCTCTTGGAGCTTGTTTCAATCCATACAAGGCTTTATGAAGTCTACATACCATGTTTCTCTTGTCTGGATCTACAAACCCTTCTGGTTGCTCAATGTATACCTCTTCTTCAAGTATTCCATTCAGGAATGTAGACTTGATATCCATTTGATATACCTTGAATCCTTTGAATGTAGCATAAGAAAGTAGTATTCTTACACCTTCTAGCCTAGAAATGGGTGCAAAGGTCTCTCCATAGTCAATACCTTTTTCTTGTGCATATCCCTTGCATACTAGTCTTACTTTATTTCTTGTGACTTCTCCATTCTCATTCAGCTTATTCCTGAATATCCATTTTGTATCGATGAAATCCTTGTCATCTGGTCTTGGCACAAGTGACCATGTCTTTTTCTTCTCAATTTTCTCAATCTCATCATTCACAACACTTATCCATTCTTCATTATCAAGTGCAACATTGACAGATTTTGGTTCAAACTAACAAATTAAACAATTTGAGTTTAAAGAATTACTTCTTGTTCTTGTACCAGCTTTCTTATCTCCTATGATCTGGATTTCTAGATGGTTCCTTCTTACATATCTTGAAACTACATGTACAACTCTTTGTCTATCATCTTGATCATCATTTTGTCCTTCATTTTGTTCTTCATCACCTTGCACATTATTTTGATCATTATCGTGACTGTCGGTATTTGCAGCCTGACCGTCGGTTACAATATTCTGTTGTTATGGAATTAAGCACTATTTCTTGGGCAGAGTGTTGGGTTCTTCATAGTTACAAAATTTTTGTATTCCTCTGGTTCTTTTGTGCTTTCTAGCTCACTCTTTTCTGCAAATTCATATATCTTTACATTTGCACTTTCAACAATTTTGTTAGAAGCCTTGATAAGACATTTATAAGCCTTACTTTTGGTGGAATACCCTAGAAAGATACCTTCATCACTCTTGGCATCAAGATTTCCATTTCTATCATCCTTTAAGATATAACATTTAATACCAAATATTTTGAAGTAACTTACATTGGGTGTTTTACCATACCATAGCTCATAGGATGTCTTCTTTGTGTCTTTCTTCAATTGTACTCCATTTAATGTGTAGACAACAATACTGACAGCTTCCCTCTAGAAGATTTGGGTGATGCCTTTCTCTATCATTAGTGTTCTTGCACAATCAACTATGGATCTGTTCCTTCTCTTAGCAATACCATTTTGCTGTGGTATCCTCGGCGCAGAAACCTATCTTTTTATACCATGCTCATTACATAAATTAGTGAATTTATTTGATATAAAATCTCCTCCTCTATCTAATCTCAAACATTTTAGATCCTTACCACTTTGTTTCTCTACCATAGGCTTATACCATTTAAACATCTTGAATTATTCAGATTTATCTTTTAGAAACATAACTATCATCATTCTAGAGTAATCATCAACAAAGAGAATAAAATATCTATCTCCATAATAACTCTTTGTCCTCATTGGTCCAAATAGATCAGTATGGACTAATTCTAGAATATCATTAGATGTATGGGTTTTACTTTTGAAACTAGACTTTGTCATCTTACTTTTTTGACAATTCTTGCACATGATGTTGTCGGGCTTTGACATCGTCGGTAATCCTCTTACATTTCTCCTTCTGCTTATTTTCATCATGTTGTCAAAATTCACATGACACAATCTTTTGTGCCACAACCATATGTCTGTGTTTCTATCCATTAAGCACATGGTGTTAGTATCATTTAGATAGAATAAGTTACCTTTAGTCTATTCACCGGTTAGTCTTCCTCATTCATTGAAGATGTTTGCCCTCTTATTCTCAAATGCTACTCTGTGACCTAAATTATTCAGCTGAGAAACACTCAACAGATTATAATTTAATCCTTTTACCCAATAAGAATTTTCACATTTAATCAGGTTATTCAACATTATAGTTCCTTTACCTTCAATTGGACAAGGTGTGTCATTACCCATTCTTACTGTACCACCATTATAATACTCAAAACTATTAAATTTTTATTTGTCACTGGTCATGTGGTGAGTGCAGCCACTATCTATAATCCAAATGTCATTCTTGCTAACCTTAGATATGAGTGCAGATTCTACATACCTTTCATCTTGATATGAATCATCTTTCACAACCACAAACACCATCTTGATGTCTTCATCAGGTTCGTTGTCAGCATCTTCATCTTTGCAACCAACTAGGTAGCTAGCTTTCTTGCCTTTGTCCTTGTAGTCTCAGGTATCTCTTCTTTCTAATTGTCGGTAACTTCTGTAATCCTTGTTATCACCTCTGTCAGATTTCTTCTCAAAAGATCTTTCATTAACTCTATCATTGTTTCTTCTGTAAGGACATCTTGCAGCAAAGAATCCATTCTCTTTACAATTAAAGTATACAAGTGGTAACTTGCCTTTGTATTTACCTTTGCCTCTCTGCATTCTTCTTGCTATAAGTGCTTCTATTTCATCTAGATCTTCTTCTTCACTTTCACTTCCACTATCTCTTCTAGATGTGTGTCTATGACTTGATTTTCTTATTCTCATAGAAGATTTAAATGCAGACTCTAAGTTTGGCAAGACACTATTATCAAAGTTATTCATCTCAAATGAAATCTGTCTACCAATTAAACTATCAAGAGTAATTGTATTGTTTTCTATTGCTCTCATTTCTTGAATGGTAGAAACTCTAATAGCATATACAAGGAGTAAGGTTCTTAAGATTTTACTTACCACTATCTCCTCTTCAAGTGTACCTCCAAATCCTCATATAACATTGACTACTTCTTTGATTCTTGTGCTGTACTGTGCGATGTTTTCTCCTTCTTTCATTCTGAGATCATCAAACTTTCCACTAAGGCTTTCTGTCTTGGCTCTTAGAACATTTGTATCACCTCCATGTACAAGCTTCAGTTTGTCCCACATCTTCTTTGTAGTTTTGCAATCTTTGACATATTCAAATTAAGCATCAGAGAGTGAGGAAGAAAGCTCTATGACCATGCAGTTGTTCTCATGCTTCTCTCTCAATTGATCTACTATCAATACTCATGTGGGAAACATATATTCATTATCTAGGAATTGAGTAACATCATTACCAATACTTGATAAGTGAAGTCTTATCCTGATTTGCCATGAAGAAAAGTTGTGTTTGTTCAACTTGGGCACATCTCGTTTGTTCATCTTGTGATCTTGACTTAGGTATTGAAACCTTCCTTTCTAAGCACACAAGCTCTCATACCAATTGTTAGTAATAACTAAGAGGGGGGGGGGGGGGTGAATCNTTCCTTTCTAAGCACACAAGCTCTCATACCAATTGTTAGTAATAACTAAGAGGGGGGGGGGGTGGTGAATCAGTGGCCTAAAAAATTTATCCTTCAAACTTAACCACCAATCTATAAATCTTAGATTATTAAGTCCCTATAAGATGCATGCCATGAAATACTACTAAAGATTAACTATCTGTTGGTTTTCTCTGTCAATCATTATTCTTTCTTGATTTCCAATATGTAGTATAAATTTTTATCAAAACTCAGTAAATAAGCAGAGTATACCGATCAATCCAGAGTTAGCTATGTAAGATGCAAGACAGTAAAGAATTGAATCATACACACTTAACACATGAATTTTTAACGGGAAAAACGTATTAAGGGAAAAACCACTGGGACTGGTACCCCAAATTTTCACTCTTTTGAAGTGAGCCATGTTAGGAGCCAACCCTGTTAAAGGTTACAAACACACTGTTAAGTGTGACCTTGTTAGAGGATTTTATACCTAGAGGTTATCACTTAGTATCGGGCATCTATTGGTACCATCCTTGAATCAACCTCCTTCTTAGACTTTCAATAGGTATCGGGCAAGTCCAATCCTACTTTTATGAATCAACCTTTTTGAAACTCCTTGAGATGTACCTCAATATATAGAAGACTATTAATTCCTTCTTAGTTAAGAGACTTGATGCTTCAATGGTTAAACTGAAACACTATGACCTATTCATATTGCAACTTTGAATTGCAGATTTTCAGATCTATTTAAGTACATTACCTCTCTGACCAATCTATCAATTAATCCTTGTGCTCCATATTTTCTGCTCTGTGATGCTGTGCTCACTCTTTGTCGGTGTCTGTAGAATTACTTAGCTCTTCCTTCGGCTTGTTTGATCAGGATTGCATGAAGTTATTCTTCATCAGTTTCTCTTCAACATCCTCTTTTTATTCACTCCCCATAATCCCATTTATAAATGGATTAAGCTTGTCTCTTATATAGACATGATATTCATTGTTTCTTGATTCTTAATTCTTGGTGTGAAAAGCAATCCAGCCAATTAGATTTAAAGTATAACTCTTGATTTGTCTCATAGATATCTTCTTGCCAACTGTACAAATCATCTTTAAATCAATCACTTATCTCTGGTCAAATAAAACAAAGTAGACAACCAGTTAAGTTTATTTTTAGCTCTTCCAGCTAGATGTTTTATCATTTTCTAAACTTTCTGTTCTGTCGGTCAACACTTCAGTTAGTCATCGATGACAACTGACAGTTCTATCAGTGAGACTCTAGTTAGCTTCAAGATCTCCATCCGTCGGGCATCATTGGAATTTCACTCATCGGGAAACACTATCTTTAGCTCGTTAGGCAACCTTCTAAATTTGCTCGTCGGGCATCTTATGGTTTTGCTTCACTGGTCAACACTATACTTCTCTTCGTCAGGTATCATTGTGACTGTTCTTCTTTTCTCTATCCATCGATGTGCACTTCGTCAGTGTTGTTTTTCACTTAGTGAATACTTGACTTTTATGCATTTCTGAAAGCATAACCTTTGTTCCTTTGATTATCTAAAGTCTTTGGCATTATGTACATGACTGTATAGATGATATCAAGTTGACATCAATGACAATACAATACATTAAATGATTTAATGCCTTGCATTATCTTCAACTTAACATTGTCAAACATTCAATCAGTTACATGTCTTCAATCTCTCCCTTTGGCATTGATGGAAACGTACTATATTATCACACTATACTATTTATAATACAATATGAAATACAATAGTTGAGATTCATCAAACTACCAATAATTTTGTTCTGATAACCAATAAATGTCTGACCATCGATAAGCTTTGTTTTAGCTTAGATTTGATTCTTACATCTCTCTATCTTCTAATGTACTTTGTTCTCTCGTTGTGTCAATTTCTCTGCCTTGACTGTTCTTCTCTTTTTATGTCTTTATCTCTTGTTAGTAACTCTCCCTTTGTATAATCTTTCCATACAATTTCGCTCCCTAAGGATATAATCCCTTCCTGTTGGAGTAATGTGATAGTGGATAATCTCTTTCCCTTTCCAGAAAGATTTGATAATATGGATAATTTCTCTTCCTTTGAAAACAATGCCAAACAAATATTTGACATTCATGTCAAACAATATATTCCTTGAATTTCCCTTATCCATCAACAATATGCTCTGTTGCTCGGTGAAGATATATACATTTTTGTATATAGATGTAGCTTTGAAGTTCATCTCTTTGCTTGCATCAAAATTAATGATATTCTGATAATATGTAGGCTGATGCAACCTTCAGTCATTTTACTAACTGGTAGACAAGGGTTTGACCCCTAGTATTTTTCTCAAGTACTCAAATGTATCCTTAGGCAGTGGCACTGGTGTTATCACAATAGATAATTACTGGTTCTAATATCTTCATATGCATACCTTCCAGTAACTATTTGATCCATGCAATATTTGAGAAATTTGCAATAGTAGCAACATACTCTGCTTCTGCAGTAGACTGAGAGATGCATCCTTGCTTCTTGCTAATCCATGTGACAAGTCTGTCACCCATAAAGAATGATCCTCTAGTTGTGCTCTTCCGGTCATCAAGATTTCCAGCCCAATCAACATCCGTAAACACCTTAAGTTCAAATTTTCCTTCTCTTCTATACCATAAGACATATTCCTCATCATTCTTCAGATATCTTAAAATTCTTTTCACAACAATCATATGTGATTCCCAGGGTTAGCAGAAAATCTTGCAACTATTCCTACTGCATGTGCAATCTCTGGTCTAGTGTGTACAACATACATGAGTTTTCCAATTATTGATCTGTACAAAGTCTGATTTACCTCTATTTTCTTGTCCTCCTTTGTCAACTTACAGCTAGTAGCCACCAGTGTTCCAACTAGTTTGGAATCTTCCATCTTGAATATTCTTAGGACCTCTTTAATGTATTTGGACTATGTAATGAAAATACCTTCACATTGTTTCATGATCTATAGACCAAGAAAGAACTTGATCTCTCCAAAGATAGAAATCTCAAACTCTTTGCTCATCTTATTAGCAAATGATTTTCATAGCATATCATTGCCTACAAATATGATGTCATCAACAAATATTTCAGCAATCAAAGTGTTAGCATCAATATCTTCCTTCAAATAAAGATTATTGTTTTCACTAGTCCTTACAAATCCAATACTTATAAGATAGGAATGAAGTCATTCATACCAGGCTCTTGGAGCTTGGTTCAATCCATACAAGGCTTTATGAAGTCTACATACCATGTTTCTCTTGTCTGGATCTACAAACCCTTCTGGTTGCTCAATGTATACCTCTTCTTCAAGTATTCCATTCAGGAATGCAGACTTGACATCCATTTGATATACCTTGAATCCTTTGAATGTAGCATAAGAAAGTAGTATTCTTACACCTTCTAGCCTAGCAACAGGTGCAAAGGTCTCTCCATAGTCAATACCTTCTTCTTGTGCATATCCCTTTCATACTAGTCTTACTTTGTTTCTTGTGACTTCTCCATTCTCATTCAACTTATTCCTGAATATCCATTTTGTACCGATGACATTCTTGTCATCTGGTCTTGGCACAAGTGACCATGTCTTTTTCTTCTCAATCTTCTCAATGTCATCATTCATATCACTTATCCATTCTTCATTATCAAGTGCAACATTGACATATTTTGGTTCAAACTCACAAATTAAACAATTTGAGTTTAAAGAATTACTTCTTGTTCTTGTACCAGCTTTCTTATCTCCTATGATCTAGATCTCTGGATGGTTCCTTCTTACATATATTGAAAGTACATGTACAACTCTTTGTCTATCATCTTGATCATAATTTTGTCCTTCATTTTGTTCTTCATCATTTTGCACATTATTTTGATCATTATCCTGACTGTCGGTATTTGCAGCCTGACCGTCAGTTACAATATTATGTTGTTATGGAATTAAGCATTGTTATTTGGGCAGATTATTTTGTTCTTCACAGTATACAAAATTGTTGTATTCCTCTGGTTCTTTTGTGCTTTCCAGCTCAATCCTTTCTATAAATTCATCTATCTTTACATTTACACTTTCAACAATTTTGTTAGAAGCCTTGAAAAGACATTTATAAGCCTTGCTTTTGGTGGAATACCCTAGAAAGATACCTTCATCACTCTTGGCATCAAGATTTCCATTTCTATCATCCTTTAAGATATAACATTGAATACCAAAGATTTTGAAGTAACTTACATTGGGTGTTTTACCATACCATAGCTCATAGGATGTCTTCTTTGTGTCTTTCTTCAATTGTACTCTATTTAATGTGTAGACAAAAGTACTGATAGCTTCCCTCTAGAATATTTGGGTGATGCCTTTCTCTATCATTAGTGTTATTGCACAATCAAATATGGATCTGTTCCTTCTCTCAGCAATCCCATTTTGCTGTGGTATCCGTGGTGCAGAAACCTATCTTTTTATACCATGCTCATTACATAAATTAGTGAATTCATCTGATATAAAATCTTCTCCTCTATTTGATCTCAAACATTTCAGATCCTTACCTCTTTTTTTCTCTACCATATCCTTATACCATTTAAACATCTTTAATGCTTCAGATTTATCTTTTAGAAACACAACTGTCATCATTCTAGAGTAATCATCAACAAAGAGAATAAAATATCTATCTCCATAATAACTCTTTGTCCACATTGGTCCACATAGATCAGTATGGACTAATTCTAGAATATCATCAGATGTATGGGTTTTACTTTTGAAACTAGACTTTTTCATCTTACGTTTTTGACAATTCTTGCACATGATGTTGTCGGGCTTTGACATTATCGGTAATCCTCTTACATTTCTCCTTCTGCTTATTTTCATCATGTTATCAAAGTTCACATGACACAATCTTTTTTGCCACAACCATATGTCTTCATTTCTATCCATTAAGCACGTGGTGTTAGTATCATTCAGATAGAATAAGTAACCTTTAGTCTATTCACTGGTACCAATCAGTCTTCTTGATTCATTGAAGATGTTTGCCTTCTTATTCTCAAATGCTACTCTGTGACCTAAATTATTTAGCTGAGAAACACTCAACAGATTATAATTTAATCCTTTTACCCAATAATGATTTTCACATTTAATCAGGTTATTCAACATTATAGTTCCTTTACCTTCAACTGGACAAGGTGTATCATTACCCATTCTTATTCTACCACCGTTATAATACTCAAAAGTGTTAAAATTTTCTTTGTTAGCGGTCATGTGGTGAGTGCAACCACTATCTATAATCCAAATGTCATTCTTGCTAACTTTAGATATGAGTGCAGATTCTACATAACTTTCATGAATCAACCTTTTTGGAAGTCCTTGAGATGTACCTCAATATATAGAAGACTATTAAGTCCTTCTCAATTAAGAGACTTGATGCTTCAATGGTTAAACTGAAACACTATGACCTATTCATATTGCAACTTTGAATTGTAGATTTTCAGATCTATTTAAGTACATTACCTCTCTTACCAATGTATCAATTAATCCTTGTGCTCCATACTTTCTGCTCTGTTATGCTGTGCTCACTATTCGTTGGTGTCTGTAGAATTCCTTATCTCTTCTTTCGGCTTGTTTGATCAGGATTGCATGAAGTTATTCTTCATCCGTTTCTCTTCAACATCCTCTTTTTATTCACTCCCCATAATCCCATTCATAAATGAATTAAGCTTGTCTCTTATATAGACATGATATTCATTATTTCTTGATTCTTGATTCTTGGCGTGAAAAACAATCCAGCCAATTAGATTTAAATCATAACTCCTAATTTGTCTCGTAGATATCTTCTTGCCAACTGTACAAATCATCTTTAAATCAATCACTTATCTCTGGTCAAATAAAACAAAGTAGACAACCAGTTAAGTCTATTTTTAGCTCTTCCAGCTAGATGTTTTGTCATTTTCTGAACTTTCTGTTCCATTGGTCAATACTTCAATTAGTCATCGATGACAACTGATAGTTCCATCAGTGAGACTCTAGTTAGCTTCATGATCTCTATCCATTGGGCATCATTGGAATTTTACTCATTGGGAAACACTGTCTTTAGCTTGTTAGGAAACCTTCTAACTTTGCTTGGCAGGCATCTTATGGTTTTGCTTCACTGGTCAACACTATACTTCACTTCGTCAGGTATCATTGTGACTATTCTTCTTTTCTCTGTCCATCGATGTGCACTCTGTCGGTGTTGTTTTTCACTTAGTGAATACTTGACTTTTATGCATTTCTAAAAGCATAACCTTTGTTCCTTTGATTCTCTAAAAGCTTTGGCATTATGTACATGACTGTATAGATGATATCAAGTTGACATCAATGACAATACAATACATTAAATGATTTAATGCCTTGCATTATCTTCAACTTAACATTGTCAAACATTCAATCAGTTACATGTCATCAAGTTATAGATCAATTGAGACTCGAGAGGGACTTTGAGTCCATTTAAATCCACTTCCATGTAGTTCCATACTCTTTTCTTGCATGTTTTTCTTCAAATCCAACCTAGGGAAATTTTTTACAATTTGAAGGAGGAAAGAAAGCGAGACTTCAATTTGAGTTCAGTTATAAGTTTAGTTCCACCTCTTTGTGGATTGGTGCCTTTTATTTAAGGCTTTGCATTTTATTATTTCCAATGTTCATTCTTCCATGCATGTTTTTTTTTCTATTAGTAGAGATAGGAAATCTTGTATGGAGCTCATTTATTTTTAGGTTCTATAGAAACATTATTTCCTTGAGTTTTGAATGAGAAACAAAGTTTTCGTTATTAGATTTTGTGTTATTATTAACAAGTTTGAAAGTTGTGTTTTGAGATTTCATTAATTTAGTTATGGAGATAATTGTTTCTCTTTTACAATTATCAAGAATTTGGGACTTCTTATAAACTGGTCCATTTAATTGTTTACCTTGGTTGTGAAGAAATTGAAGTTTTCATTCAATATTTTTTTGTGAGATTAAATTAGTTATTAAAGTTTTTTGGGAATTACAAATATTCAGTGCATCACCTTTATAGTTTTTATTCAAATTTAAGAAAGTTATTTATTACCCTTTTCCTTGTTAAGAGATAGTTTTAGGTGAACATAAGGGGAACCAACCCATAATTTGGAGATTGATCTTCATCATAGGCATAACTACAGGCCTTAAGATTATTCCATGTTTCACAAGATTGTTTAACATAATAGTTTGGAATAAGGGTGCAATCTCAGTGACAATAATTTTTGGCATGCCCGATGGGATAGTTTGAGCTATTTTATCTCAAATATTTTCCACACAATTATTATTTTTGTTGTGTAAATTTGTATTTTAAGCCTTTCAAGGTGAGATCTACACACAAATGGAGACCCAAAGTTTAAATCTAATGGTTTCAAGAAGATCAAGTGTTGGCATGTAACAAAATAATCTTCTATTCTATTTTCCAACTCTTTATATGAGTAGAAATGTCAAATTTTAATGGACAACATGTATACCCACCCCCACATTATAAGAATAATATTTATGAAACTCCTTATTAGCCATATCATAGTTAGGATACTGCCAGGTTTACTCAAAATAATCTTATAGCAATAGGTTACCATAAAACCTCACCTTCTTGTGATCCTCTCACTCCTGCTCATGTCCTAGCTAAAATGGATATTAGTGGGTTTAGGGATAAAATTATGGACCTTGGTGATAGGCTTTTGAGCCTAGGCTTGGTTTTCAACTAGGTTCCAAACATTCCCCTCTATTTTGAAGATATGAGATGTGGTGAGTTGAGAACTCTTATGTGGGGTTGGGTTGGGCAATAGCATGAAATCAAAAGGTGATTAAGGTTTTATATGTAATTGGAAGAACTGGCTCACCAATTCTTTATATTGTCTTTGCTAATATCCAGATAAAAATACTTTGATGATAAGACAAAGGTGAAACAACAAATCTAGAACCGAGGACAACAAAAGTTGGATTGCCAACAAGCACAACATGAAGGAATCCTTGTGAAGGAGTTGGCTTCAAAATAGATAAAACATGAAGAAGATCTTGCAAGACAAGTGGCTGAAACATAACATCGATTCAGGCCTTTATTAGGTAGAGTGAAAAAATTGGAAAGTTAATCCCCATTGTAGGAACATGATCAAGAGTTAGAGGCACAAAAAGTACATTATAAAAAAGTGTTGGAGGAACAAAAGGTTTAATGAAGGTCTTGATTGATCAAGTTTAGAAAGATTAGATTCAATAAAATCCTCCAACTACAATGGATATGTCTAATGAATGAAGAGCTCCCTAACATCAAAATTCCAAGCTTCATGCAAGGCGAGTCTGCTAGATATTCCAAATTTTAAATTCCAAATTGTAGGAGTACTTCCTCATTTCAAGAGCCTATTATTGAACAAATTCATCTTGTAGAAGAAAAACATAGAATGTTTGATTTCCCAAGCTTTAGTGAACCTATTATTGAGAAAGTAAAGCCTTATGAGGAACCTATTCAAGATTCAACACCTCAATAAAAGCCTTATCTAAATCTAGTGCAACCTCAAGAAAACTTAGGAGATAGGACCTCAATGCTATTTTTTTTGAATGGTATAGTAGGATTGATAATTATTGTAGACCTGTAAGGGAAAACCTATTGATAATTATGTTAATGCGTGGTGGCATGAGCTATGCCAAATATATGAATTAAATTTGGACATGAGTGGGAGTGCATACCATATAATGTGATTTTTTTGGTAAGTATGTACCATGAAAGGACTCTAGTGGCATCAATTATTACTTGTAATGATAAAGCATAATTGGACGTTTCAACTACCTATGTTGTGTATAAATTGGAAACAGTGTATAGATGCTTTCCCAATTGATGACCTTACATACCTTATTTGGTAGTGGTCAAGTATTGACAACCTGGAATTAGGACTCTAGCGTCCATGCTCCACAAAGTTCCTTATTTCTCTTGATGTGATATAGGGCTTGTGATGTGCCCTTCTCTTAGAAATACCATGATGAATAGTTGGGAATGATGTAGTTCACTCATTAGTTTGACCCTTGTGGTGGGCCTTGATGATCGTGCGATGATGTAACAATTACACCCATATCTTCATTTATAGATATGATTAAGTGTTGGTTAGGTTCTCTTTCACTCTTGATGAGACTCTGTGTTAGAGGTTTGGGGTACCAGAGGATAGATTGTTAAGAGACATTCCTAGCATTAGGGTGGAGGAGCATGAAAGCCCTTAGGGATAAATTACCCTCTTTTGAGTTGGTGCGAAGATGAGAGTAAGAGGTTGTCTATTTTATGGATCCCTTGCCACCAGGTATAAGGTAAGACTGGGGTCTAGTAGGAAAATGATCATGTTCCATAGAATGAAAGTTCTCTCAAATCTAATGATCAACTATAACTGATTGAATGTTTGAAGATGAAAAAGTTGAAGATCACCGAGATGAAGAAAGTTAATGAAAGACATCAAATCATTTAATGTATTGTATTGTCATTGATGTCAACGTGATATATTATGATTTCTCATACACATTTTCACAACACTTAAAGATCTGAAGAGACAAATTTTTTGTCGTCGGTAATCATATAAATCGAGTGATAGTAAACCTCGACGGATAGTGAACCTTGAGCACAAAAGTTCACAGTGTTAACTGACAAATAGTGTTACCTGATCAAGTGGTACCTGAGCAAGCATTACCAAGCTAACTACAGTTGTCACCAAATTGAATTGAAGTTGATGCCCGAGCTATCTATAGTAGTCACCGAGCACAATTGATGTGTTGACCGAGGATAACTAAATTTAGGAAATGACAAAACAACTTAGCTGGAAAAGCTATATTTAGAGTTAATTTATTGATTAATTTATTTTCATCAGTTTGATAAAAGCTAAAGATAAGAAGGATATTTAGAGCATGTTTTATTCTAGAAAATAAGGAGATATTTACAGAATAAAACTAAAGCAAGCATGACGAGCTTTACATATCAAGAAGTGATCAACGAAGAAAAAAAGGACATAAGAATGGTGAAATCATGTCTATATAAAGAGACAAGTAATTCATTATGACAAGAGGAATGTTGAAGAAAATATTGGTGAAGATAGAAGTCTTCAAGAAGATCTGATCATATAGGCTGAAAGACAGAGCCAAGAATTTTGTAGACACTAAGCAATAGAGAAGTAACAATATTCACCAAGCAGAAAGAAGTGGAGCAAAGGAATTGAAGAGAACATTGATCAAAAGTGGTATTATGGACTTACAAAAGATCTGAAAATCTACAATTCAAAGTTGTATTAATGAATAGATCATCTACTAATTCTATTTAACCACTGATTTACAAAATCTCTTAACAGAGTGGGACTTAACCATCCTTAATATATTGAGATACATATCAAAGAGAATCAAAAGGTTTACATGTTTACAACATAGTGAGTTCTAGGTCAAGTGTTAAAGTGTTAGTTTTAAATCCTCTAACAAGGTCGCACTTAATAGTGTGTTTGTAACCTTTAATAGGGTTGGTTCTTCACCGAGCTCACTTCAGAAGAGTAAAAATTTTGGGTTACCGATCCCCAGTGGTTTTTCCCTTAATAGGGTTTCCATGTTAAAATCCATGTGTCAAATGTGTATAAGGTTCATTGCTTTGATGTTTTTATTTACACATTACTAAAATAGGATTGATCGGTAAACACTAAGTTATTTACTGTATGTCAGTAAAGGTTAAGAAAAGATAGACTGGATATACATGTTAGATTCACACAAGGCATACATCTTGTAGGAATGAAGATAACTATAGGTTTTATATTTGTGGTATAATTTTTTGGTTGGATTATTGGATGAATTTTTGATGCCACTGATTCACCCCCCTTCTCAGTTATTCTAACAATTGGTATCAGAGCTTGTGTGCTTGGAAGAGAGTTTTAAGACTCAAGCTAAAGATCACAAGATGATATAACAAGATGTGCCTAAGTTGAAAAAAGACAACTTTGCATCATGGAAAAGGAGGATAAGAATCCACCTATCAGGTATTGGAAATGATGTCATACCGTACTTGGATACTGAATTTGTTTTACCTACTGGACCTCTAACAGTTGATCAATTGAGAGAGAAACATGAACATAATTCTATGATGATCGAACTTGCTTCCTCATTCTCTAATGCTGAATTTGAAGATGTAAAATCATGCACCAGTACAAATAAAATGTGGGAAAAATTCAAGCTAGTACATGGAGGAGATAAAAATTGATGCAGAGGCACTAAGCACTAGTGCATGCATCTTAACAATTCATCCTAAAACTATCCAGTCACTTCCCTCTGCATAGACTTGTAAACAATCATACATAACTTTTGAAACGAAGTGTATTTTCAAAATCTCTCTAGTGAGGATGGGTGTAATTAGGTTCTCTAAAACATACTCTGAGATGAACAAAATTCAACATTTGAGTTCGGAGATATGCCCCCACAACAACACCATATTTTCTGTGATAAAAACTCAAACTGAACTTTCCAAAAAAGTAAAACTTTATTTACATCTCAGAGAATAATTCTTATATTTCAGCCTCCTCTCCTTACCTTCTCTTCCTCTCATGCCTTCTTAGGCTTACATAGATAAAGAATAAATTTTGTAACAGGTCTCTGTCAATTAGGATTCCTCTACATGAAAGAAGGTCTAATTTTAGACTTTTCCCTCCGCTTGGCATCTAACTGTTATAGTACAAATATTTAAAAACTAAAACTCAATTAATTGACTCCCTCTAATCTTGGAATTCAAAATTTTCCATGTAGGACCTTAACATAACATTAAATTCACTAATTCTAATCTAAGACTTAACCTTTAGCCTTCTAGGCCTAATATTTCACCCTAAGCACTCAACTCCCTATTATACCATCACATGCCTTTATACATTAGGCTTATTACATTTCATTACATCCAATTACATCAAATTGGCTTCAATCCATATTACAAACAAACATATTTATCTCTTTTTTATCATTTATTCTTAATGTAGCTTTGAAATTTCCTGTAGCAGAGGTGCTCCTGCACCATACTCCCATGGATCAAATCAATCCAATTCCCTTGGATTGGTGAGATTCTTTCTTTTACTCCAGTCTCTGTCCACTTCTTTTTGAGGACCTGCAACATAATGGTATCCTCTTTTCATTAGATTCAGGTTCCTGCAATCAATCATTATGTGCCCATGCCAAGCATTAAATCTTGCATGTCTCATATCTATGTTTCCATAGATGTCTGCAACATCATCACTTACATGATCAAAAAGATCATAGCCCTAAAATCCTTTCATAAAAATGTTAGAATTAAAACTTAACAAATATTTTTCATGGACCAAAACATATGTTTGGTACTCCACTCCTCTCTACATTTGTTTCTCCACTTCCTCTGTCTTCTCACACACTCCTTGTGAGATATTTGTACTTGTAGACACTTCAGTCACTAAGGCCTTCTCATGACCATCTACTCCTTCATCATCATGTCCATGTCTTAGGAATTATTTCACTACTCCACCCTTCCTTTTCCATTATTCAACTATGGCATCCAACTTATCCCACAAATCTTTCATGTCTTGAAGACTTTGACTACTTCTCTCCTTGTTGTTTTCAGTAGCTTGTATTGGTTTACCACAACCAACTCCATGAACCCTCTTAGTGAGTTCTTCCTGCAGTAGTTTCTTCTCTGCCATAAGCCTTTTAATAGGCCACACAATGCTTTTCCTCATCCTCTTATGCCAACTATTGGCTTCTTCTTTCAACTCTATCTTCAAGAGCTTTAACTCTTCACTCTCTAAGGTCCATATCTCCTCTGAGACCTTCTACAACTTCTCATCCCAATTCCATCCTCTTTTGGATGTACACATTTCATCTATGGCTTCCTTTATAGCCATGTCTTCCTATTTCTCAACAATAACCTTCAATGGACATTTGACTGTCCCAATTTGGATTTCTTCATCCATACACTCATCAACACCATTAGCAACATCCTATGATACTTCTATTTCAGTTTTGAGAACCTTCTTTTCACAAGGTTCATTCCCATCTCCAAGTGTTGTCTTCTACACTTATTCCTCTTCATCATCTATTTATTTTTCAAGGAGTGAGGCTATCCACTCCCACCTCTTCTCACTCTCATTAAAAGCCTCTTTATGACTTTTCCAACTCTCTTCTTCTTGTTTCCTCTTGGATTATTCTCTTTTCTTCTCTTATCGGTCTATTCTTCTCTATTCATCTATGTACCCTTTGTAATATCTATACAACTCTCTCTCATACTTAGTTAGGTACATCTTCACACTCTTCGAGAATCCTTTTGACACCTCTAATGCACCTTTCTACTCTGGGACACACTTGGTGGAAATGGGCACTCCAAGGCTTCAAAAAAGGAACCAGCATACAAGTGACCTCAAAATATTTCTTCTTCCTCTCAACCTAGGATGCTCCTAGGCTCTAATACCACTTGATGCAGAGGCACTAAGCACTAGTGCATGCATCTTAAAAATTCATCCCAAAATTGTCCAGTCGCTGCCCTCTGCATAGACTCATAAACAATCATACATAACTTTTGAAAAAAATGTATTTTCAAAATCCCTCCTGTCAGGATGGGCGTAATTAGTTTCTCTAAAACATATGCTGAGGTTAGAAATATCCAATGGTTGAGTTAAAAGATATGACCCCCGTAACAACACCAAATTGTCTGTGATAAAAACTCAAACTAAACTTGCAGAAAATCAAAACTTTATTTACATCTTAGAGAATAATTAATACATTTCAGCCTCCTCTCATTACCTCTCTTTCTCTCATGCCTTCTTAGGATTATATAGACAAAGAATAAATTTTGTAACTGATCTCTGTCAATTATGATTCCTCTACATGAAAGAAGGTCTAATTTTAGACTTTTCGCTCCACTTGGCATCTAACCATTATATTACAAATATTTAAACACTAAAACTCAATTAATTGACTCTCTCTAATCTAGGACTTCAAAATTTTTCCATGTAGGACCTTAACATAACATTAAATTCACTAATTCTAATCTAATACTTAACCTTTAGCCTTCTAGGCCCAATATTCCACCCTAAGCACTCAACTCCCTATTACACCATTACATGCCTTTCTACATTAGGATTATTAAATCTCATTACATCCAATTACATCAAATTGGCTTCAAGCCATATTACAATCAAACATTTTGATCTCTTTTTTATCATTTAATCTTCATGTAGCTTTCAAACTTCCTATAGTAGAGGTGTTCCTGCACCAAAAATGTGCTGAGAGCTAAGGAAGAAATCCTAAGAGGAAATTTTGATGACCTAAGAATGAAAGAAGGAGAAAACATCACTCAGTACAACTGTAGAATCAAAGAGGTTGTTAATGCTATTCAAGGAGTAGGAGGTGTACTTGAAGAAGAAACAGTGGTAAGTAAAATTCTCAGAACCTTAGTTTCTGTTTATGCTATTAGAGTATTTGCTATACAAGAAATGAGAGCAGTAGCAAATAACAATGTTACTCTAGATAGTTTGATTGGTAGTCTTATTTCATTTGAGATGAATAACTTTGACAACAGTGTCTTACCAACTATTGAGTTTGCATTCAAATCTTCTTTGAAAATAAGTAAATCAAGTCATAAACACACTATGAGAAATGATAGTGAAAGTGATAGTGAGGAACAAGAACTTGATGAGATTGAAGCACTAATGGATAGAAGATTGCAGAGAGGCAAAGGTAGATACAAAGGTAAATTACCATTGGTATGTTTTAATTGGAAAGAGATTGGACACTTTGTTGCTAGATGTCCTAACAAAAGAAAAGAAGACAGAAAAAATGATAGATCTTATGAAAATAAGTTTGACAGAGGTGATGACTGAGATTACCAAAGCAACTGACAATCTGACAAAAGAGATAACCGAGACTACTAGGACAAACGAAAGAAGGATTGTTATCTGGCTGAGAACAAAGCTGAGAATACTGACACTGAATCTGATGAAGATATTGAGGTTGTATTTATTACTATGAAGGATGATTTAGATGAAGAAGAAAGGTATGTTGAAACTGAACTCATATCTAAGGTTAGGAAAAATGATGTATGGATTATTGATAGTGGTTGTACTCACTACATGATTGGAGATAAGGAAACCATAATGTTGAATAATCTGATCAGATGTGAAAATGCATATTGGGTGAAAGGACTTAACTATAATATTTTGAGTGTTTCACAACTAAATAACACAGGACACCAAGTTGGATTTGAGAACAAAATGGAAAAGATCTTTAACGAACCAGGAAGGTTTATTAAAACTGGTGAACAGACCAAAGGTAACCTATTCTATCTTGATGATATTAAGAAAAAATGTTTATTAGCTAGAAATGAAGACATATGGTTGTGGCATAAAAGGTTATGTCATGTGAACTTTGACAACAAGGTTAGGATAATCAATAAAAGGAAAGTAAGAGGCTTACCGAGCATGTCAAAACTCGACCATGTCATGTGTAAGAATTGTCAAAAAGGTAAAATGAAAAAGTCTAGTTTCAAGAGAAAAACCAACACATCTAATGCTATTCTAGAATTAGTCCATACTAACTTATGTGGACCAATGAGAAAAAAGAGCTATTATGGTGGTAGATACTTCATTCGATTTGTTGATGATTATTCTAGAATGATGACTGTTATGTTCTTAAAAGAGAAATCAGAAGCATTCAAGACGTTTAAATGGTATAAAACTATAGTTGAAAAACAAAGTGGAAAATAATTGAAATGTCTAAGGTCAGATAGCGGAGGGGAATTTATTTATGATGAATTCACTAATTTTTGTAATGAGCATGGAATTCAAAGACAAGTTTCTACATGAAGAACACCACAAAAAAATGGGATTGCTGAAAGAAGGAAAATATTTATTGTTTATTGTGCCAGAACACTGATGATTGAGAAAGGCATCACACAAACATTCTGGAGAGAATCTGTTAGTATTGATGCCAATACAATAAACAAAGTTTAATTGAAGAAAGACACCAATAAGACACCTTATGAGCTATGGTATGGATACACACCTAATGTAAGTTACTTTATAATTTTTGGAAGTCAATGTTATATTTTGAAAGATGATAGAAATGGAAAACTTGACTCCAAAGATGATGAAGGAATATTTCTAGGTTATTCTACCAAAGTGGATGAATTTACTGAGAAAAATAATGAGGAAAGTAGAAAGGAACCAAAAGACTACAACAAGTTTGTCTACATTGAAGAAGCTGACACTCTGTCTAAGCAATAGTGTATACTCCCATGTGATAGAACAATGCACCCGAGCAATTAGGCTGCACACACTGAAAATTGGGAAATTGCTCAAAATAATGTATCGAGCAATGAAAATCAAAATGAAGGTCAAGATGATGATCAAAATGATGAACAAAGATCTGAACCGGTACTTTCCAAGTATGTCAGAAGATACCATCCATAGAACCAGATCATAGGAGACAAAAAGGCTGGAATGAGAACAAGAAGTAAGTCACTGAACACTAGATGTTTAATTTGTGATTTTGAGCCTAAATCTGTCAATACTGCACTTGAAAATAAAGAATGGGTCAATGCTATGAATGAAGAAATTGAGCAGATTGAAAAGAACAGAACATGGACATTAGTACCTAGAGAAAATGACAAGAATGTCATTGGTACCAAATGGATATTCAGAAACAAGCTGAATAAGAATGGAGAAGTCACAAGAAACAAAGAAAGATTAGTAAGAAAATGGTATGCACAAGAAGAAGGTATTGATTATAGAGAAACCTTTGCACCCATTTCTAGACTAGAAGGAGTAAGAATTATACTTTCTTATGATGCTTACAAAGGATTCAAAGTATACCAAATGGATGTAAAATCTGTATTCCTAAATGAAATACTAGAAGAAGAGGTATACATTGAACAACCAAAGGGGTTTTTTGATCCTAACAAGAGGGACATGGTTTGTAGACTACACAAAGCCTTGCATGGATTGAAACAAGCACCAAGAACATGGTATGAAAGAATTCACTCTTATCTCATAAGTATTGGATTTGTAAGAACAAGTGATAAAAGTAATTTGTATTTAAAAGAAGATACTAATCTTTATGGGTGACACATTTGTCACATGGATAATTAAAAAGCAAGGATGCATCTCTCAATACACAGTAGAAGTAGAATATGTGGCCGCTACTGCAAATCTCTAACATTGCATGGATTAAGCAATTACTGGAAGGTACGAATATGAAAATTCTTGAACCAATGATTATCTATTGTGATAATACAAGTGCAATAAACATTTCAAAGAACCATGTGATGCATGCTAAGACAAAGCATATTGAAGAGTATCATTACTCAAGGGAACAGGTACAAGAGAAAGAGGTGATACTGAAATATGTGAAATCCAAAGAACAATTAGTAGATATATTCACAAAGCCATTTCCAAAAGATACATTTGAGTTCCTAAGGAAGAGACTAGGGGTCTGACCCTTGTCTACTGGTCACTAAGCTGACTAGAAGGATGCATGAGCCTACACATTATCAGAAGATCATTCATGTTGATGCAAGCAGAGATATGGAATGAAATGAAAAATTAGTAAAAGAAGGTACTTATAAGAACTAAACACTAGAGATGTTAATGGCTATTATTGAGCTAAATTGCTGATGGAGAGGAAATTCAAGGAATATATTAGGGAGAGAGATATTATATGTTTGGCATTGCTGTCAAAGGGAGAGAGATATCCAATAATGAAATATATAGCTTGATCATCCAAAGGGAGAAAAGAAAATAAATATCCATCAAGAAGAGGAACACTCAAAGGGAGAGAAAACATCAGAGAAAGATTTTGTTATGCCCTGCATACCTGTCCCTACATTTTGTGTGAAAAATGTTGGGTCCCCTCTTTTTTGCTTTTGGCTCTTGCCTTGTTTTCTTTTGTTTTCTTCTCTGGGTTTTCCTTCTTGCGAGGTTTGTTTTGTTTTCACTTTTGTCTCTTGTGTCTCTAGGACTCGGTCTTGGAATTGATTGTTTCCTTTCCAGAGCCGGATTCTAGACTTCGAGATTCTTTGCCACCATGTCTCCTTCTCGTAAGGAGACATGGTTGTTCAGAATCCTTGGCCCCGAAGTTCGGAGGCTTGCCTATCCCGAAGTTTGCAGGAAAGAGGTTAACTTTCTTTTTACCTTGGGTATAAATAAGATTTACATGTCACTTTTGCAGTTACCGTGATTAAAACACTTAGAGTTTTCAAAGCGATTCCTTGATGATTTGAAGTGCGATTAAGTGTGAATTAATCTGAGCTTAGTGGATAACTACAAGTTGATTTTTGGTAGCTGTTCATGAGCATTGGAGGTTGAAGCTATTGCAGAGTGGTCCTAGTGCCTCCTCTCTTTACCATTCTTCAGATTCCCAGGTAGGTTTTCTGGTTCTTGCCCTCACTTTGTTCATTTTCTTTTGGTTTTGATTTTTGGTTTGTTTCATTCTGGTTTTGTATTTTTTTCTATTTGGTTTGCCACCCATTGGTGGGTTGGCTCTGCCAGAGGGTTGTCCACCCTCTGTGCAGTTGTAGGTTAATGTACATTCTATATTTTATTTTAGGGTAGCTGCTGTACATCATGTTTATTTTTTTATGCTATGAATGATGTATATTTTTGTATATTGCATGTATATATGCTTCAGCCCTCCTGTATTTTATGTATATATGTTCTATATATCCCTCAGAGCTCATGATTTCTTTGTGATCTATCAAGTATTTTGGCTTCATAAGGCCAAGCATGTCTAGATGGAGTTTCCACAGTTCAAACTCGGCACCTCACCAATTTGAAACATGGCAGTTTTCTCTCTCTTCTGTCTCATTACATTGATGGCGGGATTATTTTCCTACATATGAGAATTTAAATGTGTCTATTTTGGCATTCATTTTGCCCTGTATTGGCCCACTTGTCTTAATTAATGCCATAAATTCCTTTACAGTGCCTGCTATCTTACCATGTGCCAATGCACGATGACCAAAGTACGGCTTGTTTCCAGTCACATTGGCAACGGCTAGTTTGTTTGGACTCCAGACCTCTAGCGAGACCTTGTCTTCTACTTCTCCTTGCCACATTGTTAGCAAAGCTCTGAAATGCTGAGTCATGTTCCTTCTAGATACTCTAGAACTTTTGATGTATATACTAACACTTGTTTGACAGGTGCAGGTTGGTGAAGAATCTCCCAGAATTATAGTTTATGTTTATATATGTCCTGACGGTTCTCCAGTCTTGCAGGTTGTAGATAGATTGATTGAAGATGTTCGACTATTTCATTCCTCCTGATAGTCCATAACTACCTAGTACCTCTACCCGGGCAGCTACAAAGTCAAAGATTGAAAGAATGTTAGTGAAGCTTCCTTTAACCTTTAAATATCCAAAGGATGGAGGTGTTGCGGGATCCAAGATAGACTCCAAATTTTAAGAAATAATGGATCTAGATCCTGGGACTTGGGCCGAATTACAAAGTTTAATCTAGGCCATTTACAGCTTAAAGACTGCAGGAGACAAGATGACCACTTTCTTAGCTACCTCCAACATCATAAAGGCCACAAAGTTTCCATGTGCAGTACAGTCACCGGAACTAATAGGGCAGCTAGCGGTACTATACAATGCAACCACTCACACAGTTCTGCTTCCAGATCCCCAACCACTACAATATCCCACCATAATTGTCACAATGGATGCTCCCACCTTTGCTTCCAGGTTGGGAATTCCTCAGTTCAAAGGGTCCACCATCATCACCAGGGCCAACTCACTAAAGGAATTCGGTGATGCTGAAATAATTTCCCGGCAACACCTCAACAGTTAGTGGTTGATGTCTCCAAAGCAAGATTACAAAAGAATAAAGTTGGAAATTCCCTACGGGGATTTCAAGGAGCCCATTCAAGCGGGCATCATATTTTATGTAGGATCTTCAGATGGCCCCATGCTTGGGAATTCTTGGCGTGGATGTATTATTTTCTATATTGCATCACAACACACAATAGAACCTTCAACTAGGTTGCTATTATATCTAACCATGTGGATACACAAATGAGGACCTTCACCTAGAATTCACAATTTTACATGACATCATATGTGTTGTGGACATTAGAACAACAAAGGCCAGCTTTTCAAGGTCTGGGAAGAGCTGAGGAACTCAGGAATAGTCTGGGACAAGTTACACCATGGGACCATTATCCTCAACTGCAGTGGGAGCTCAGTTTCCTGAACTTCTGTGAGGTAAATGACGCCTTCATTTACCATAACATTCTAACACTTACCCAAGATTCTTGGTACCACCTCTCACAGGTGGCAATGAAATTGGTCAACTCCTATGGCTAGTATTTTATTCAGTTCCAACATCACACCTACATCAGGGTGACAAGCTTCAATGGGAAGGCATATCTTCTTCCCCGGTATTGTGGGGATACAATTATTCTCTTAGAATTTTGTAGGAAGATGATGGATTTACATGCCTTCTTTACGTTGAACAAGGTTGTCAATGTCCCATTCCCTTTCTCATGTGGGAGCTACACATGCAGCCTCACTACAGCTCGGGATGCAGACAACGAATTGAAAGCTTGGGGCTGGTTGAATTCAACCATGCCCAGAGAAATTATGATACCCATGGTAGGATTGCCACATCACTACCTTGGGCATCCCCACTGCATGAAAAGGATATTGAAGACTTTTGGGCAGACTGCCAGGATAGTTTTGATCTCCAGGCCCGACAACATACAAGGATAAGCAAAGGGCTCATGGAAACACTAGACCTTCAGACTTTCTTGAAGGGTTTCAATGATGGCGGGCCACTGGAGGATCCAACATACAAAGGATAGGGACTGGATAAATTAGACCTCCCTGTAGTGGATTGGGCCACTCCAGAGGATTTAATGATTAAAAGGATATTCCACCCCATCATAGAGGAAAGTCACAGATACTTTGCCCGAGTGTGCCCCAAGAGCACCCAAAAGAAATCAATGGTCAAGAACACCATTCCCTCTTTAGCTGGTGCTGGACCTTCTTCATCCGCCACAGCCACTAAAGCAAGTGTAAGAAAAGGGAAAGAGAAAGAGTGAGTTCAGGTGCCCAAGGGATCTCCTTAGATTCCCACCCATTTGATGGCCCAGCTACATGAGCAAATGGAGGTGGAAAAGCTGTCCAAGCAGCAAATTAGCATGCAAGTATTTTTCGGCCTCCCAATCACTCCAACGACATCTGATCACCCAGCAGGGCCCCCTTCGTTGGTAATAATGATGAACAAATAGAATTTCATTGAGGTGGAGTCTACCAGCATTCTAGATATTGGGGCTTCACACGTAAGGAGAAAGAAAAAAACCATGACCCCTGTACCAAGCACCACCCCTGGTATGCCAGAGAAGCCCACAGTAGATGTAAGTTCAGACTCTCCCAAACTGGAGGATATTTCAGACTCCTCTCCGCCACATGATGATTTTGATGATACCTTCTCGGCAGAGGAGATTCTAAAGATTCAACAGGGTGTTAGTCATGCGGTGGAAGAAATTGAAGCTCAGGATAAAGAAGAAGTCCCTGCAGAAAAATAAATTCCCATAGAAAAGGATACATCAGAGCAAGAGGCTCGGGAAGAGATTCAAACAGAACCTGAGAAAGATAGAATGTCGGTCCAGGGGACCACAGATTTACCAATGCAGCCCACAAATGAGCAACCAATGGTCGGAGAACCTGGACCCAAGGGAACAACCGTACCTCTAGCCATCATGCTTCAGGTGCCTTTGGTAACTTCGGGTGACCAAGTGCCCTGTAGCACTTTTGGTGAGGTAGTAACGGTGGCCGCCCTATTAATATTTGGCCAGCGACTTCACCCACCTCTAGAAGATGTCCCGATGGAGGAGAATATTGTAATAGATGAGGCCAATAAGGCCCAGGAACAACAGTAGCAAAGAGACCAAGAGTTCCCGGATAAGGAAAATGAAGAAGCTTCTGATACCACTAGGGAAGATGAAGTTCCTAAAAACACAGAGATTGAGACCAGGGAAAAGATCCCAGGTGATATTGCAGAGGATGCCAGCATGGAAGAAAATGTTGAGGGTTCCAAAGAACTGTAAATGAGAAAAGAAGAAGAACAAGGAGAACCAGAACAGGAGCCCAAAGATAATGTACACTCTGAGAATGCATCACCAAATTCCGAAAGGGATTTTAATGAACAGACATTGACAGCAAGGCTATCCCAGTCACCCCAATGGCTGGTAGAATCTAAGAAAAGGAAAGCTGCAGCGGCGGCCACAAGCACTCCACTCTCGTTGGTCGAGATGATGGCCATAAATGCCAAGGTAAATAAGCCCAAGAAGGTGTGGGTTTCCATACTCTTCAGACCAACCTAGCAGGCAGTACAATTGTGGTTATCACAACACCCTTAAAAAACACAGATGTAGTAGACGTAAGGCCTGAAGACTACAATCTAATGGAGGTAGAATTGGGAAAGAGAGACAAGCAAGGTGAATTGGAATTGATGAAAGAGGCTACCAAGGTGATAGAGGCCCGGTACATAAGGTAGAGCCAGAAGCTACAAGAGGAAAGAGAAAAAAACACCAATCTCCTCGCACTTCTGGCAGAACTAACACGACCTTTAGCCAAAGTCCACCCCAGAACCCCCTCTTCTGGAGTGCCACTTGCACAGGGTGATGTGGACTCTGTACACATAATGAAGAAGAAAGCGTGAGTAGTGGATGGGTGGGAAACCAAACAAGTAATGACGATGAGAGAATTCCTAGCGATGTCCCTCCCAGACCTCTACAGGGTTGATCTCACTCTCAGCCACGCGAGAAGCTCTGCTCAGATATGGGACCAAGACTTGGAAAAATATGAGAAGTGGAAAGCCAAGTTAGAAGAGATCTGAAACCTAGGAAAGGAGGTTGCCACAATGTTTGGTATTTTGGGAGAAGAATCATATGATTCCCTCCAGGTCTAGTACTCCAGACTTGCCCTCAAAATTGAGGTTTGCAAGGAACTGGTTAAGACCTTAAAAGAGAAGCTGATAGTTTCTCGATATCCCTTGGGTTTATTCAAGGCATTCATGGTTGGGGTATCACAAGTTGATCCCTTTACCACCAGAACATGTACCCCAAAGGACTATGTCCTCAGCAAGTTCGATGAGCAGATGGAGTCCCTGTATCCATGAGCCAGAGATTATGACCAGGGTAGGTTGTCTAGATTGTCAAAGACCATGATCCAGTCACATGATGCCATCAAAATGGTGGACAAATTCTAGAGTGCGGCCGAAGAAGTTGAGGATGTATTGGAGGCTATTCGTAGCTGGTGGGATAGCATTCGAAGTATAGATGAGGAAAGCATAGGCCAAGTGTTGGAAGCTTGGGAAAAATCATAAAGTAATAAATTTCTCTGGATCTAGGAGAATCTAACTAGCACCATGTTTTGTATTCTTTATTCTTTATTCTTTTGGAACACAAGTTCCCTGATCCCGGAGTTTCAGATCCCACATTTTTAAATTCTTCACGTGACCCATGTCTGGGTTCCCAAGGCCGACCAGTCACTTTTAGGGCAATTAATGAAGGTTGTTAGAAGATGGGTAATTGCAACAAGGCATGTCAGCTTGACGGGAGGTTTCTGATAGGTGGTATTCCTAAGGCACTACTTCAAAGATACACTGGGTGCATCGAAGATAGGGAACCACCCTCCTTTTTATGAGGCATGTAGCCTCGATACCCAGGGGATCAGATTTCTTCTCTCTACTTCCAACTCTCTTAATGAGGTGGATTCTTCCACTCCACCTTTCTTGTCTTATTCTTCTGACATGTTAGGCCTTTTCTGTCTCGAGGTCTTTGGTAACGTGGTGCAGGTAGTACCGGCCACCAGATAATATATTATATTGTAAAGTGTAAAATATGTTAGGGTTAGGTTTAGGTCATAGGATGTGTATAAATAATAAGTCTGACCTCATTCCAAGGGTTGGTGAAATTGTTGATTTTGTAGTCCATAGCTAATAGCAATCTAGTTTTCTCATCTCTTAGTTTCAAAGCTCAATTATGTATAGATTTAAGCTTTCAGTAGTTAAATACTCTCCTGGAGTCACCATTGTATCATGCACCAGTGCTTGCTGGAAAAGATGTTAATGAAGAATGAAGAGTTCTCTCAATGATGTTGTTGGCATTCTATCTTCTGGGTTAATGGTATTTTATGCTTTGTGTTCTTCATGTCCTTTTCTCTAATGCTTAAAGTAGATTAACGACCTCCTTTCCTTTGCTACTGATCAAATATAAATTAATGGTTGTATATTTCTTCGGTATTTAGTGTAGTGTGTTAGAGAATTGTTGATGTTTTGAATGTTTAGCATAAATATAGGTAGATGAAGTAATTCAAACTCTACAATATCATTTTAAGTTTATTTTCTAAGTGAATGCACGCTTGGAGAAAACCCCACTTCCCTGAATCCCTGGAGTGGATGAGTTGAAGATAACCAGCTATCCCCCTCAAACAAAATAGTCACATCTCCCAACTGAGCCCCACACTTTTGAGACTTGACTCTCACGTGCTTGGAGGCCTGGGGAATCTCATTTCCCCAGACAACCTTTATTGGTGAAGTTGGCCGGTACCTCGATACCCAGTGACAACTTACCTCTATTGGCAGACCTGGTCACAAAGTCCCGTCAATAGAAACTGGTGCTAGAAGGAGGGCATGAACTCGTCCCCATCTCAAGATTTAGATTTTACACCGCGTGAGGGTTCCCCAAGCCATAGTTTTAGGAGTCAAGCCTTCAGTGGGATTGGGTCATTCTCCCTAGCGAGATTCGAAAGAGTCCTTAGATCAGCCCCCAATCTTGGAAGGGTTGTCAAACTTGAGCCCCCTGGTCGAAAGAAATGGACCCCAAAAGTCAAGCCATCCACCATTGTCTGGGGATCTAGCATACCACAAAATACCCAAGCCTCTGAGACAATCCTGGGAATTAGTGTTCAACCTAGTCAAAATCCACCTCCCCCAATGGCTGCATATTTTGGAAATACCGCGTCCCCATGGAAACTTTTTTGGGTGCAACCAACGATTTACCCTCGCACCCAAAAAAGATTTGTCCAAGATATGAGAACCTAGGCTATCGAACCGCAGAGGAACACTTGCAGACATACAAAGATGCCATTAAATGACACCATATCCAACATGAAGACATTGTGACCCAGATGTTCCCTCTGTCCCTGGGACAGAGTGAATTGAACTGGTACCTTAACCTTCCTGCCAATTCCATCAATAGTTGGAAGGACATGGAGGATGCCTTCATGGCTTCCTTTCATGTACACATGGATCCATCTTGCTTCCACAGCCAATTCATTTCCATTAGAAAGGAACCAAATGAACCCCTTGCAACATTCAATCACCGGTTCCAATGCGCCTTGAAGCGGTGCACGGGTCCCTTCATCCCATCTTCAGAAGTGACTATCTAGTCCTATCTCAATGCAATGGACCCCTTCGTTGCCACTCTCCTCTATAGAACTACCACCCTGGGCAACCGGGATACTTTGGTGAAAGTTTACAACCTAGCCTTAGAACTATCCCACGGCCTCAACAAATCTCTGGGTGGGATTGGACAGAGCACACCATTCAACATGATCCCGGCGGAACTTCTTAAACTAGGGGATATAATCCCAATTAGGCAATGGGTGCCCCCGCGATGGCCATGAATCCCCCGCCACCGCCGATAGACCAACAAACCTGGTATATATATCCATTGCAGACTCAGACAATATTGAGTCTATAATCTTTTTCTTGGAACCAGCCGCAACAGACAAAACAACCATAGACACAACCATCCACAGTGCCCTTCTTCCAGTCGTCTGCGGCTAGAGGATTTCCGCCCTTAGCTCCAAATAATACTGCTACTTTCCCAGGGAACCAACAACAACAACTATCACATTGTGACGTGACCACTCATTTGACCTCTGAGGTTGAATCCCTCCGGTGAATGTTGTCCACCCTGACTATGGATATGGGTCAATTGAAGGTGGGGTCTTATGCACCCAAGAACTCCAATTCCCATAGAGGGAATATTTTCTCTGGCCAATGAAACAATAATGCCGGAGGGAGAAATTTTAACAACGGCCCTCGGCCCAACCAATAGCAATGGAACAACAACACAAACATTGGAGGTCTGCCTCCAAACCAAAATGACAATCAGAGTGGTGCTGGACCATCCCATTTCACACTCATCAGAGACTTTCATCCCATGACCAATTGGTGTAGATTGCATGACATAGGCTCCCACAATGAGGTAAACTATGCCACGCTGGAGAAGGTCATCATGATTTCCCAGCCGTACAAAAAAAAAGCATCTGATCCTACTCCCCCAGAGCCTCCTATACAAGATCCCACTCATGATGCATTCACCTATGAGACCATCTTCTTCAGAACCGCTATAGAAGATGAAGAAGAATCCCAACTGCAAGGATTCTTTGACGAGTCGATTCTGGCCTTTGAGGCCAATGCCTTCACCAACCCACAGACTCCTTACAACACTCAGAGATAGGCTGGTAAAGGACTAGTTTACACGCCAACACCTCCCAAAGACACTCCTCCTTGGGACAATACGACCGACCGACCTATCCCTTCAAAAGGTTCTAGCTCTAACCAAGCAAAGGACCTGGCTGAGGGAAGCCACCAATTCCTCGGAGGAAGGTTTGACATCATGAAGGTGTTAGAACAAACCACCACCTCCATGACCTTGATGGAGGTTTTACTAAACTATCTCAAGCAGAAGAAGTCTCTTCTGAAGCTCTTGGGAAACCCGTAAGCTGTCAGTCGCCCACCCAAGACTATCTCATTTGAGGACGCCAATGCGGCCATCTTCTAGGGAAACACTAAAGATCCTCCATTCCTACTAGGGCTGAATATACAAGGCAAAAACATACACAACTGCCTATTAGATTCTGGGGCTTCGGGCAACATCATGCCCCTATCCATATGCCACAAGCTTAGATTCTGACCCACCCCATCTAATGGTGCAGTAATCCAACTAGATAAAACTGCTATTAAAGTGGTGGGTGAATTGAAGAATGTCCAGATATAGCTCATCCAAGACCCAAAAATAGCCAGCACAATCGATATCGAAGTGGTGGACATCCCAGAGACTTATGGGATATTATTAAGTCAAAATTGGTCTAAGTCCCTGAATGGATATTTTTTGATCAAATTCTCACACTTATGGCTCCCCTGGGAAGGAGAATCAAATAATATCTAGGTTGAAAGTGAGCCTTAGATGAAACAAGCCCTCATCAAAGTCAGAAGGGTTAATGAGGTCTTATTCTCTGAGACTTCCCCTGGGGTGTACCAACCCCTTGAAATCTTAACGTTTGATTTCACCCCCGGGGAGGATCCCATAGTTCTGTAGAGAACCCAGGACCTAGAAGAAAAATTAAGGGTTGAGGTTAAATCTCAGGGTGCCACAGTGACCCTCGCCACACTCTTGTCTAGCACTTGGTGCTAGGTACATTACCAGAAGCACTCAGAGCTAAATTGTGAGCCTTTTTTTTTCGTCGCTACCCAACACATTGACGCCCTTCGAAATAAAGAGCATGTAGCTAATTCCTCAAAGCCCAGTATTCCTACTAGAAGCACTTCTTCAGTGCTATTTCTCCAGGGATCTAAACCCAAAATCCCTCCAAAGGTAAACCTCACCCATGTACCATCAGCGTCAGAGGAAAATCCTCCCAAGTCTCCCAAAGATAATCCAAAGACTGCTCCATCTCCCCAGCTCCAGATGACAAATGGTGATTTGTGGACCCTTAAGTTTGATGGATCCTGATCCAAATAGGGTTATGGGGCTGAAGTAGAATTAATCAACCCACAGGGGAAATATTTTCTCGCATCCTATAGGCTATAGTTCAACTGTAAAAACAATCTCACAAAGTATGAGGCCTTGGTCCTTGGACTCCTATTTGCATCAAGGAAGGGAATCACTCACCTTCGAGCCTTGGGTGATTCAAGGTTGATTGTCAAATAGGTCTAGAGTCAATACACATGTCATGATAAGAGGCTGGCTACATACTGCAATCAGGCATGGAGCCTTATTGAAGATTTCGATGCCTTTAGCGTTGATCTTATTCCCCGGTGACAGAACTATGTCCCAGATGCCCTTGCTGTTTCTTCCAGCACACTTGAGCCCATGGCCGGCTCATGAATCTGGAGGTTTTCTGTTGAGATTATCCCCACCCCGTCTATTCCAGATAATGTCACCCACTTTTAGGTTTTTTAAGATGATCAACATATCATGGCCTTCATGGCCAATGTTGGTGTCTTCAAGGACTAGATAGTGGAGGAACGAGACTACGATGACACTAGACAGGGTGATGAAGATGATGGGATCATGGACCTACCAACCAACACCATCCCGAAGAGGATGGTTTCACTTGAACAAATCTTTGACTCAGACCCTCGAGGCTGAGAAAAGATATCATCCTCCTCTAAGGGAGGAAAATTCAAGAAAGTGAACATCAGCCAACCCAGTAAAGAGAAAATGATACACATCGGTACCTCTTGCTCCCCTCAGGAGAAGGAGAAGATTCTCGCGGTTCTTCGAGAATACATAGACGTGATCACATGGGGGTAAGAAGATTTGAAGACATACAACACATCCATTATGAATCATACCATCCCACTCAAACCTGATGCTAAGCCTTTCTGGCAAAAGCAACAACCGATCAACCCACTGATCGAGCCTTTGATTTTTTAGGAGGTGCAAAAACTATTTTCAGCCCGGATAATCTTTCCAATCTGGCATACTACGTGGGTTGTCAACCTGGTCCCCGTGAGAAAGAAGAGCGGTGAAATTCTCCTTTGCATGGATTTGTGAAATTTAAATAGGGCCTCCAAGAAAGATAATCACCCTCTCCCCTCATTGGATGAGGTGTTGCAGATAGTGAATGGATCCCAAATGATGTCTTTCTTGGATGGATACTTCAGATATAACCAAGTCATGGTTAAATATGAGGATAGAGACAAAATGACGTTCACCACCAAGTGGGGAACGTTTGCATATTGGAGGATACCCTTTTGCTTGATTAACACAGGGGCCACATTTCAGAAGGCCATGAACATTGCGTTTGAGGGCCTTGTGAACCGGTGCATAATCATCTACATGGATGATTTGACCATCTTTTCCCAGGACAGGCGTGACCATTCCGCCCACCTCACCCAGATTTGTGAGAGATATCGCCGGTACAGAATATCCCTCAACCCCAAGAAGTGCATATTTAGGGTCATTGAAGGGAAGTTGATTGGGCATATTGTCTTTGAGAAGGGTATATCCATTGACCCTGAGAGAGTTGAAGCACTGCTAAACTTGCAAATTCCTTGCAGCAAGAAAGAGATGCGATCTTTCTTCAGAAAGATCAACTTTGTCTGGCGGTTCATCATTGGATTTGCTGAAATGATGAAGCCACTCAACGAGATGATGAAGAAATATACCAAAATTTAGTGGATTCCTGAAGCAAAATGGGCATTCACCTAGATTAAATAGACAATAACGAAGGCACCAGTTCTAGCTAGTCTAGACTACTCCCTCCCTTTCTACATTTACTCCTTTACTTCGTCGCATTCTGCCGTGGTAGTATTGACCCAAAAGGTTGAAGGGGAAGAACGACCAATAGATTTTATGAGCTCCCCTTTCAAGAATGCCAAAGTCTAGTATTTTTCATTGGAAAAGCATGCCTTTACTCTTTTCTGTGTCGTTAAGAAATTTTGGCATTACATTCTCCAGAGCAAGGTGCATGCTATCATCCCAGACCAGGCTGTAAAATCTCTACTGATGCAGAGTGAATTGGGTGAAAGACATGGAAAATGGATGACCATCCTCCAGGAATATGATTTAGAAATTCCACCCATGAAGATAGTTTGAGGCCAGGGGCTAAGCAGAGCGATGGTAGAAGAGACTCCCCACATCGAATGTCAGACATACACAATGGAGTCTATCACTCAAGATCCATGGTACACCGATCTAGTGTACTTGTTGTTAAATAATAGATGTCTGGAGGGGATGCCTCCCAAAAAACATCATGCCCTATGGTTGAAAAGTGCACACTTCATGATCAAGAACTCCACGCTTTACCATAGGAATTATGAGGGAGTGTACCTCTGGTACATCGATAGGGTCCAAGCTGCAAAAATAATTGGAGAATTCCACAGGTAGTTTGGAACCAGGAATGGCTCAGCTGATGCCACCTCCCATCAAATCCTTTAGGCCAGATATTATTGGCCCTATATCTTTAAAGATGTCTACACTCATGTTCGAAAATGCCATACTTGACAGATCGCGACACATCGTGAGCGTAACCCGGCTATGCCTTTGCAGCCAGTTTTCAAAGCTAGACATTTTACCCAATGGGTGTTTGACTTTATCAGGGAAATCAACTCCAAATCATCTGCCAACCACCAATACATCCTAACTACAACTTATTACTACACCCGGTGGCCTGAGGCCATACCTTGTAAGAACAACACGGCAGCCGTAGTTACCAAATTCCTGGAAGAAAACATTGTCACAAGATTCGGGATGCCCTTCACTATAGTATGTGACAATGGTTTGAAATTTTATTTGGCATGACTACTTGAGTGGACCTATGACCAGAAGATCACTCTGAAGTTCTCCAGCAAGTATTACCCCCAAGGGAATGGTGTTGCTGAATCAACTAACAAAAATTTGCTTGAAGTGATCAAACACCTGGGATTGGAACTAAAAGCTGAGATTTGCCCTCTGGGCGGATCACATTCAAATTAAGGCTGCCTTGGGAACATCCCCATTCCATCTAGTTTACAGCCAGAACCCAATTTTCCCCATTAACTTACAGATCCAAGTTTTATAGTTCATGCAGGAATTCAGCAACCAGGACAACATCATAGAGGTTCAGCTCCTAAATTTGGTGCAAATAGAGAAACAAAGAGATGCAGCCCTAGAAAATTTTGCACGTCACCAAGTAGTGGTAAAATGATGGTTTGACTGAAGAGCCCAATATAAGGCATTTCAAATTTTAGACTTGGTCCTTTTGTGGGATAAAGCCCGAGAAAAGAAAGGAAAGCACACCAAATTCTAATGGCTCTGGCTTGAACCATACTTGATCTCAGAGATCTGTGTGGCAAATAACTATCACCTTAGTACCATGATTGGAGAACCCATCCCATTTCCTATCAATGGATAGTTTGTCAAACATTACTTTGAATGAGGCAAATTTGTCTAAAGTTGTATTATATGTAAATCTTCTTGCTTGTAAATATTTTTTTTTCCCGGTGTCCCCACTTGGGGTGCCTTATTTTGTAAATAGTTTTGCTGGCCATCCTCCGGGACCGCCCCCTTTCTATTTTTTTCACTTTCAATTTTTGTTCTGTTTTCTTTTTTGGGTTTCTAGTGTTTTTCTCCCCTTTTGTAGGTTGGCATGCTTTGGATAACATCTAGTCTCTGGATGGTGCCTTCTGCATTTGCGTTGAAATTAGAATCTATTATTAGCATGGTGGAATTGGTCCAATCTTCAGAGTTATTTTGTGAGTTTGACACTAAACTATGAGTAGTCTTCATCAGATTTATCCCCGAAAGTCCGGTAATCAGTTAAATCAAAATTAAATGAAACAAGCAATCAGACACACCGAGGGTAGATTGGTTGCACTAGTTGGTTGACCCAAGTCTGAACTTTTAAGATTCTTTCCAGGTATGGAGTTTTCCTTCCCCATTTAGAAAATTAAGGCGGGTGGAGGGGTGAAAGAAGTACTGTCGTTAAAATTTGGCTAAGGTCAAGTTTAATGATGAAAGAAGTACTGCCCTCCCACCCAGAAGAGAATAAAATAAAAATGAAAAGAAAATATGGGACGAAACTCTAGTATCTAGGAGAAATAAGAAAACTTGATGACTTTGGATTGGCTATATTTAGTGCCTCCTCTCTACTTCTCCCAGAGGCCATTGGCTTGATTTCCTTCCAAAGTACACACTTCACAACTGATGAAAGACCATGGATTGAATCGCGTATGGCCATATTTTATTAGATGTTTCATGCCTTGCAAGCAAGATGCTCTGAATAATGATTAGTTCCGGTTTTACTAACCAGAGATTCTAGGGTTCTCAAATGCACTAAGGCATTCAACCTAGATAGTCACCATTTGTTATGCCTTGCATACCCATCCCTAAATTTTGTGTGCAAAATGTTGGGTCCCCTTTTTTTTTGCTTTTGGCTCTTGCCTTGTTTTCTTTTCTTTTGTTTCTTTTGTTTTCTTCTCTGGGTTTTCCTTCCTGCGAGGTTTGTTTTATTTTCGCTTTTGTCTCTTGTGTCTCTGGGACCCGGTCCTGGAGTTGGTTGTTTCCTTTCTAGAGCCAGATTCTGGACTCTGGGATTCTCCGCCACCATGTCTCCTTCTTGTAAGGAGACATGGTTGTTCGGAATCCCCGGGCCCGGAGTCTGGAGGCTCGCCTATTCTGGAGTTTGCAGGAAAGAGGGTAACTTGCTTTTTACCTTGGGTATAAATAATATTTACATGTCACTTTTGCAGTTACTGCGATTAAAACACGTAGAGTTTTCAGAGTGATTCCTTGATGATTTGAAGTGCGATTAATTGCGAATTACTCTGAGCTTAGTGGATAACTATGAGTCAATTTTTGGTAGTTGTTCATGAGTGTTGGAGGTCGAAGCTATTACAGAGCGGTCCTAGTGCCTCCTCTCTTTAACATTCTTTGGATTCCCAGGTAGTTTTTCTGGTTCTTGCCCTCGCTTTGTTCATTTTTTTTTGGTTTTGGTTTTTGGTTTGTTTCATTCTGGTTTTGTGTTTTCTGTTGTTTGGTTTGCCACCCGTTGGTAGGTTGGCTCTGCTAGAGGGTTGTCTGCCCTCTATGTAGTTGTAGGTTAATGTACATTCTATATTTTTTTTTAGGGTAGCTGCTATACATCATGTTTATTTTGTTTATCCTATGAATGATGTATATTTTTGTATATTACATGTATATATGCTTTGCCCCTCAGCCCTCCTATATTTTATGTATATATGTTCTGTATATCCCTCAGAGCTCATGAGTTCTTTACGCTTTATCGAGTATTTTGGCTTCATAAGGCCAAGCTCATTGAGATGGAGTTACCACGGTTCAAACTTGGCACCTCACTGGTTTGAACCATGGTGGTTTTCTCTCTCTTCTGTCTTGTCACATTGATAGCAGGATTAATTTCCCATGTATGAGCATTTAAATGTGTTTAGTCTGGCATTCATTTTGCCCTGTGTCAGCCCACTTGTCTTAACTAATACCATAAATTCCTTTACGCCACCTGCCATCTTAAGACGTGCCAATGCATGACAACCAAAGTATGGCTTGTTGCCAGTCACATCGGCAACGACTAGTTTGTCCAGACTCCAGACCTCCAGTGAGACCTTGTTTTCTACTTCTCCTTGCCACCTTGTCAGCAATCTCTAGAATGATGAGTCATGTTCCTTCTAGATACTATAGAACTTTTGATGTATGTACTAACACTTGTTTGACAAGTGCAGGTTGGTGACGAATCTCCTGGAATTATAATTTATGTTTATATATGTCCTGACGGTTCTCCAATCTTGCAGGTTGCGGATAGATTAATTGAAGATTTCTGACGATTTTGCTCCTCCTGATAGTCCAGCACTACCCACTACCTCTACTCGGGCAGCTACAAAGTCAAAGATTGAAGGAATATTAGTGAAGCTACCTTTAAAATCCAAATATCTGAAGGATGGAGGTGTTGTAGGATCCAAGATAGACTCCAAAGTTTAGGAAATACCAAATTCGGATCCCGGGACTTGGGTCGAATTGCAAAGTTTAATCTAGGCCATTCATAGGTTAACAACCAAAGGAGACAAGATGGCCACTTGCTTAGCTACCTCTGACATCATAAAGGCCACAAAATTTCCATGTGCGGTGCAATCACCAGAACTAATAGGGTAGCTAGCGGTACTATACAATGCAGCCACTTGCTCAGTTATGCTTCTAGATCCCCGACCACTATAATATCCCACCACAATTGTCACATTGGACGCTCCTACCTTTGCTTCTAGGTTGGGAATTACTCAGTTCAAAGGGTCTGCCATCATCACCAGGGCCAACTCACTAAAGAAATTTGGTGATGCCAAAATCATTTCCCGGCAACACCTCAACAGTCAGTGGTTGAAGTCTCCAAAGCGAGACTACAAAAGAATGAAGTTGGATGTTCCCTGCGGGGATTTCAAGGAGCCCATTCAAGTGGGCATCATATTTTTATGTAGGATATTCAGATGGCCCCATGCCTAGCAATTCTTGGCATGGATGTATTATTTCATGTATTGCATCACAACACACAATAAGATCTTCAATTGGGTGGCTATTATATCTAACCATGTGGATACACAAATGAGGAGCATCACCCAGAATTCCCAATTTTACATGACATCATATGTGCTATGGGCCTTAGCACAACAAAAGATGTCTAATTTCAAGGTCTGGGAATAGCCGAGGAACTCAGAAATGGTCCAAGACAAGTTACACCGTGGGACCATTATCCTCAACTGCAGTGGGAGCTCATTTTTTTGAACTTCTACCGGGTAAATGATGCCTTCATTTACCATAACATTCTAAAACTTACCCGATATTCCAGGTACCACCTCTCACGGGAGACAATGATGCTGGTCAACTCCTACAGCTAGTATTTTATTCAGTTCCGGCATCACACCTACATCAGGGTGACAGGCTTTAATGGGAAGCCCTATCTTCTTCCTCGGTATTGTGGGGATAAAATTATTCTCTTAGAATTTTGCAGGTAGATGATGGATCTACACACCTTCTTTATGTTGAAGAAGGTTGTTAATGTCCCATTCCCTTTCTCTTGTGGGAACTACACATGCAGCCTCACCGTGACTCAAGAGGTAGATAATGAATTGAAAAGCTTGGGGCTGGTTGAATTCAACCATGCCCAGAAAAATTATGATCCCCATGGTAGGATTGCCACAGCACTACCTCGGGCATCCCCACTGCATGAAGAGAATATTGAAGACTTTTGGGCAGACTACCAAGATAGTTTTGATCTCCGGGCCTGACAACATACAAGGATGAGCAAAGGGCTCATGGAAACACTGGACCTTCAGACTTTCCTGAAGGGTTTCAAAGATGGCGGGCCACTGGAGGATCCATCATACAAAGGACAGGGGATGGATAAATTAGACCTCCCTCTAGTGGATTGGGCCACTCTGGAGGATTTAAAAATTAAAGGGATATGACACCCCATCATAGAGGCAAGTCACAGATACTTTTCCTGGGTTTTCCCCAAGAGCACCCGAAATAAATCAACGGTCAAGAAGACCATTCCCTCTTTAGCCTGCACCGTACCTTCTTCATCCGCCGTCGCCATTGAAGCAAGTGTAAGAAAAGGGAAAGAGAAAGAAGGAGTCCAGGTGCCTAAGGCCTCTCCTCAGATTCCCACCCTTTTGATGGCCCAGCTGCATGAGCAAATGGAGGCGGCAAAGTTGGCTAGCCAGCAAATCAGCATGCAAGTATCTGTCGGCCTCCTAATCACTCCAACAACATCTGATTGCCTGGAAGGGCCCCTTTCATTGGCAATAATGATGAATAGATAGACTTTCATAGAGGTGGAGTTGTGATGCCCACCTTAGCATCTTCCTATGTTAGACTGACAGGACTATTGCTTTGACACTTTGGATTTTATGATGGACTATGGTTATTCTTTAGTTAGCATTTTATGAGACATTTGAATATATATATTTGGTTACTACAATTTATTTGGAAATATTAAATGAGTTATAATTTAATGATGAATGGCTAGAAATGAACTATCAAGTAAAAATTTTTAC
>MU226068.1:234474-260890 GCA_018584345.1 Thuja plicata | reverse complement strand
CAGTCGTAGTAACTCCTACGGGAGATCCACACGATGTCGCACTCTCCCTCCTTGTTTTCTACTGTCTATTTATATTTATATATTTGTATATGCATATCAGTTGGTGATGCAGGATGCAGGTACCAGGAACCACCCTCGGTATGCCAGAGAAGCCCCTAGTAGATGTAAGTTCAAACTCTCTCAAACTGGAGGATATTTCAGACTCCTTTCTGACACATGAAAATTTTGATGATACCTTCTCGGCAGAGGAGGTTCTAGAGATTCAGCAGGGTGTTAGTCATGCGGTGGAAGAAATTGAAGCTCAGGATAAAGAAGAAGTCCCTACAGAAAAAAAAATTCCCATAGAAAAGGATACATTAGAGAAAGAGGCTCGGGAAGAGATTCAAACATAACCTAAGTAGGAAAGAATGCCGGTCCAGGGGACCATGGATTTACTAAGACAGCCCACAAACAAGCAACTGATGGTCAGAGAAACCAGACCCAAGGGAACAACCATACCTCCAACCATCATGATTTAGGTGCCTTTGGTAACTTTGGGTGACCAAGTGCCCTGAAGCACTTTCGGTGAGGTAGTAACGGTGACCACCTTGTTAAAATTTGGCCAGCAACCTCACCCACCTCTAGAAGATGTCCCGGTGGAGGAGAATATTACAGTAGATGAGGCCAATAAGGCCCATGAATAGCAGCAGCAAATGGACCAAGAGGTCCAAGATAAGGAAAATAAAGAAGCTGCTGATACCACCAGGGAAGACAAAGTCCCTAAAAATATAGAGACTGAGACCAGGGAAAAGATCCTAGGTGATATTGCAGAGGATGCCAACATGGCAGAAAATTTCAAGGGTTTCAGAGAATAGGAAACAAGAAAAGAAAAAGAACAAGGAGAACCAGAATAGGAGCAAGAAAAGGAGCCTGAAGATAACATACACTCTGGGAATGCGCCGCCAGATTTTGAAAGGGATCTTGATGACTAGATATTGATAGGAAGGCCATCCTAGTCACCCCAATGGATGGTAGAATCTAAGAAAAGAAAAGCCCCGATGGCGGCCACAAGCGCTCCACTCTCGTTGGCCGAGATGATGGCTAGGAATGCCGAGGTAAAGAAGCCCAAGAAGGTGCGGGTTGTCCATATTCCTCAGAAAAACCTAGCAGGAAGTACTATTGTAGTTATCACAACACCCCCAACAAACACAGACACAGCGGCCATAAGGCCTGAAGAATACAATATAACAGTTAGAATTGAGAAAGAGAGACAAGGAAGGAAAATTGGACTTGCTAAAAGAGGCTACCAAGGCGATAGAGGCTTGGTACATAAAGTAGGGCCAGAAGATGCAAGAGAAAAGAGAAACAAATTCCAATATCCTTGTGCTTCTAGTAGAACTAACATGGCATTTAGCAAGAGTCCACCCCGGAACCCCCTGTTCCAAATTGTTGCTTGCACAGGGTGATGTGGACTCTCTACGCATAATGAAGAAGAAAGCGTGAGTAGTGGATGGGTGGGAAGCCAAACAAGTAATGTCGATGAGATAATTCCTAGCGGCATCCCTCTCAGACCTCTACAGGGTTGATCTCGCTCTCAGCCACGTGAGAAGCTCTACTCAGATATGGGAGTAAGACTTGGAAAAATATGAGAAGTGGAAAGCTGAGTTAGAAGAGGTTCGCAACCTAGGCGAGGAGGTTGCCATAGAGTTTGGTATTTTGGGAGAAGAATCATATGATTCCCTCCAGGTCTAGTACTCCAGACTTGCCCTCAAAATTAAGGTTTGCAAGGAACTGGTTAAGACCTTAAAAGAGAAGCTGAGAGTTGCCCGATATCCCTTCGGTTTATTCAGGGCATTCATGGTTAGGGTATCACAAGTTGATCCATTCACCACCAGGACATGTACCCCAGAGGACTATTTCCTCAACAAGTTTAATGAGTGGATGGAGTCCCTATGTCCGCCAGCCGAAGATTATGACTAGAGCAGGTTGTCTAAATTTTCAAAGACCATGATTCGATCACATGATGTCATCAAAATGGTGGATGAATTCTGGAGCGGGGCTAGAAAAGTTGAGGATGTGTTGGAGGTTGTCCACAGTCGGTGGGATAGCATCTGGAGTATAGACAAGGAAAGCATAGGCCAAGTGTTGGAGCTTGGGAACAATCATAAAGTAATAAATTTCTCCAGATCTGGGAGAATCTAACCAGCACCGGTCACTTTCAGGGTAGTTAATGAAGGTTGTCAGAAGATGGGTAACTACAACAAGGCACGTCAACTCGATGGGAGGTTTTTGACAGGTGGTCTTCCCAAGGCACCGCTTCAAAGATACACCTGGCATATCAGAGATAGGGCACTGCCCTCCCATTTATGATGCATGTAGCCTCGATCCCCGGGGGATTAGATTTCTTCTCTCTACTTCTGGCTCTCTTCTCGAGGCTAATTCTTCCACTCCACCTTTCTTGTCTTATTCTTCTGACATGTCAGGCCTTTTCCATCTTGAGGTCTTTTATAACATGGTGCAGGTAGTACCGACCACCGGATAATATATTATATTGTAAAGTGTAAAATAAGTTAGGTTTAGGTTTAGGTCAGAGGATGTGTATAAATAATAAGTTTGACCTCATTCCAAGGGTCGGCGAAATTGATGATTTTGCAGTCCATAGCTAATAGAAATCTAGCTTTCTCATCTCTTAGTCACAGAGCTCAATGCTCCATAGTTTTTAGCTTTTAGTAGTTAAATACTCTCCTAGAGTCACCATTGTATCATGCACCAGTGCTTGCTGTAAAAGATGTTAATGAAGAAGGAAGAGTTCTCTCAATGATGTTGTTGGAATTCTATCTTCTTGGTTAATGGTATTTTATGCTTTGTGTTCTTCATTTCCTTTGGTCTGATACTTAAAGTATATTAATGACCTCCTTTCCTTTTCTACTAGTAAAATATAAACTGATGGTTGTATATTTCTTTGGTATTTAGTGTAGTGTGTTAGAGCATTGTTGATGTTTTGAATGTTTAGCATAACTATAGGTAGATGAAATACTTCTAACTCTGCAATATATTTTTAAGTTTATTTGCTAAGTGAATGCATGCTTGGAGAAAACTCCACTTACCTGAATCCCTGGAGTGGATGAATTGAAGATAACCAGCTACCCCCCTAAAACAAAATAGTCACATCCCCCAACCAAGCCCCGCACTATCAAGACTCAACTCTCATGTGCTTGGAGGCCAGGGGAATCTCATTTCCCTAGACAACCTTTATAGGAAAAGTTGGCCGGTACCCTGGTACACGGTGACAACTTACCTCTGTTGGCGGACCCGATCACAAAGTGCCATCAACAGATTCAAAGAAACATCCATCTAAGGGAGAGAATTGGAAAATTTAACACTACATATCTATCCAGAAAAGGGAGAAGAGATTCTACAAAAAGGGGGGAGACAAAATCAGAAGTTGCTACATCTATCTAGTAAAGGGAATGAAGAATGAAGAAATTACTCTGCAAGAATCAAATCTAAGATAGAAGAGCTTACCAAGAGTTAGATATTTGTATTGGTTATAGAACAAATAATTTTGGGAGAGTTTGATGAGCTAAAACTGATATATTTCATATTGTATTAGTAGTATGTTACCGTCAATTCCAAATGGAGAGATTTATGAACTATAACTAAATGAATGTTTGAAGATGACAAAGTTGATGATCACCGAGCTATAGAAAGATAATGCAAGACATTAAATTAGTTAATGTATTATATTTTTATTTATGTCAACTTGATATAATATGATTTCTCATACACATATTGTCACAATACTTAAAGATATGATGAGACAACGAGTGATAGTAAACCTCGACGAACAGTGAACCCCAAGCACAAAAGTTCATAGTGTTAACCAATAGACAGTGTTACTCGAGCAAGTGATACCCAAGCAATCATTACCGAGACAACTATAGTTGTCACTAAAAAAAATTGAAGTTGATGCCCGAGATATCTGCAGTAGTCACCAAGCACACTTGAAGTGTTGGCCGACGAGAACTGATGTTAGGAAATGAAAAAACAACATAGATGGAAAAACTATATTTAGAGGTAACAGATTGATTACTTTGTTTTCATCAATTAGATAAAAGGTAAAGATACGAAGGAGATTTGAAGCATTTTTTATTCTAGAAAACAAGGAGAGATTTACAGAATAAAACTAAAGAAAATATGGTGAGCTTTACGGATCAAGAAGTGATGGACAAAGAAAACAAGGAAAAAAGAATGGTGAAATCATGTCTATATAAAGAGAAAAGTAATTCATTATGAAAAGAGGAGTGTTGAAGAAAATACTGGTGAAGATAGAAGTCTTCATGTAGATCTGATCATACAGGCTGAAAGAAAGAGCCACGAATTTTGCAGACACCAAGCAACATAGAAGCAACAACATTCACCGAGCATAAAGAAGTGGAGAAAAGGAATTGAAGAGAACATTGATCAGAAGAGGTATTATGGACTGACAATATATCTAAAAATCTGCAATTCAAAGTTGTATTAATGATCAGATCATCTACTGATTTAGTGTAACCATTGATTTAGAAAATCTCTTAATAGAGTGAGATTTAACCATCCTTAATATATTGAGATACATCCCAAGGAGTATCAAAAGGTTTTCATGTTGAAAACATAGTGAATGGTAGGTCAAGTGATAAATTTTTAGTTTTAAATCCTCTAACAAGGTCACACTTAAAAATGTGTTTGAAACCTTTAACATGGTTGGCTCTTCACCGAACTCACTTCAGAAGAGTGAAAATTTTGGGTTACCGTTCCCAAGTGGTTTTTCTCTTAAGAGGGTTTCCACGTTAAAATACATGTGTCAAATGTGTATATGGTTCATTGATTTGATGTTTTTCTTTTCACATTACTAAAATAGGATTGATCAGTAAACGCTAAGTTATTTACTATATTTCCGTAAAAGTTAAGCAAAAATAGAGTGCTATTTTGTAAAGCCTAAGTAAAGGATAAATAGTATAATCACTGAGTATTATATACATGTTAGATTCATACAAGGGATTTATCTTTTAGGAATGAAGATAACCAGAGGTTTTATATTTGTGGTATAAAGTTTTGGTTGTATTATTGGATTAATTTTTGAGGCCACAGATTCACCCCCCCTCTCAGTTATTCTAACAATTACCCTCTTTTGAGTTGGTGTGAAGATGGGAGTAAGAGGATGCCTATTTTATGGATCCATTGCCACCTGGTATAAGGTAAGAATGGGGTCCAGTAGGAAAATGATCATGTTCCATGGAATGAAAGATCTCTCAGCACTTATTAAGAAAATTTATCCTACATTAGGGAGATTCAATTGTGCCCTATTTATTCCATTGAATGGAAGGAGTGCATTTGATCTCTAAGTTGGTAAGCATTCTTGTGCTCTAGAGAAAACCTTATTTGCATGTATTTTGTTTGGGACACTAGGTTGGGGGAGAGTTTATGAGATTCTTATGGGTTGTAAGGGGTTCTCCAAGTGAACATGGTAGTGCCTCACTATTAATCACGATAATTATGCAAAGATTTTTCGAGTTGATAACATGAAAGTTCTTAACACTATGAACAAAGAAGGAACTTGGAGAAAAATGTTCACCTTTTGATGCCCCCCAATTAGTATGTTCCTTGTATGATTAAGGCCTTAAAATATGTGTTTTATTTCTTGAATTGTATCCTTGAGTATTTGACTATGTCATATGCTAGTACTCTTTTGGTGTGTAATAGATTTATCAGTTGACATTAGGTTGAAGGGTTAGGAATGGATAGGTTCAGAACTAATGTTAAGGAAACCTTTATTTGTGTACTTACATTTGGTTTAGATATAGTCATCTCACCTTGATGCGCTACCTTTGGGTTGGTGCATCGACTTCTAAGAGTAAGCCTAGTCCTTCGGGTGGATGATGTAGAGCCTCCCTTGTTTACCCTTTTATGTTTGACATTCTGAGGGGCATGGATTGAGTTTATTATTGCAGTTTTTAACTTCTAGTACCCTTGTGAGATTTTACCTTAGGGTGATCTATGTCTACTTGAGTTAGGGTAACTACCTCAGACTTGTGATGCATTGTGGAATCCTGCTAAGATAGGACTATTTGAGATGAGTTTTTGACGTTTCTTTAATCTTGTGAAAGGTCATTATGTAAATTATGTATTATAAATTATGAACTTATACCTTATTGGATCAGACTGGATTTGATCATTTAGACTCTAGATGTACATCATCTTATGATGCTCATGATGTTTAGTTTTATGATGCAATTATGGGTTTGCACTTATGGTTATTTGAATGTTATGATAATGTAATGGATTATTAATGCTTATGGGATTAATTAGAAAATTATGAATTGATTCAATTTATGATGCAATGTGATTTCTATTTTATATTGAAAGATAATGCTTAAATGATGTTTATGAGTGCATTTTATTTCATGGGTGAAAAAGTTGAATTGATCATGTGATGTAGATGCAAAAGTTTTGTAGAAGTTTGGAATGGTGATTATTCCATTATGATGTATATTATATTTCTTGGAAAACTAATATTTGGATTTAGTGTGTAGTGAATAAGACCATAGTATTAAAATCAAGGAGCCAAATCTAGGTCGATGTGAAATTCAATGAAAGACAAGGTTGCGTATAATGAGAGATGAGACCTCGTTGTATCTGTATGCACCCTAAAATGGTCACCTAGACTTTGGGCCCCATTTTATCATTTTACCAATTTCCTGAATCAATGCTTTGTGATATTTTCAATTCAAATCAATTTCCTTGATCAAATTGTAATTAATTCGATTATTCAATTATTTCAATATTTCCTAAGGTTTGATCATTTTTATCTAATTAAAAGATTTAATTTTCTTTTTGATTAAATTAAATTTATCTTATTTAATTAAAGTAAATTTCTCCCTTTTAATTAAATAAAATTCCTCTTATTTAATTAAATTCAATTTCCCCCATTTAATTAAATAAAATTCTTCTAATTTATTTAATTGAAAGAAAACCCCTCTTTTAATTAAATAAATAAAAATCCCCACTTAAAGCACTTTATTTGATGAAAAAGGCAATAAATTAATTTAAATTAAATAAAAATCCCTTTTTCTTCACATTTTCCTAAGTGGTGGGATTTTTGCCTCTTAATCATAGCCTTTGCTTTTTGCTTCTTAATCTCAACCATTCACTTTTCTTTAAAAGGAGACCTCTCTTTCTCATTTTCATATTAGGTTTTCATAGTATTGTTATGCTGCAGGTTTGGAGAGCAATTTTGGAGGAGGATTTGAGCACTTGAGCTTGGACATTGCAACTTCTCTCTTCTTGTCTTCTTCTTCTTGCATCCATGGCTATTCATGTAGATTAGATTTATGTTTATTTTCATAGATTAGACTTGCATTTGTATTTCTTTCATAGATTAACCATGCATTGTTATTTTTTAGGTTAATTTCCTTTCATGCATTGCAATCATATAAAGTAGATCTCATTTTCATGTATTTGAATCTCTTGTTTCATGGTATACTTGCATAGGCACTAACTAGGTCAATCTGAGGGCCTCCATTACACACCTTTGCACATCATGAATAGAGAGCTATGGATCGATATTTGAGACCTCATTCTTGAGAAACCTTGGATGGAATGATTCATAGAAGTGTGTCAACATTTTAGCACACATTTTTGGCACCCACCGTGGGGCAGAAGATTCATTTTCTGTCTTTTTAGCTATTTTTCGTCAATTTATTTTTGGATCCAAAATTTCCATCTATTTTGTACTTTCTATTTTTGTCTATAGAGAAAGTTCATGCGAGATTTTTCTGGTCTTCGCGTGAGATTTTGCTAGATCTGGTGTTTTATCACGTAGTTCTATGTACTTCTTTGCGTGGCATGGTGTACTTCCTCATGTGAGATTTGGCATCAATACTATGATCTGACTGGTTTGTTTTCTCTGGAATTTTTTTACTGCCTATGCATTCTATCGTGCGGCTGTGCATTTCCTTGCGCGACACTGTACACTTTCTCACGCGACTGTGCATTTCCTCGCGTGAGATTCCATACCAGAGATCTGATTTTCATTTCTATATTGATATATCTCTAATTTTTTGTGCTAACCACTAATGTTTACTGTTTCTAGCGGTTTGTAATTTGTTGTTGTTGTTGCTGTTGCTGATTTGGACTTGCTTGGATACACAACAAAATGATTTGCGGCGCATTGGATTTTAGGTAGTTTGTTGATCTCTATAACATTTGGATTTTGGAAATAAAATGAACATCTCATGTGTCTAGCTTGAGTGTTTCTTGCTTTTATAAATCACATTTCTAATTGGTGCTCTAAAATAGACCTAGACTTACTTTCTTGCATATATGTTTCACATAGTAATTAGGCCCTATGAACACTATTTGTGGTGATCTTGAGAGAGTGGGCTTCATTCACTTTTTTTACATGTGAAGCTCTTCTTGATGATATATCCCCTTGTAGGTAGGGAAGGATTTTGTTTTTACCTCATTGGTCAACCTGGTTTGGACCTCAACTTTTGGCAATACTTTCTCTCTTTGGGGGATTGGTGTCATTTGTTGTTGTGTGAGCCTTGAATGAGGTGATTTCAAATTAGTGGGTCAATGAATCATGTTTTCTATATTTTGGTGAGGTGAAGAGGCTAGAGGATTATGCTCTTTTCCCTTTTGGGAGAATCAAAAACTTGGAACCATTAAATCTGAACTAAGTCCCCATGTGGTTCATATTGTGAGTCTTCCTTGTTAGAGAGGGTTAACCATAGTGGACACTCCCTTTATTAGGTCAACCATGTGGACGGAACCTCAAGTGGTAACAGCCATTTTTTCCATGGTAGTGACAGCCGCTATATAAATGTCCTTGTGGAAGAAATCTCCACGGGTGTAGTTTCTTGTGGGTTGTTAGATCTCCTTAGTAGCTCTTGATTGATTAAAATCTCAGACTGTGTCAAAACCTCCATGCGCTAGGATTGGATTTCACCCACTTGAGATTGCAAAAGTTACAGAGTCAAGACATTACTAAGAACCATAGTGCAACCAACTTTTTCTTTCATAGGACTATGTGCGTGATTGAAAAATATTTGAGAACATACACAAGTAGCATTCTTATGGAGTATAATTACTATGACACTATCTATGTTCATGTGCAAGGTTTATTTGTCCCTTGCTCATTGTTTGAAGACATTTATTGCTTGAATTCCCTGATTGCTGCATTGTGTGCTTGATCCATGATAAAATCTGTTAATGCATCTAGTTGGTTAATTAAAATGAACAAATATGAGTTCTAGAGTGATAAAAATGTTAATAGATCTCCCCAAAAGTGTTATGACATGTTTCTCAATATCCAAATGAAGTTAAATGATATCAAATTGCACAAAATGACTCTTGGTCTTCTTTCTTCCACATCTCCCATGTCTTTCTAGTCTTCCATTTCCATTCTTTCTCTTCTTCTTTCATGCTTCTTCCTCTTCTTCCTAAGATCTTCACGTATTCTTGTTATTTTCCTCTTATTATCTAGTCTACCTTATTCTATTTTCATCCTCTCCTTTTAGAACCATGAATCTCAAATATCTTGTTATGGAACCTCTCTTGAGGATAGATGATCTTGAACTTATTGCTCAATTCAAAGAGTGGCGTTTCTCCAAAAATTGCATGGGTGATGAACTTAGTACAAAAATATAGGAAAAAGTGATTGAGTCAGATGCCTTTGCTAGGATCATATACAAGATCATGTCACAATGATCTTCTTCCAAACATATTTCATCTTCTGAATCTTCTCATCTTTCCTCATCATCCAAATCTTCTTCTTCCACTAGGTCTTCAGTTTCCTCTTCTTCACGATCTCGTTCTTCTACTACTTCTCCCAAGAGTCATACTTCTTTTCAAAATGCATACCATAATGAGCAATGTGATAATTCTTGTGATACCTCTTCTGTGAAGAATGACATGCCCATCTTTAATGACTCTGAGGATCCCATTTATTATGACTCTGATGACTTTGATGCCTATTTTGATGATGGCTATTATGATGAAATACATAGAAATGATTATGACACTTCTATTCCTAAGGGTCCTCCTCGTCATGTGCTCGCGCTTACTAGGGGTGGGGGTTCAGAGTGGAGAGATTGTGATGGTGATCCGTATGATTCTAATTTTTAAAAAGAATTCGATGAGTTTTGTGAACAATACCTCTTTGATGCTTCTATTGAGGAAGAGAAATTTCACTGCGCTAGTTATAAATGTCAATTCCATAAGAGTTTCTCCTCCAAGAGTCTCAACATTTTAGGCGCATGAAAGAATTTCCTAGAAATGTTAAAATTCCTCAATATGACAAATATGATGGAAGTGGAGATCCACATGATCATGTGCGACAGTTTTATACCACTTGTTTTGAGTTTCATCAAGATGATTCATACCTCATGAGGTTATTCCCATGAAGTCTTAGGGGGCAAGCAATGGAATGGTTTACTAAGATAACTCCTCCTGTTAAGACTTTCAAAGAGCTTGTTCAAAGATTTGTTCAACACTTTGCATACAATATTTCAAGATCTATCACTTTGTTGGATTTATGTAGCTTAAAGCAGAATCAAGGAGAGTCCTTTCTTACCTTCTTGCAAAGATGGAGACAAAAGTGCTCTTGTTATTCTGGAACTATTCTTGATAATGAAAAGGTTGACATTCTTGTTAGCAATTTGGTCCTTGAATTGTGGTATGAAGTTAAGAAAGTGGTTTTTGATTCATTTGACACCATGGTTGAGACTGCATTTAGAATTGAAGATGTTTTAAGAGAACAAGGCATTTTGACCAAACATGGAAACAATAACAATAATGGTCAAAATAACAAAAGCTATAAAGGAAAGAACCAATATTGGAATAAGAACAAACAAGTGGTTAACGATGGAGTTATGGATTCCTCCCAACATAAAGATCAACCTGTGTTACACTTATCTAGTACCATTCAAGCTACAAAGCTCAATGCACCCACTCAACAAGAAAGTAACCCAAGTTACCAAGGTAAGCCTAAGAGTGAAAAATGTCACTTTACAAAACTTGGTGAAACATATGGGGAAATTTTACAAAAACTTATTGATAGAAATCTGGCACATCCTCTAGACACAACACATTTTCATATACCTAAAGAAAAACCATGGTGGTGGAAAGAGGATGAATTTTGCATATTTCATAATGGTATGGGACATAATGTTGAAAATTGTGGGAGACTCAGGCATCTAGTTCAAGATCTCATTGAGAATGGAAAACTTACAGTAGATGGATTGAAAACCAACACCGATCATAAGGCATTCAAGGAACCTTTGCCCAAATACGAAAAGCGGGAAACCTCTAAAGTTAAGAATGGAAAAGATGAGATCAACTATACTTATATAGATATAGAGAATACCATCAACATGCTTGGATTTTTGGAATAAAATTTTAACATGATGAGTGGAAGAGATCCTTATGGTTATGATCTAGATGAAGGCTCTCCTCCTATTTTTGACAAAGAACTTGTTATGGTGCTAAGGGGTCCCAACTCTAGAAGGTCGTCTCAAGCCCTTAATACTATTACCCAAAGTCAAGGTCCTATTGTCATTAGGGGACCCAATTCAAGCCAATCCAGTAAACCTAAGCAAGTGGTGTCTAAACCTATTACCTTGAAGCCAACTGTAAATCCTAAATCAAACTACAATCTTGTTGATCAGTTACAGAGAACACCTGCTCATATTTTGATCTTTGAGCTCTTAGAGTTGTCTCCAAGACATAAAAAAATCCTTGAGGATGCTTTGCGAATGAAAAATGTCCCCAACAACTTAGATATTCATCAATTCCAGAATATGGTTAATCACATTGCTAGCCCTCATTACCTTACATTTTCAGAAGATGATGATAAAGCTTTGAGCCATCCACACAATCTTTCCCTTCATACTGAGGTCATGATCCATAGAACATGTGTTAGGTGCGTGTTGATAGATGGGGGTGTTGGGCTTAATATTTGTTATATTAGTCTTTTGAAAGAATTGGGTTATTCTGAAAAAGTTATAGATACCAGAAAGAGGATTACTATCAAATCCTATGATGAGGCAGAAAGAAGTTTCAAGGGGTTGGCCATCCTTCCTATTAGGATTGGCCCTATTCAAAAGGATATATTTTTTCAAATAGTTGATGCTGGACCCCTTGCGTATAATATCTTACTTGGTAGGCCATGGATTCATGACATGAAAGCAGTGTCATCTACCTACCATCAATTTGTTAAGTTCCCCTACAATGGCATAGAGATTTGTATACTTGGGGATAACACTTTATCTGTTAATTCAATTTTAGCAGGGGCTTATGTTCCCCTCAATAGAGAAGCAGAAGATTTTGATGCTACTTTGGCTGAATATAAAGACAAGTTTAAGACAGTAGACCTTGGTATGGGGGGTATCAACTCAACTCCCTCACAACATTGCCAGTTTCACCTTGGTCTTATGGTAAACCTTCAAAAGAGATGAATCCTTCCTCTTCAGCTATGACCTTGTTTGGAAAATTTATAGAATCATCAGTACCTATTCAAAATGAGAAAGAGGAAACATTTGTTAGAGATAGGATATATAGAGAAGAAAAGTATAAGCACAATGAGAATTTCTCTCCTTCTCCTAAAGCTTATGGGAGAGGATATACTTTTGTCAAGAATATGGGCTATCCTGGGTATGGCTCTCTTAATCAAAATTTGGATGCTAGGTCTGAACCTCTTGATCATGCTAAATTTGGATGCAAGTCTAAGAGACCAGTTGGCCTTGGATTTGAAAAATGCAAAAAACATACCAATCCTCTCTTTGAAAAGTTGGATAGTGACGATGAATCAGAATATGTGCCTAATTTGACAAATCAACAAGATATGTGTAAATATTGGGTCCCTTACACTACTCTCCTTTGGGGAGATTCATATATTTCAATCACCCATGCATCAGTTGCAACTTTAGAACAAGAATCAGATATAGAGGATCCTTTGAGAGAGCGTCAAAGAAAGAATCTTGCTCATTTAATGGAAAGACAAAATACTACTTTTGATGAAACTGGACCTTCAACATCATGATGTCCCAAGCCTTCATGGTGTAGGAATCCCATTCGCAGTTGATATAACAACTCTAATGAATATGAATGGGATTCTTTTTCAGAGCCCTTGATAGTTGATAAAGATGTTGATGTTGTACACATTTATAGTTCTCAATCCGAGTTAGCCAATGAGTCATGTGTAGGATTAGAGGTTTTGAACCCACATGTTGCCTTAGTGGATGATTCTTTGGTTGTTAGGATGAATCCCAATTTGGGTAGCTTAGAGGAATACTTGACAGACTCGGACTCTTCAGTCACCAGTGATAATATCATTCATATTTATAGCCTTGAACCAGCCATTGCCTTATCTCTTGTTCATCCTGATCTTATTGATTGGTCCCAACCCTATCAAGAACCTGAGATTTTAACATTCCAAAATGATTATGAGATAGCTTGTTACCTAAATGCTATTGAACCCGTAGTCTCTTACACCAGTGAACTGACTACCAGTATAACAGAGCCAGACATCAAGTACCTTAGTCACAAGATAAAGAGAAAAGAAAATAAAAAGAATACGAGTTCTAATGGAAAAAACCACTGTGTGGCAGTGTCAGAACCAAAAAAAGTAAAAATAAATGACGTATCCAAGGGTGAAAACCTCTTTGAGGCACATAAGGATGAGGTACTTGATCATCTTCCCAGCTATTTTCAAGATTAATCATCAGTGCTTATTGAGCCAACACAAGCAGTTAATTTGGGTACAAATGAGACTCCACAAATAGTACACTTGGTTGAGTCATTGTCACCAAAAGAAAAAGAGACTTACAATAAGTTCTTATAGAGAAAGAAGATTAATTTTGCATGGACTTATTCAGATATGCCGAGATTGGACATAAATCTTATTATGCATCACTTATCTATAGCTCCAAATGTCAAACCAGTTAAACAGAAATTGAGGAAGATGCATCCTCACATAGCTCTTCTAGTCAAAGATGAATTAGAGAAGCTCCTTGGTGCAAAAATTATAAGAGCTATTGCCTATGCTGAATAGATATAAAATATTGTACTAGTTTTCAAACATGACAAATCCATTTGAGTTTTCACAAACTTTAGAGATCTCAATAGAGCATGCCCAAAGGATGACTTTCCACTCCCCAATATAGACATGATAGTGGATATGACTACGGGTTATGAGATTTATTCTTTGATGGATGGTTTTTCTGGGTACAATCAAATTAAGATAGCTCCTGAAGATCAAGAAAAGACTGTATTCACTTGTGCACGTGGTACCTATTATTGGAACATTATGCCTTTTGGATTAAAAAATGCAGGAGCTACCTATCACAGAGCTATGACAACTATTTTTCATGACATGATGCATAAGAATATGGAAGATTATGTCGATGACACCTTGGCCAAGTATAAACAAAGAGATACACACATAGATGATTTGGAAGTAATTCTAGATCGCATGGAACAATTTCAACTAAGACTAAATCCTAAAAAGTGTGCATTTGGAGTCACCTCTGGAAAACTACTTGGATTCATCATTTCAGAAAAAGGAATAGAGGTGGACCCTGAAAAAGTTCAAGTGACCCTGAAAAAGTTCAAGAAATCATACACATGCCACCTCCTAAAAACATTAGTCAAATTAGGAGTCTTCAGGGACGTCTTCAATCTATAAGGAGATTTATTTCACAATTGGCAGATAGAGCTCAACCCTTCAATAAGAACTTGCATAAAGGAGTCAAATGTGTTTGGAATGAGGATTTTCAAAAGAGCATAGATCAAATTAAGAAGTACTTGGCCAATCCTTCTATTTTAATGCCTCCTATCCCAGGGAAACCTCTTATTTTATACATTTTAGTGACAAAATCTTCCTTGGGGGCATTACTAGCTCAACTTGATGAAAATGGGAAAGAAAGAGAAATATACTACATTAGCTATACTCTTGTTTCATATGAGGTTAATTACACTAGCATTGAGAAATCTTTCCTTGCTGTTGTGTTTGCTTCCCAAAAGTTGCGACATTACATGCTTGCGCATACTATCCACCTCATAGCCAAAATAGATCCACTCAAATACTTTCTAAGTAAGGCTGCCCTCATAGGTAGACTTGCTAAATGGATGATGATACTTTTAGAGTTTGATATAGGGTACATTGAGCCTAAGGCAATAAAAGGACAAGCTATAGAAGATCAATTGATTGATTCCCATTACAAGATGATGTACCTATTCAAGTTGACTTCCCAGATGAACATCTTATGACATTGACTGAAAAAACATGAAAGATGTTCTTAGATGGATATTTTATGCAAAATGGTTCAGGAGATGGTGTTTTGTTTGTTTCTCCTCATGGGTACACAATTCCTAAGTCTTACAAATTATTGTTCCCATGTACAAACAACATTGCTGAGTATGAAGCTTTAACAAATGGACTTAAGATGGCCATAGAATGGAGAATCACAGAGTTACACATATATGGGGATTCACAGCTGATAATCAACAAAGTTAATGATGAATATCAAATAAAACATGAGAAAATGGTACCTTACAAGAAAATGGCTGATTCCTTAAAGAGATACTTCACATTTGTCACATTTCAGCAAATCCCTAGAGCAGAAAACAAAGAAGCTAATGCTATGGCTACACTTGCTTCACTTCTTCAGTTAGAACAACATGAATCAAGATTTGAATTCCTAGTGGAAGAGCTATATCACCCTATCTTTGACTCCCAAGAAAACCATATCATTTGTACCCTTGTTGGTCATGAATCATCCTGTTATGGTGCCATTTACTCATATCTTCATGATGACATTATACCTAAAACCTTTAACCGGTTTGAACACTAAAATCTTACCTGAAATGCCTCTCGCCATTCCCTTATTGCTGGTGATTTGTATAGGAGGGGTCTAGATGGAACACTTCTTAGATGCTTAGAAAAGGAAGAATCTGACCAAGCGTTAGTTGACATTCACGAGGGCATTTGTGGGGGACACTCCAATGGTCTTGCCATGGCCTGAAGGTTTCTTAGGGTGGGGTACTATTGGCCCATGATACATATTGATGCAATAGATTTTGCAAAGTCATGTGAAAAGTGTCAAAAATATGGTAACCTAATACATGCTCCAGGTAGGGAGCTCATTCCTTCTATATCTCATTGGCCATTTCAATGCTGGGCCTTTGACCTTTTTGGGAAGATTCATCCCAACTCATTAGGCGGACACAAGTTTATCATTACTACTACTGATTATTTTACTAAATTGGTAGAAGCTATCCCACTTTCTATTGCTTTAGGCAAGATAGTTTCTCTATTCATTTTGAACCATATCATCTGTCGATATGGAGTGCCTTCTAAGATTATTACTGACAACAGAGGCCAGTTTAAAAATAAGGACCGTAAACAACTCTGCAAGAAATTCAAGATTAAACAACATTGGTCCTCCATTTACTTTCCACAAGGAAATGGTCAAGCAAAGGCATCAAACAAGGCCATTCTTAAAATTTTGCATAGAACAGTGTGTAAGAATGGTAGAGATTGGCATTTGCAGATAAATCCGTCTTTGTGGGCCTATAGAACGAGTATTCATACTCCTACTAGGGCTACTCCTTTTGCCCTTACATATGGTGCTGAAGCAGTGTTACCTTTGGAGGTTGAGAATCCTTCACTTTGAATTTCTCTCCATGGTCTAGTTACAGATGAAGACTACCATGCCATGAGACTTCAAGAGCTAGAACTTCCAGATGAAAAATGTCAAGCATCATTTGACCATATGAGGGTCTATCAAAAGTGCATGTCCAAAGCCTTCAACAAAAAGGTTCACCCTAGAGAGTTCCAAGTAGGAGATCTTGTCCTACGTGAAAATCCTAAGAATCAATAGCATAGAGATCAAACGGGTAAATTTGAACCTAATTGGCTTGGAACTTACATTATCACAACAACTTTTGGGACAGGTGCTTATTTACTATCTATAAAGGAGGGAGAACAACTCTCTGATTCTATCAATGTTTTGCACCTGAAGAAGTTCTATCCATGATGCCCACTCTGTCTGGGGGCATCCCTTTGTACATACTTATTGATCCTGAAAAATCCTAAAAAAGGATATATTGTCAAAAAATTTTAAAAATTGGAAAATGTCCTAAAAAAATGATCATCTTAGTGAAAACCTAGCAATGGGCGCTTTGATGTATCTCTAAAAAAAATTGTATATTCTAAAAAATACTAAAAATTTAAAAATTTAAAAAATTCAAAAAAATAGAAAAAGTGCGTTTGTGAAAACCTGGAAATAGGTGCCTTGGTAGCAAAAATTCAAAAAGTTTATAAAAAGTCCTAAAAAAAGAAGAAAAAAATGAAAAAATGAAAAGAGAAAAAAATTGTAATAAAATCCAAGTGGTGAAAACCTGGAAACAGGTGCTACTTGAGGCCTTTGCACCCCTATTTCTTAGTGCATGTCCTTGACACTTAGCCTTTCTCCATCATGCCTTGTCCTTTTTGCCTTGGTCTAAAATTTATCTTTGTCTTTGTCTAGGGGGCATAACTGTGTTAGCTTTGGTCTCTTGGATGCGTTAGTCTTTAGGACATCTCACAAATGGTGTTTTTCAATACCACTCTCAACTTTATTTTTCAATACAACCCTTGACATCGAGTGTTTTTCAACACCTATCAGTTTGGTCTTACCCAGTTTTGTCATGTGGTCTTACCTTCTTGCAAGCATTCAATCCTTATCCTCAGAACTCAGTATCAGTTAACACACTTACATTTTTAAATGCAACACTTAATGATTGAGCTATGTCATGATATTTTCTTTGTGTGTTGACTGTTATTGATTTTTATTGAGTGTCCTTTTCTAATAAGTCTCTTTGTGATGCATAGCTAGAGGACTTGGGGCATTGGGCATGTTTTTATTTGCTTCCTACTTTATGCTTCACTATTTTTGTACAACCATTCTATTGGTCATCCTTGCCTCTATGCCTTGATGCGAGCGTGATTTTGCTATATTAAATTGGGTAAGCTAACATCACAGTCATCTTGACCTTTATGTCTTTGATGCTTATGTTAAAATCTTTCTACATTCCAATCTGATATAAATCACATTCATATCTTCATAGTTGCGCTTATGACTAGTGATGATTGTGTGATTTTCCGATGTCCGTTAATAATGGCCCAATGATGAAAACAAGTTCCTTAAAATTCTCTTATGAATTATGAAGACAAGATCCTATGTTTGTTTCTCTATTTCAAGTACACCTTTGCATTTTCATGTAGCTTGCATTGTCAGACCTCATGTTAGTTTGCATTTTTAGGCTGCATTATGAGTTTGAGAGGGTTTCCTTCATCTTTCTTGTGGACTTTTAATCAACTGTGATCATGTTCTGATCTTCATTTCCTTATCTTCTATCATGATCTCAATCAAAATTTTCTATCTTAAACAATTGATTAATTTTGGGGCATTCTCTTTCTTGAGGCAAATTCTCTTTCTTCACTCCATTTCTTTCCACCTCTTCCAAACTTCTATCTTCCATTCGCTTTCACCCCATTTCTTCTTCTTCTTCTTCTTCTTTTTTTCTTTTCTTCTAATTCAACCTTGGAGCATAATCTTTCATGCTTAATGATCTACCTTGGTTCTGTGATCTTTATATCTTTCATCTTACGTCAAGAACCTTATCTTTAGTTCGATTTGATCAAATTTATCAATTTTCTATTTCTCCTCTATCTCATTTCAATTTTGATCACGAGGGGGTAGTACCTATCAAACTTCAATCTTTGATTCATATTTATCAATTATATCAGTCTTGCTTGAGATTTTTATCTGTGACATGTCAATTACTTATTTCGGTGTCGACTTTGTCCTTTTCAATTTGCTTATTTTTGTCCTGATGTGTTCCCAAATCGACCACACGTCCGGGTTGTTTTGTGATCCCAAGTTGACCTCACACTTCAACTGCATTCTTTGACTACATGTGCTCCTGAGTCAACCACACATTAGTCAAAGAGGGGAAAATGTATGCACCCTAAAATAGTCGCCTAGACTTTGGGCCCCATTTTATCATTTTATCAATTTCCTGAATCAATGCTTTGCGATATTTTCAATTCAAATCAATTTCCTTGATCAAATTGTAATTAATTCGATTATTCAATTATTTTAATATTCCTAAGGTTTGATCATTTTTATCTAATTAAAAGATTTAATTTTCTTTTTGATTAAATTAAATTTATCTTATTTAATTAAAAGATTTAATCTCCCTTTTAGTTGAATAAAATTTATCTTATTTAATTAAAGCAAATTTCTCCCTTTTAATTAAATAAAATTTCTCTTATTTAATTAAATTCAATTTCCCCCATTTAATTAAATAAAATTCTTCTAATTTATTTAATTGAAAGAAAACCCCTCTTTAATTAAATAAATAAAAATCCCCACTTAAAGCACTTTATTTGATGAAAAAGGCAATAAATTAAATTAAATTAAATAAAAATTCCTTTTTCTTCACATTTTCCTAGGTGGTGGGATTTTTGCCTCTTAATCATAGCCTTTGATTTTTGCCTCTTAATCTCAACCGTTCACTTTCCTTTAAAAGGAGACCTCTCCTTCTCATTTTCATAGTATTGTTATGCTGCACGTTTGGAGAGCAATTTTGGAGGAGGATTTGAGCACTTGAGCTTGGACATTGCAACTTCTCTCTTCTTGTCTTCTTCTTCTTGCATCCATGGCTATTCATGTAGATTAGATTCATATTTATTTTCATATATTAGACTTGCATTTGTATTTCTTTCATAGATTAACCATGCATTGTTATCATTTAGATTAATTTCCTTTCATTCATTGCAATCATATAGAGTAAATCTCATTTTTATGCATTTGAATCTCTCGTTTCATGGTGTACTTGCATAGGCACTAACTAGGTCAATCTGAGGGCCTCCATTACACACCTTTGCACTCGATGACTAGAGAGCTATGGATCGATATTTGAGACCTCATTCTTGAGCAACCTTGGATGGAATGATTCATAGAAGTGTGTCAACATTTTAGTACACAGTATCATGTTTAATGTTTGTAAACGTAAATATGTGCCTGATTTTATTTATTTCAAAATTATATATTTAATTCTCATGTGAAATGTGCCCAAGTGGATATGCCATGTGTCTAGTGATGTGTAAATGTGTGTGTGTCACTTGACACTTGTGTTGTGTACATGTGGCCATGACATGTCCACTTGAGGATTGGGTGCCCACCTACCTAGGTTAGTACCATATAGAATCTCCATGTGAACCCCTTGGGTAGGGAGCTTGAGGTGTGATCTATTCACTTGAATTTTGTAGGTATACTTTTAGTGGACCTTTTCAAGGCTAGAAAGGTATCTAGGGGTGTGTTTGGGCCATTTTTAGGTAGTCCATTTGATATACCTATGGGTAAGGGTCATTTTTAACCCTAGAAAAACCCTTAGTTTACCAAAAGACCCTTTCAAAAGTTGGATTTTTAAGATGGACGAAAATAAACTTTTGAAAGCATGGTCTTGGTTAGACAACCCATCCTTTTTGATGCAAGGACTTGGTTCACTGTTTGAGTTTCCTTTCTAGAATCTATTTTTAGTAAGTTTGTAAGAATCTTAGGAAACCCAACAAATGAGAAACTTACCTTTTTACAAGAGCATTGTAGAGCCCTTTTTAGTGGAGACTCTCCATTGTTGAGAGTTTGAACACCCACTCTTTATCTTAGAGACATTGATAGTTTTGGAGAAGCTTGGAGAAAGAGACTTAGGAAAGAGGGATATCTTCATCAAATTTTTTCCTTAAGCTTGGACCTAGGTTGGTGGAACTAACACTTTGTGCTTGTTTCATTCACTTGATTTTCATATTGGTAGTAGCATTATGCTGGTTTGAAAATTAATTGTTGTAAGCAATCCTTTCATGTTAGTAGGTGTTGTGATGAAGATTTTCAGTTTGGTTTCTTTATTGTAATGTGATTTTTCTTTGTGTTGAGATTGAATACTTTTGTGAATGGGAGTCTCAAGGTCCACTAACCCTTGGGAGGGAAGAGTAGCCTTGGGGGTGAAGGTATAGTGACAACCCATGGGTGTAGAGTCTTTTCTCAAGGAGCAGAGGGAGAAAACATGGAGTATGGGCTCTATGAAGTCAATCCACCTTTTTATTTGGGGGTCATAAGGGAGTTGTTTATGGATTAAAGCCTTGGGGGGCATAAGGGAGTTATTGTGCACTTAGAAGGAGATGAGAGGTTATTGTTTTTGATGCCTTGTGAATGCTATTTGTTTCTTACTTTGGGTGGATTTCTCCCCTTGGGTACTTGATCCACTTCACCTCATTGTAGGGTCAATATGTGACCCATTGTGACAACTATGTTTGGGAGATTTTGTGTTCTGTTGTTCTTAATCTTTTGTTGTTTGTGTGTGTATCCTACCTTAGTTTGGTTCGGGGGTGGCCTCTTAGAGGCCTAGGATGGGAGGTGAGCTTCCCATGATCTTCTAATTTTTCCTTTCTATTTGCATATTTTTAGTTACTTGGAGCTCTTGAAAATGAAGCTTGGAAGAAAAGAGAAAAAATGTGTTTTGTAATTGTTCATGTGAAAGCCTTTGAGGCTGAGTTTTCTTGTATTATCTCCTTTAGAAAAAGGCCAATCATTTTTATATATTTGAAAGGAAAGGACTTTGTAAATCTTAGTATAAAAATTTCAAATACTCAAAGTAAAGAGATGTAGTGTAAAAGTGTTTAAAAGTATATGTTCCCAAACCATGTTATTTAGGAGAGAATCATTGGAAATTTTATTTGATATGCTCCTCTTATTTGTGCATTTCTATATCTCAATGGGACTGAATCATGTTTCTTTAAGAAGAAAAAGAAAAATCTTTATGTAAATGTATATGTCTCTTTCAAAAAAAAATTGATTTTTGCATTACATAGATGTTCTTCTTTGACCAATGTAGCTTTACTCTTAACATTAATAAAAGCATTAAATAAACAAAGATAGATACATGAGTGTTAAAATGTTTCTTTAGAATGGTTTATTTTCATTAAATTCATCTCTTAAAACATGTTCATAATATCTAACTATTATTAAATCTGCTCATGTATTTTAAAGCAAATATATATGTATATATTGTTACATAACCCTAAAAATTTAATATTGTTTGGTTATAAATTACATTGCATATGCAAACTATATATATATATATATATATATATATATATATATATACACACTTACTGCCAAAAACTATGCAATAATATAAAAAATATATTAAATAAAATCTGCTACATTATGTTTTTAAGCCCTTACGGGCTGCAGCCTGGCTAGGAGTGGCTGCAAGAGGCAAACTCCGGGCCACCCCCACTGCCCTTCCTTTAAGGATGTGAGTGGAGGGGGAGGGGGGGCTGAGGATGTGAGTGGAGGGGGAGGGGGTCAGCCCCCCATGGCAGCCACGACTGTAAAGCCGTAGGTTGTGGTTGGAGTTGCCGCGGCTTGCCAAGGCAGCCACGCCCTCCCTCCACACTCACATGCCCAATAACAACAAAAAAAGGAAACAATATTACATTAAAAAAATCATAGGGCTAGAATCGTTGGAATAAACTCGTCCAACCCTTCAGATATTTACAACTCTTGCAAGAAAAAATCCATATTTATAATATACATTTTGACATATATAAATGTATATGCATGTTGTTGTATATATATTTATGTATGTTTGAATATATATTCAGACTTCCATGGAGTTTCCATCTTCAGACCTGCAAGCAATGAAATCGTTTGAAAAAAAAAAATTAACCCTTAGGGTTTCATGTCTGGCAGTGGAGAGAAAGAGAGGAGGAAGAAGAGAGAAGCTCTTCTTTTGTATCCTCACATTTTGATCCCTAACCGTAATTTCAAATTAGGGTTAGGGTTGTCAAAAGTAAGAGTTGTCTTTTTTTTTATATGTTTATTATGTTATTTTTTTTTATGGGAGAGTTTAAAATTATTTTGGGGGGGAAATAAAAATAGAACCCTTGATATCAAAAGGCTTATGTTAAAAGAAATTATGAGAGGGTCTTTTATAAGATGTTTATCATTTAAAGAATTTTTTTTCATAAATTATATTAACTTAATTAAAATAATAGCCTAGGGTATTTAAATGATATTTTTGGTTAAATAAAGGAGTGAATCTTTAAGATGTATTTAGTAATATTATTTTATTTACAATTTTAATAGATCGAGACCTTAATGGAAGGAAATAATGGAAAATCGAACTAACTTAAATTGTTAATTGATTATTACTTTAATATTAAAATGTCAATATACTATCGAAGTGCAAGATAAAATCTATTATTGACTATGAAGATTTAAATATATTTTGATTTAAATTTAATGGGAAATAAAGTTTAATTAAAGTTGAAAAAATTAAATATAGGAAAGGGTATTTATAAACTTATCTATATCTTCTAAAGGATTTTGGTTAAGTTGGTTAGGGATTTGGATAAGTGGGATTTAAAAATATGTTGAAAGTGGGTATTTGATTCCAGATAAGAGAGAATTATTTAATTTAAAATATCTTAGGGGTGAGCTTTTTGGTATTAAATTATTATTTCATTATTTGTTGCCTTCAAATTTGATTTAGGTGGGAATTATTTCCCCATAAGATTTATCTCTTATTTTAAAGAAATATACTTTAAATTTATATATTAGTGATATTTTGATTGTTTAATCTATAAAGATAAATGAGATAATTAAGGAATGTTATTAGGTTTAATGAAATACATACTTTTCAGCATAGCTTAAATTATTTTTACTAGCCAACTATTTAAATATTAATCTTTTAGAAAATTATGAGTTAGAAAATTAAAGTGAGTATTTAACAAAACATTTTAAAAGATGTAAATTAGCAATCTATTGTGCATATAGACTTTATGTTAAATGATTAATGGTAGAAGAAATTTTAGAGTGAAACTTTAATTAAGATTAATTTGAAATTTGATAATTACCAAAAAATATTAAATAAATGAATTTTAATTAACCTAATCTTTTAATGTGATTTTTTTTACAAAGGTTAATGAACACTTTTCTAAATAATGCATGCTACATTAATGTTTGAGAACATAGTATCCTGCATAGTTGAAAAGGTAAAATATAATATGTTGGAATAATGTAATTTTCTATATTAAAATTTTAAATTAGTGGATTTAATTATTGTAGTTGGAACCATCATATACCTCTTTATTATGGAGAAATTTTACCTAGTGTAACTTTAATGTTTTAAAGCGATTTAGAATAAAATTTCCAAATCCTCAAACTCTTTTAAAAGAGTAATTAATTCTATCAACTTCATTAATGTTGAATTTAAGATCACGATGTCATCTAACCCAAGGGGGACTTAATTTAGAAAAATGGATATTAATGTAATTGTTTCATTAATTTAACTCCGTTCATTAAAATTTAATTAGGAAGTTAAGAAAATGACTGTGTTTAAAAAAATTAAACCTAGATACTTACGAATGGGTTGAGGGATGTTGACATGTCGTCATGATTCCCCTTGACCCTCATAGCAATTTTTTCAACTTATCTATAGATATTGAAGTTGGTTTAGAAAACCTTAGAAACCTCACAATTGTATTCACACTGCATTATAGCTTTTCAAAAAAAATTGTTGTGTTTTTGCCCTAAAATTTGGGCATGACAGTCATTACTGGAAATCCATTATACAGGTGAGAATGTTTTGTGTAAATAAATGAATTTATACCAACCAGTACACATATTATATCCAATCGATAAAGAGAAGCTAAGTGAGTAAGGTAATCGGTGAACACAAAATAGGTGAAGGTCATATTGGTAAAGGGACACAAGTTTTATTATCTGTACATTGGAAGGTACAAAGACAACAAGTGAACTACAATTTGTGACCATAATTCTTAGGTCACACTGGTATAGGTAGAAGTGAAAATACTATTAACCAGTCAGCACAGTGAACAGGTAAAAGCTACAGGTTATTAATCAATTTTGATTAATTGGCTAAATTGGTTATATCGGTGGATAATTCAGTGAATCTAGACAAAATTTGAAATGTAGCTCATTTTTCAAGGAATTGAATAAGTCAATTCTTAGAGAATTGTGTTTAGATTTGAGTATTAATCCAAGGTATGTTTTGGTGAATAAAATTGAAGAAATATTTCGCATTGGGAATAAAAACATAAAGTTTGTTATGGACGACAGGGTAAGGATTTCAAGTTTCTATGAGTTAGTTAAGATTGATAAAGAAATTTTGGAGGGAATTGAAAACCCTAATTAGGTTTACAATTGAAGGTAAAGATAATATATAATGTTATATGATGATAGTTGTTGTTGTTAAGAAATAGTTGAAGTGTTATTGAAAAGTTGATGAAGTGTTATAGTCAGAAAGATCTTAAGCTGGGATTACATAGCTATCTCCAGAGAAGCTATAAGATTGGATTCATAAAAAGTATAGAGCATCAATGATCTGATCAACATTGACTAGTGCATATCATAGATCAATTTATCTTGTTGTTTTCCTAATAGTTTCAACAAGTCTAAATCCCTTATAGGGTAGTCTCTAGAAAGACTTTATTGTAAATCCCTTAACAGGGTGCACACTATATAAGTGGTATTAAAATCCTCTAACAATGTATTCTATAATAGAACTGTTGATACTTATAATAAGGTATTAGTCACTCCTATTAAGGCCAATCACGTAGAAAGTGACAGATTGTAAGCTCCTAACAAAGCACTCTTTTCTACCATAGTGAGAAGATTGTGGGTTTCATCCCCACCGTGGTTTTTACCTCTAACCAAGTGTTTCCACAATAAAAATCAGAGTATTATGTGTGTGCATGTGTTGTCATTTTATTCATTTCATATTTACTTTATAGTTAGAGTTATATGCTTCATATTTTGGAAGTTTCTTTTGTTTCTATTTAAGGGTATCAGTAAAAGTCTAAAAGTTTTATTCATCCTGATTCACCCCACTCTTAGTCCTATTATTTTCAAAAATTGGTATCAGAGCATAGACTCTCTAGACAAAAAGATTGACAACTTGGGGAGTATATCCAAGGAGATGGAAATATATAGGTATGGTAAATAGTTAGATGCATCCAACGAGATGATTGAAGAGTTGAAGAACAAGCTAAATACTTCACTGAAAAAAAGAAAAGAATTATTTGAACAACTAAAATAAAGTCTAGAAAACATTGATTAACTATCTAAAGGAAGTTTTAACTCTAAGGAAGTATAGGATGTAATACCCACCTCTGAGTTTGCTTTTCAGTTTTGGTTGCCGAACTCTTTTAGGCCTTTTTATGTATGTGTGGTTTATTTCAGATGGTTTAGAGGATATTTATGTATCACATTTCAGTATGTTATTGATTCATTGCTTAGAGTGTTATATCTCCTATTTGCATATG
>MU226068.1:209909-231107 GCA_018584345.1 Thuja plicata | reverse complement strand
TGTTGTACCTTTTTATGGTTGTGTCTTGGACACTTGGCTTTTGGAGTTAGTATTTGATTTATGTTGGTATTTTGGATATCTTATGTATGTTCCTTTTATCTTTGGATGATGTACCTTGTTTGATCTTAGATTTCCAGTTGTCTTGATCTTTCCATATTTATTCTTTTTATTTAGTCTTTCTCGTTGTGATTAGAAAGCTTCTAGGATCTTCCTATGTGTTTCTTTATGATGGCTTGTATGCCTTTGATTGTCTTCATGTTGTATACCCGTGTGAGTGGGCCTGTTATTATCTCCTCAGCATGGTGAGAGTGGACCTTTGGTTCCATGCGGTCGGGTGGTAGTGATTCTTATTACCATTGAGATCCGACAGTTCTTCTTCTTACTTGGATGATCCTTGTTGCAGTTATATCTTCTTATTCTTTTGGAGACTCGTACAGTTTCATGAGTTATATATTTGTAACCATATGTGTTTATTGGTTGACATCCTTTGGAGGATGTATTGTATTGTATTCTTCATGTTTATCTTTAGGAGGTTTTGATCTTATCATATCAGTTGTAATCTTGTAATAGTGTATTGGATGTGATACCTGTATTAGTTGTTGTATCATACTTGTATTAGAGTGATTACTACATACCCTGTGACATGTGTAGAGGATGTGAGTTATGAGATGTATATTATTGGATTCATTTGATGTATCCTTTGTGTTAGTTCTTTATAGTTGTTATTCTTAGATTATCTTGCTTAAGTGATTCTACGTCAAGGAACCCTCGAGGATTGGTATCTATGTTTGAGTTGTTCTTATGTGTATGTCATGTATCTCATTGCATTGCTTCCACATTGTTATCATTATTGTTTGTAAACATTTAAAAAAAAAATTATCCTGTTAACTCAGTGTCAAGTTTAGGTTAGTTCTCCTAGGTTCCCTGGCGGGGCATTACATAGGATACAATAGAAGATCTAATGGAAAGGAAAAAGATCCTCATTGAAGAAGCAACCAAGATTAAAAGAGAACAAGAAAGTCAAGCCATAAGGACGTGTGAAGTTCTTGAAGGCATGCGAGATGTCAAAGATGCAAAAAGGGTTGTTAAAACTGCAAAGAAGAATGCTGAATAACTGATCAGATTAAATGATATTATACTTTAGAGGTTGACACATGAGAACCATGCACTAAATGAATAGCTAAGTGATGTCGGTGATGAAAACTTACAAATGTGTGCTGAAAATGAAACATTAAGGAAAGATAATGAACAACTCAAGAAGGACTTGAAGATTTAAAGAGAGACAAATGAAAAAATCAATCAATTTGAACAAAGCCCGCAGAAGATTGATGAGAAATTGAAGAATCAAAGGTGACCTAGGGATACCTTTGGCCTAGGATATACCAGTGATAGAAAATTTGAAATAGGAGATTCATCCAAGTTTGGTACTGAGCAACAATCAAAGACTCCTAAGGTTTATACTAGTCCACAAGGTAAGAATCCTACTAAACCCACTTGTTACAATTGTGGAAAGCCTAGACACACTACTAATGTATGTTGAAGCAAACCAGTGAATGATCCAAGACCTACTCATTTTGATGGTTATTAGTACAATTGAAATAAGTATGGTCATTAAGCTTATGAGTGTAGATCAAGAACCACTAGTAGATCATCTAAAGGGATTTTCAATGGGTAGTGTTACAAAAGAAAAAAATTGGATGCAAGGAAGAACATTCCAGATCAAGGATACCTAACAAACCTGAGTGTTCTAAGAAGAGAAGGAAACATGAATGTCACATGCACTATTTATGGACACTATAGACACATCTATGAAATGTCGATTGAGGAATCCTAGAAGTAATGCTAGATCGTGGAGGATAATAGGTATGGCATGCTTTTATTGTCCCAAGGTCAGACATCTAGCAAGAGATTGTAGGTACAAGAACCAGTCACCAAGAAATGAAGTTAGGAAAGGTAAAAGATGGTTAATGTTGAATAAGTGAGGAATGAGATGAATAATATATGGGTGAAGAAGGAAGAAAGAAAAAGAAGATTCCAATGCATCGATAGATAAACCATCATCCTCTGGCTCAGGAGATTCATCCTCAAACTAAGAAAGTAAGTTTTGATTAGGGACTGAATTTCATTTTTATATCTAACTGGTCCCTTATAATAATAAGAGGTAATATATATTTTCATTGTGAGATGCAGTGATGCTAATTTTGATGAATTACATAGAGCTGAGTTGTTATGAATTACTGATTTTATCATTTGCAATAAGTTATGTATCAATGCTACTTTTGGCATTAACCAGTGGAGGTTGTAATTAGTAAAGAGTCACATCGGTAAATTATATTAAATGTTTTGCACCAAACTAGTCGTTAGACAACTTGTCGAGCAAATAAATTAAAGTTTAATGTATTCATTATTCACCTTGCATTTTGAAGAGCATTTATATGAGTAGAGTGTGATTACCCATTGTGATCGATTGTGCAAACTATTTGTAGTGAATACTTATAGAATATTAGACAACAAATTTGAAAACCCTAACCGAGTTATTTAGCAGAGCGGTGGTCAATATTGAAGGTATTAGGTGTGATTGAGTTTGAAAGAAGCAAATTTAGTGACTCATCATGGCATCAATGATTGCAACACCAAAAATGATCGAGATAACTAAGGAAGAAAAATTGGAACACAAGTTACATCCGTTGAAAGCTACAGAAGTAGATAGAATCGGTACCCTATCCCTGATTCCACCTCATTTTTTGTTGATTTAATATGTAAGGACATTTATTTATTGCAACATCATTGAATTAGGATATGAAAAAATATAGAAGGAATACTTGGAAATGTGCAACAATGGAGAACTTAAGGACGAGTTCAAACATCTTCAAATGAAGGTTTTGACACATATTCTGGACTTACTAGAAATCTTTAAGGAGGAGTAGATTTGATATGTTGAGTCATTTTCACCATCAATTCATATGGTTGGACTAACCAATAAAGATCACCAAGGAACTTATTTAATTGATCACTGGATTCTCAGTGAACGGGGAACCATGTACCCTAAGTAAGATATGTACGGAGATGGTTTTACAACTCACCAGGTCAAGGAAAGATCAAGAGAAATAATGATAGATGACATAGAAGATCAAGAGGTTCACTTTGCTGTAATTATTGTTGGTTACAAGGTCTACCAGTCGAGTTGGTTGAATAGTGTTCCCTAAAGAGCTATACATGCAACTTACCAAATAGTGAAGAAAGGTACTAGATATGACATAGTAGAGATGGTGAGAATACATCTATTTTCTAACCTAAAGAGAATACAACTGATAAGAATCAAGCACTAAAGTATGGATCTCTTTTGGTATGTATGTTCTTTTATGTTCAAAATTTCTTCCCTCACAAAGGAGTGGTAACTTGGAAGACAAATAGACCTACATTATATCAAATCAATGAGTACTTAGGTGAACTAGGTGAAAACCTAAACAATGTTATGTCGGCATACTTTAAGGATTTTCAGGATAGAATGCATAAGCGGTACATAATTCCCCCACACATTATGGAGAAGTACATAAATAATATTTGTTTCTTAGTTGACACTAACACTTCCAAAATTCAAGCAGTAGATCCCTAGATTTCATGGATAGCTAAAATGGGATATGAAACTGATGAACACCCTGAATATATAAGCATTGTTGAAACTATATGTTAACGAAGAAGCAAAAAAGGTATGGAACATTTGAGGAAGCTTACGAGAGAATCACCTTAGAACTCAAAAATCCTAGAATAGAAATGAAATATAAGAAGATCATAAGAAAATTAGAATATATATTCATAACTAGTGAAGGTTGTAGTTCCACTAGTGAGAAAAAGAAGTGAATTCCAGATGCATATGCAAAGAGAAAAAGGAAGCAAGAAGATACACAGACTACAACTCTAGAATTACCATTGGTGGAAGAAACTGATGTGGAAAAGATTTATGAAGGTAAATCATCCAACCCTAAGCCACTTGGAGTATCACAAAATAAAAAAAGGAAAACTCAAGGACAAAGTAAGGCCTCTCCTAGAAAGAAGAATAAGAAGAAGAAGACAAGGGTAGATAGTGAGAAAATTGATTCAGAAAAGGAGATAACAGACATGGGGAAGTATGGAAAAACAAAATTCAATATCGCTAAGAGTGCTACTGAAGTTGCAAAGGAAATAAGAGAACATGGAATGATATGTAATATTAGTAACTCCAAGTTCTCTAAATTGTTTGATGAAGACAAGAAAATAATTGAGGATGCTATTGCATTCCACTTTCACAAATTCATCAGAGTACCTAGTTAACTCAAAGATCATATTGTTGATGAACTGTATGAAGAAATCAAGGTTAGATGAGAGTCCATAGTTGAAACTAAAAAGGAAATAAGAGAAATTATACTATGACACACTTTATAATAAAGGAAGTGGATGAAGAACTTGTAAAGTGTAAAGACAAATTCAGTATTGGTCACATGAATGAAATATTATTAGTTAGAAAGGAGAAGGATATTGAAGAAGAAAAAGTGATGATATGGAAATGGATATACAATGTAGATCAACCATAGTTAATGGAAACAATAGTTACATCTCAAGTAGATGATACTTTTCCTTTAAAAGTGTTAATGGGAGATATGTTAGGTAGTATTCAAAATTTTCTACTCATATTGACCTAAAAAAGGACTTAGTGGATGATGTTATAGTTGAAGATATTACTGATAATACCAATTCACCAATGGTTGGAGATGAAGCTGAAGATATTCTACTTCAATCCCCACGTTATTTAAACCTCGTTGAGATCAATAACATTGTAGTTGATACTGAAACATTTATGATTGATAGAATAGAGAAGGGTAAGGAAATAGAATAGGTGATAGAGACTACTGAACAATCAAATGAAACAATAGAAAAGGTCAAGGATACTGATCAAGGTGAAGAAAATCAATAAAAACAAGATGTGCAACAACAAGAACAAGAACACGACAAAGAAAAAAATAAGGAAACAAGTACCACTGGAATATGTGAGAAAAGTACTAAAGATGGACCTGAGACACAAAAGGATAACACCACCAGTGCTTCACAAAAAAACACAGAGGCTACCAGTGAGAAAAAGAAAAGGAAGAGAATGGAAGAAGATGAAGATGAAGATGATCCATAATTTGCAATTTTGAAGAAATATGTTAACAAGTTAAAGCCAAAGGAAAACAAATTATTTTCAAGAAAGATAGCTAAAAAGGATGAGAAGAATAGGATCAAGTAGAAGATGTTCAAAAAGAACGTATTGAGGAAAGTAGTTGCTATACTTGTTGATTTAGTTCATGATGTAGAAATCGATGAAGAAGAATCTCTGATTGATCAACTCAAAACTTTTGTTGATACACTCACTAGTCTAGATCATGACATGGAAGAGGAGATGATAAAATGAGCAAAGAAGAGATTAGAGAATGAGATGATGGAGAAGTTACTGCAAAAGATTTCTTTTGAGAAAGTTTCAATATTTTAACTGGTCAAGGAACTCAAGGAGTTATTTCTGGAAGTTGGAAAAATATTCAACAAAATATATATTCTGACCAAATTCACTACATAGATCAAGACTAAGAAGGAAGAGCTAGAGAAAAATTTGGCTACACTTATCAACCAATTCGATCCATTGAACAATTCTATGATGGATCATAATGCAAAACTGAAAGAATTTATACTCAAGGAAAGGGAACTAAAGGAAGAAGAGTAAAAGCTAATGATGAGTTTGTTCGAATTGCAAGGATTCATAACTACACACATGGACATCATACAAGCATATTGTACACCTCCTCTCATCATTCATGGTTCCCAAGCTTTCCAAAGGCGGGGGTTAGTAGCAACAGTTTACAATGATAGAAATCCAAATACACAAAGCTACCAATAACAAATAACCTTAAATGTAACCAATAAAATGTACAAGAAAAGAAATGAAAACAAATGAATACAAACCCCAAAGTGATTGAAGCTTCTATTTTCTCTTTCTACTCCTTCTGAAACACTATTTTTGATGCTCAGTATTGGTGTGGGAAGCGTCTATGAATTGAGAAGCATCAAGAATTTAATACTTGAAATGGGTGTGTAATCACAAGATGACTAGAATGCTAGAACCAAAATGACGGAGTAATGGCGCATGAGAGCTTGAAAGCCTAGATCCTTCAAATGGTTATGAAGGGTTTATTATATAGGAATTAAGGATGATATGAAAGGTTGAGATCAATCCCAGAGATAGGGAGATGAACGGTTGAGATTAAAAGGAACTGGAGAAGCCATCAGTAAACTCCACCTCTTTAATTGGTAAAGAGGAGATAGAGTTTGGTTGACTAAAGAGCTAATTGTGAGTTACCTTTTAGAACTGAAGAGGTGGGTGGAGTCACCCATGTGAACTGGAAAGATGGGTGGAGTAACCCATGTGATCTGATTGGAGTTATCTCTTTTGAAGATAAATAAATATTTAATTCATTTATTTAATTAAAATTTTCAACATGTGAGATAATTGAATTCTTTTTGATTTAGAATTGCTTTAGTGATGAAATTAAATTAAATTAATTGAAATTAATTTAATTGGAAGAATTTAATTAGTAAGTTTAAATATTTCAATTTAAACTATAGGAAATTGAATTTAATTAATTAATTAATGGTAATTAATCAATTAAGGTTAATTAATTAAATAGAATTAATTATTTAATTAATTTTGGGAATTTGATTAGATGGTTTGGGGAATGAATATAGAAGAAAATAGATGATTAATTAATGATTAAAAAACCATTAATTAATAGATGAAAATTAGTGTTTTTAATGTCAAGTCGCAAGTCTATCCATTTCAGGGTGTCTACATTTGTCTGTCTTAGATACAATGTGACTTGTCACAGTGTGTCAAAGATTCTCTGACTTTGATCTTGCCCCAGCTTGCCCCAGTGATACTAGGTGTATTTATGCCCCCTCAAAAAATTTGAGCAAAAATTTGTGATATGAGCATTAATTTGTTGAAACTGCAATTTCTGAATTTGGGTAGCTGACTGATTTGAAAATACTTTATATTGCCTCTAATATTGACTGACAAAGTTTCCGGGGACCGTGAAGAAAATTTTGATGTCCTGGAGAAAATAGGGTTTTTGGAATTCCCTATAAGTAGCCAAGAGAGCCCTTCATTTGTCACATTGCCTTCTTGGAGCTCTCAGAATCTTGGTGAGTTTGTCCTTAGTTTTCTTTGTTATTTCTCCTATTTTCATGTGATGGCAGGTTTACCTAGGGTCACACACATTTTCGACCGACTCCGGTGAGTTTTCTTGCTTTGCATGTCATTAATGCATGTATTTAATTCTTTGAAATTTTTTTGTTTTCTGTCATTTTGCATAAGTTGCCACAATCTCTTATGGTTTTTTCGCAATTTCCGGTAATGAGCCACGATCGATAAGATAGCCGCAATTGTCAGGCTTGCATGCCACAATTGCCTTTTTTTTGTCACATTTTTCTATTGTGTTTTGCAATCAAGTAAAAGTACATCACTTGTAGGGCTTATTTCCGCAATTACCTATTTATCTATTTCTTGGAGTTGCTTGGTCTCATTTCTGCTTATGCTGATCTCTGACATTTATCTCTATGACTAATACTGATATTTTTTTATTTATTTTTGTGTGCAGTTCATCAAGAGGATTCTGCACTGTCGAGAGTCTAGATCGGTGGGTCTTGTATATAGATTCCAACTCTCTGAGGATGAGAGGTCAGTTCTTAGAGAGTTAGGATCATATTGGATTTGTTACATGCTAAAGATCATGACCAACATGGGTATGATCTTGGCTCTTGTAGAACGATGACATTGAGAGACATGCACTTTCTGGTTACCCACTGGAGAGTGTACTATGACACTTGGATATCCAGGGTGCACTTGTTGAGTATGCCACCTGACCTGGTATTGTTGGCTTGATTGAGTTATCTGGATTGACCCGGGATCAGCTTGGTTTGTCAGGTCCATATGATATTCCATGGTCCCAATTTGGCCTGGGCCTTGATAGATTGTTTACCTTATTAGGTAGTTTGATATGTGGCATCTTATGTCCTAAATGACGCCAGCGTAGATTCTCTATTGGCTTTGGTTCTGTATTGTAGAGTATGGTTCATGATCATACTGTATATGCATGGGGCCATGCATGTTAGCTCATGTGCACTATCATAGTTTTATGTGGCTTACCTTAATGGTAAGTTGCTCAGCTGTGGTGCTACCCTTCTCCAGATATGGGCATGGGAGCACATTACTAAGTGCCATCTTATTGGTTCTTGTGATCTGCCTATAAATAGGCCTTATGTCTTCATGTATGATGGAGCCATTGTTCAGACACACATGAGTCATTTGTTATATTGGTGTCAGCAGTTAGATATGATGCCCTATTTCATTTGGAGACTGTATAGAGAGTGCCCTATGTGGGATGGAGAGGATATCCATCTTCCTTTTTTCCTTCAGTGGAGATATCTGATTGGTCGTGTCACTAACCATGTATATATGATTGATTTTCACAACACTGACAGGGTGTTGCAACAGTTCGGAGAGCAGAAGGATGTGTCTGATACATATGCCTACTTTGCTTATAGGTCAAGGGATGCTACGGTCTGGGGTGGTGTCATATCACTTGATGCTGCATAGACTGAGTTTGTAGGCTTACTTCTTGTTCTATGGACATGGTGATCTGCCACTGTAGATGCAGGTGTATTTGTGCAATGATTTTTTTGTGTAGTTTCACTACTGCTCTCTTAGTCTATCTTCTTTATGATACTTGTTGCTTTATCTAATGTGGTATTGATATTTGATTTTGATCATTTACAGGAACCACTCCTTTGTATAATTCTCGGTGGGAACAAACCCATCCTATTTCACTTACAAAATTCTCTTTTCCTATTGCTAGGACTATTATGAGGAGGCGTCGACAGGTACGGTGAGGTAGGGGTGATCAAGACAGAGGGAGAGATGGAGGCCAAGATAGAGGTAGAGTTAGAGGCCAAGATGGAGGTAGAGATGGAGGCAGAGATGGAGGTAGAGATGGAGGCTGAGATGGGGGATGGGGGAGGGGAGATGATGGTGGAGATGATCCTATTCTTGGGGGTGCTGGTGGTGGGGTTTGGATAAGGGGTGGGCAGAGTGGTAGTCAGAGAGTTAGATTGAGGGCCATTTTGGAGGATGAGGAGGTGATGGAGGAGGAGGCACCTTAGTTAGTGTGGAGAGTATGTTAGAGTACTGGTGCTATGTTGGCTCCGAGAGTGGAGGATAGGGTGATTGGAGGATGTAGATGTTGAGATAGGTGATATAGACATTGATATCTTGGATGCAGAGAGTGTAGGTTTGAGCTCCTCCACCAGCAGTGGTAGTACATGCAATAGTACTAGTGAATGTTCTGAGAGTGATTATTCTTGGGTGGTGAGGGGGAGGGGTGATGAGGTATCGGGTGATAGAGTTGAGGAGTGAGACAAGGATGTGTCCATGGGAGGGATGGATGTAGATCCTGTTGATATGGAGAGACTCACTCAATAGGTTTCCAATTTAGAGGCTAGACTTGCTTCTGCTGATGCCCATGCCATTGCTTTGGAGGCTAGGGTTACAACAGCCGAGTCTAGAATGATGGTGGCGGAGGCTAGAGAATAAAAGGCTCGAGCGGAGGTTTGAGATTTTATTGACAGTGTACAGGATGCCTCACATCGAGATGTTTTGGATTGATACTATAGATTTGGGTGTGATTCTCAGAGAGAGATTGAGTATTGGAGGTGCCACTATGAGGGTGAAGTTCTTGCAGAGTAGAGGGTTCCTAGTTATACAACCTCACAAAGATCCAGTAGGATGCAAAGGTCACAGACTAGTGGTGTTGGTGCTCTGATTTCCTCACAGAGACCTGCGTCGAATATGCCACCCCCTTGTACACATGGCGGTGAGGGTGGGGGTAGCACATGCTGATTTGATGCCATTTCCTCTTTTGTATCATGTACCATTTTTGTAGTGATGTTCCTTTAATATACTCTAAGGCTTATCCATTATTGTATCTTGATACACTGATATTTATTGATATATATATATATATATGTTTATTACCTCCTTGTGTTTAGACTTGCAACTGTTCGTTGTACTCAGATATTTGAATTATATGAGATACAACTATTGATTTACTTGCTATATGTATCATTTCTACATGATTATGTTTAGATGTTGAAATGCTTTATGCAATGCAATTCAATTATGCAGACTCTTAGATGTATGATATGCTTTTCCTATGATACTAACATGTTTATGCAGGATGGTGGAAATGAAATGTTTGTTTATATGAGATGCTTATGGATGCATGTGATTTATGATTTACTATGTTTTTTCATTTTTTCTGATGCACTTTAAATGGAATGAATGCAATCTATTATGCGCAAAATATCGGAGTAATGCATGTGTTAGTTAGAAGGAAGTTAGTTTGGAAATATGCTCTCTAGGATTGATTTGATAGATATGGAATGATAGAAAGGAATTTTGCTTCTTTTTTTTGGTAGATATGAATTGATATAAAGGATGAGTGTCACAAGTCACTGCCCCTATTTCCAATATTTTTCATCATTGCATCTTTTTATGAAATTCCAAAGAGTGTCCATTGCATCCAGATCACATACCATCTCGATACCACCATGACCTCTTGATAACTGGAAGGACTAGAAAAATTCAATAGAAAGATAACTTAGTTCACCCAAACATTGACCATCTAGGTTTAGCTATGTTCCCTGTTTGAAAAGAAAGAGAGTCAAAAGCACCTAGATATTGACCATTTGGATACCACTTTTCCCTCTGAATAAACCAAAAAAAGGAAACCAAGATAGAACTCCTATGCACCTAGAGTCCATCTAGATAACACCATGAGCTCTTGATTCTGTAAAGAAAAGACCAAAGAAAGAAAGATAGAACTCCTACGCACCTAGAGTCTATTTGGATAGCATCATGAGCTCTTGATTGAAAAAAAGAAAAGACCATAGAAATCAAGATAAAACCCCAACCCGCCTAGAGTCCATCTGAATAGCGCCATGAGCTCTTGATTCTATTTTGATAAATAAACAAGCAAATAACAGAGAATGAATGTCCAATTCTTTCCTAGGGTTAAGCTCAGATCGTGAAACTAAGTGGCTACTAGATAAATGATAGCACCTACCACATTTATCCTAAATCATCATGGCCCTGAATTCAAAGTGAACATTCAAGAGACAACAATCAAATAAAATAAGTAATGATCTATCCTAGCTACTATCCTCACTTGGTGGATAATGGAGTAGCGTAAGAGCATAACCATGAAATATAGGCTAACATCTGACCGACTGACTAACCTAGTCAACATTTTTGGATGGTTCCCTTATGTAGTTGGATTATCTTGATTGGCTCGACTCTTTTGATAGGCTTGATTGCTTTGATTGTGTCTGGCTTTAGTAATAGATGACTCATATAAGACTGACCTGTCTGGTGTTGAGTGTATCCATCACTGTGTAAGATGATTGATATGATTGACTGATTGATTTTGATTATTTTTGGTGGCTGATCAAGCCGTGTTAGATGGGCCCCAATGCTGATTCACAAAGCTCATGATTGTGACAATTGATAGATTGGCTTAGTCACCAGTTTGCTTGCTGATAGATTGATAGATTGATAAAGCTGTGTCATGTGTGCCCAATGCTGATTCACAAAGCTCATGATTGTGACATTGATTGACTTGGCATGATCACCCTTTTCTTTTTTGATAACTGAGTTGGCTTCATTAGTTGGGATTTTTGAAATTTTTTGATTTGTTTTTGATGAAGATTGATTTTCTCAGGATTTTTAATCTTTTTAGGATTTGATGTGTTTTCCAAATTTTTTTGGATTTTTTTAGGACATTTGAAATTGCCCTCTAGTCTGGTGGACCACTACTAACCATGGATAAGTGTTGGTGATTAGAGGGGTTTGTGCTTCTAGTTATAGCTTGGGTAGTCAGTCTTGCATTTGAAGTGTTCTCAAGCTGTTGATCTTGGAGTTCATTCATGGTGAAGCTGGATTTGAACACTTGGCGCCTGTTTGCTAGGTTTTCACCAATGTACCTACTCAATACTACATGTTTGTTAGGTTTTCACTGAGAGAGCAATTTTTTTTCTCTTTACTTTTTTTCTTTTTTGATTTTTGTTGTTGTCGCCAAGGCACCTATTTTCCAAGTTTTCACCAAGGTAACATTTTTGTATTTTTGTTTTTTTTGGTATTTTCTGGGTATGTAGATAGGTTCCTTAACTATTGAGACCTTAAGCATAGAATATTTTGAGGTGCATGCTATTGATGTATTCAGGGAGCTGATATCCTTCTGGTGTTTCCAATTGGTATGCCCCACTATGGGTAGAGTTGACAATGACATATGGTCCTAGCCAGTTAGGCTTGAACTTTCCTAGTTTCACTATTTCTACTTGGTTCTTTTGATTTTCCATGAGGAAAAGGTCTCCTAACTCAAATGTTTATGGTCTCACCTTCTTGTGATAATTCATTCTAATGTGATTATGATAGCTTTGTAAGTGGTTGAATGCATGCTATCTTCTTTCATCTAGTAATTCCAGTTCACTAAGCCTTGCCACTCTGTAGTCTTCATTTGAAATTAGGTTCTTTAATGATATCCTTAGGGATGGGATTTCCATTTTGAGGGGTAGAACTACCTCTGATCCATATACTAGGGAGAAAGGAGTGGCTCCTATAGGTTTTCTCATGCTAGGTCTGTATGCCCATAATGTGGGACTAAGTTGTAAATGCTAGTCTCACCCTGATTCGTTTGATGAGTTGTGTGAAGTTTGAAGCTAACTACAATTCTATTGTGAATGACATGTTTAGAATCAGATTGTCAATGAACATGACTCTTAGGTCCTACTCGGGTACATCATACATTATTTAGTTTGTAGTATTCCTTCATCTCTGTAGGAATTTCACAAAAGACTCTCCATCCTTTTGTTTGATATCGCAATGGTCCTTGATACTGACCTTGCACTCGATGTTATGATGGAAGTGAGCGATGAACTTTTCAGCCAATTCACCCCAAGATTGAATGCCATGAGGTAAATGTGAGAACCATTCCATTTCTAGTTCGGCTAAGCTTTGTGGGAATAGTTGCATTAAGTATGTCTCATCATGTGTGACTTCGATGCAATTCTCAGATATGTTCAATAGGGTTGGTATTGCCCCTATATTTGTCAAATTTTGGTAGTGAGAAGTGAGTTGTGAATGGAGACATGTGAAGAGAGTGAGAAAAGGGGTATGGGTATAAATCCTCTATAATTTAGGATTTAGTTTTCCTCTAATTTTGCATATCCATCATTTGGGTTTGAAGGGTCTGCATTTGTTGGATCAACATGTTTGTTTGATACTGAGGCTGATGTGTGACATTTTACCTTTGTGTTGTAGTATGTATGAGGCTACACCTCTGCATCCCTTGAGTAGGAACATAGAACCTTAGCCTTGGGACTTGATATTGATTTCCCACCACATGTTTCTAAAATGGGGGCACATGAGTGGCCCAAGTGGGTTTTGAGGTTGTTATTGAAGCTGGGGTTGATATTTCTGCTGCTGAGGTTGGATTTGTGGCAATTGAAGTTGGGGTTGATATTGCTGGGGTTGGGATTGCTACTGCTGAGGTAGGATTTGTGGCAACTAAAGCTGGGGTTGCTATTTCTGGGGTTAAATTTATGGAAACTGAAGATGGGGTTGTTGTTGCTAGGGTTGGATTGGTTTTTAAATGAGAAAAGATATAGTCTTAGGTGGGCATTGACTATAAGTCAGACCTGTAGAGATGGATCCTTGTGGGAATGATATGTTGATCCCAAGACTAGTAGGAATTGACTATAGTAGCGACATAGTTTTGGAACAGTTGCTATTTTTTGGGGGGATGGAAGGAATAACATGAGAGCTTGATTGGCCAGGCCATGAGACAAAAGGTGGAGGCATACTAGTGACCATGGGTACACTTAGTTGTGAGTCTATCATGCTTTGAGTGGAAGATGTACTTTCTTGTTTTGCGCAATTGGTTTGATTGGGTATTGTCTGTGCCAATATCGGTATTGTTAAGGGTGGGAAAATTTGAGAAACCACAGGTAGTATCTGAGAGGGCTGAGTAGTGTTTGGACTTGCGAGAGGGTTTTCGAGCCATATGGTTGACACACTAAATTCAGCTGGGAGTTTGAATCCCTTCTTTATCAGCATGGCTAAGAAATGTTCGGGGTTCCTCTCTACAACATCGTCAACTACTTGTGTGGAATAAGCATCTTGTTCTATATCCTCAAGATCCTCTTCTATGACATTTTGGGAAAAAGTTGACCCATGGGGTTTTTCAATGAATAGAGTAGAACTGGTATTTATGAAAGGATCATCCTCTCGCTCTATTTCCCAAGTGGGGAATCTGTTGATATATGACTCATCAGGTTGTGTTCTATCCTTCAACCTTGTGTAAGGCCCTCCATGAGGTGTTTGAGACATAGTGTGGTCTAGATTTTGTAACTAAAATAAGTGATATAAAGAAAACAAAAAAGGATAACCTTTCTAAGGAAGTCCAAGTTATGTTTTGGACAATGGTCATTCTAAGGATAGATGTTGATTTATCTTGATCTCAAAGTTTTGATGATGAAAAGATAAGATTTGTCAACCTTTGCCTAGGAAAAAGTCACTGATAAAGATAATGATGATGTTTGAGATGATGAGATCAAGATATTTCTAGTCTAAACTTTCAAACTAACAATATTTTAGACAATAATCACGCTTTTCAAAGGAGTGATCTTTACTATTTAGAGATTCAAACAATGTTCTTTGCATTTTTCTGGAATAAACATTGGTCTTTGACACAAAATGGAGAGTATTTCCAAGGTTTTTAGTTAAAAATAGGTGTAAGATATCTCTAGTCTATTGCGGCACAACTCCATCAATTGCAGAAAAGTGAATGGTTGAGTGTGGTATTTTATCACCAATTGTAGTAATAAACAGGTCGATTGTGGCAATAAACAAGTTAACTACGACACACTTCTTTCAATTGCAGAAAAATGTGGGCAACTTTGGTAAAGGGGAAATAGTCTCAAAAATATTAGAAGATAGGTATCACTGTCTGACAATTTTGATTTTCCAGAACAAGGCTTCTGATTTGCAAGACAATTTATGTTGACAACCCTATACTTTAACATGTTTGACTCATTTTTGATAGTTTGGATGTTTGTTTTGCATTTTTAGAAATTGACCAAAGAACAAGAACAATAGACATTGTGTTTGAAGAATGAAGACTAACAATGTGTATGTTCTACAAATTTTTCAAGTTGCAATGTTATCACGAGGTCTCAACATTGAACAATCAGATTAGTCTAGGTCAATGGCTTCAGAATACAATGTTATAGGCCCAATGCTTGAATGCCCTTTATCTCACACAATAATTGTCACACTACTAGGACACGAAGATCCATGATGTAGGCGCCCATGTTTTTTTCATTACCAGGTATTGTTGCCATGGAGTGAAGATCTCTTTCACTACACAAATACCTTGGGACACATATGTTGGGAATCTTGTGGGGAATTCTGCAACCTCTTGCACTATAATAAGGTATCTATTTGGAGGTAGATAGGGTTGGCCTCTATTTAACAAGGTTGTAGTAAGGGTCTGTGGCATCTATCCAATCGGTTTGTATGTGTGTGACTCACTTAAGAGCCTAGTTGACCAAGCTGGCCTCTTAGGGATATTCCCCTAATCCATACTATCATCAACACACCTCGCCTAAGCTTGGCTAGATAAGATGGAACTTTGGTTCATGCCTTATTTATATACCGATCAGAAGGATTACTGGTTTAAGGTCGTCCTCCGAGGAAGAAGAGCATTCCCTGGACAGGCCTTTCTGAAAGTATAAAGGTGTCTAATCTAATAGATTGTGCCAGTGCACCTAAAAATCAAGACACAAGGTAAATTGATTAAGCTCCAAAAGTTTGAAATTTGAACTAAACTACACCACCATACAAGCACAAGTGTTCAGTTTTAAGCCCAAAAATTAGGTGTTGATTGATTGTTCAATTTTAATGCACCAATTTGAGAGATTATTTGTCTTTGTTTAATTTAAGCCCCCACGTCAATTTTAAGCACCAAATTCCAAAATGTGAGATGTAAGATGTGTGACAAACACCGTTCTTTTTAAACCCAAATTGAAAAGTGAATGAATTTTAGGTTGTATTGTTATTTTGTCTCCTCGAGTTGAACCTGTCAAAGAAAGTGTTTATTATCTCAATAAATGAAAGCTTTTCAATCCAAAATAGCAGAATATCCAGAAACTCTGGGATTATTGAGATTGCTGAAATTAATGGTGACTTTATACTTACTTGTAAATATCTTGATTGAATCAATGTACCTAGTGTATGCTTTGCTTCGATCTTCAGCTGCGATTGCGAGAATAGCCCTTTGTTGTGATTGATAGTTGATGGTTCTCCTTCTTGCAACTCTTAATGCTCTAGCACCTGGTATGCATCTGATTACCTTCTTTGTCATTCACTGTCATTTATTCATACATAGAAACCAAGAAAAATAGAGAGAAGTGTGGCTTTATGTCAATTGCGATACTAGTTTTTCAATTGTGACAATCTCGGTTCAATTGTAGCAAAATAGTGGCGATTGCAAAAAATAACTTTTCTGTATGGCATGATGCTTTTGATTGCGGTAGGGATCGGTCAATTGTGGTAAAGTACAGGCAATTTATGTTAGTAATAACTGAGAGGGGGGGGGGGGGGGGAATCAGNTGAATCAGTGGCCTCAAATTATTTATCCTTCAATAAATAACCAACAATCAAATAAACCTCAGATTATTAAGTCCCTACAAGATGCATGCCATAAAATACTTATAATGATTAACTGTCTGTCGGTTTTCCTTTTCTATCCTTATTCTCCTTGATTACTAATATGCAGTATAACTATTTACCAAAATAAAGTATATAAGCAGAGTATACCGATCAATCCAAAAATGCATATGTGAAATGTAAAACAGTAAAGTAATAAACCATACACACATAACACATGGATTTTAACGTGGAAACCCTGTTAAGGGAAAAAAACACTGGGACCAGTACCCCAAATTTTCACTCTTCTAAAGTGAGCCCTGTTAGGAGCCAACCTTGTTAAAGGTTACAAACACACTGTTAGGTGTGACCTTGTTAGAGGATTTTACACATATAGGTTGTCACTTAGTATCGGGCATCTAATGCTGCCATCCTTGATTTTGCCTCTCTCTTAGACTGTCAATAGGAATTGGGCATGTCCAATGCTACTTTCATGAATCAACCCTTTTGGCACTCCTTGGGACGTACCTCAATATATAGAAGACTGTTAAGTCCTACTCTGTTAAGAGACTTGATGCTTCAATGGTTAAACTGAAACAAAATGACATATTTCTAATGCAACTTGAATTGCATCTTTTCAGATCTATTTAAGTACATTACCTCTCTGATCAATGTATCAATTCAATTCTTTTGGTGCTCCATACTTTCTACTCTGTGATGCTGTGCTCACTATTTTTCAGTGTCTACAAAATTCCTTAGCTCTCCTTCAACTTGATTGATCAGTACTACATGAATTTGTTCTTCATGAGTTTCTCTTCAACATCCTCTTTTTATTCACTCCTCTTAATCCCTTTTTCATGTTCTTCATAAATGAATTAAGCTTGTCTTTTATATAGACATGATATTCACTGTTTCTTGAATCTTTATTCTTGATTCTTGGCGTGAAAAACAATCCAGCCAATTTGATTTAAAGCATAAAACCTGATTTATCTCATAGTTATCTTCTTGCCAACTATACAAATCAGATTTAAATCAATTACTTAAATCTGGTCGAATAAAACAAAGAAAGCAACCAGTTAAGTCTATCTTTAGCTCCTGCTAGCTAGATATTTTGTCTTTTTCTAAACTCTCTGTTCCGTCGGTCTACTCTTTAGTTAGTCGTCGGTGACAACTGAGACTTCCATTGACATAACTCTAGTTAGCTTTGGGATCTCTGTCCATCAGGCATCATTAGATTTTTACTTGTTGGGCAACTCTATTTTCAACTCATCGGGCATCCTGTGGTTTGCTTCGTCAGGCAACACTGTCATCTTCTCGTCAGGTATCACTGTGACTTTTCTTCTTTTCCTTTACCAATGGTGTGCACTCCATCGGTGTTATTTGTCACTTAGTGAATACATGAATTTTATGTATTTTTGAAAGCATAACCTTTGTTCCATTGATTCTCTAAAGTCTTTGGCATTATGTACATGACCCTACAGATGATATCAAGTTGACATCAATGACAATACAAACCATTAACTAATTTAATGCCTTGCATTATCTTGAACTTAATATTATCAAACATTTAATCAGTTACATGTCATCAATCTCTCCCTTTGGAATTGATAGCAACATACTATATTATCACACTATACTATTTCTAATACAATATGAAATACAATTGTTGAGATTCATCAAACTACCAAACTTTGTTTGATAACCGATAAATGTCTAAATTTTGGTAAGCTCTGTTTTAGCCTAGATTTGATTCCTGTAGCTTTCTTTTTTTGATGTGTTGAGTTCTCTTTTGGTGTCAATTTCTCTCCTTTTGACTGTTATCCTATTTTGATGTATTTTCCTCTTGTCAGCAGCTCTCCATTTGTATAATATTTCATACAACTTTCTCTCCCTTAGGATATGATCTCTCTCTGTTGGAGTAATATGATAATGGATAATATCTCTCCCTTTCTCAGAAGAATGTGATAATATGGATAATTTCTCTCCCTTTGACAACAATGCCAAAAAATATTATTACAAGTATCTGACATTCATGTCAAACAATCATTTTTCTCCTATCCATAATATATTCCTTGAATTTCCTTTATCCATCAGCAATACAACAATATGCTCTGGTACTCAGTTCTGATATATACCTGTCTGTATATAGATGTAGCTTTGAAGTTCTTCTCTTTGCTTGCATCAACATGAATGATATTGTTACAAAATGTAGGATGATACAACCTTCAGTCATTTTACAGACTGGTAAGCAAGGGTTTTACCCCTAGCCTCTTTCTCAGGTACTCAAATGTATCCTTGGGCAGTGGCTTGGTGAAGATATTGGCCAATTGTTCTTTTGATTGCACATACTCAAGTATCACTTCTTTTTCTTGAACTTGTTCTCTCAAATAGTGATACTTGATGGAAATGTGTTTATTCTTTGCATACATGACTAGATTATTGGAAATGTTTATTACACTGGTGTTATCACAATAGATAATCACTGGTTCTAAGATCTTCATATGCATACCTTCCAGTAACTGTTTGATCCATGCAATATTTTAGAAATTTGTAGAAGCAGCAACATACTCTACTTCTATAGTACACTAAGAGATGCATCCTTGCTTTTTTCTAATCCATGTGACAAGTCTGTCACCCGTAAAGAGTACTCCTCCAGTTGTGCTCTTCCGTTCATCAAGATTTCCAGCCCAATCAACATCGGTAAACACTTTTAGTTCAAATTTTCCTTCTCTTCTATACCATAAGATGAATTCCTCAGTATTCTTTAGATATCTTAGGATTCTTTTCACAACAGTCATATGTGATTCCCTGGGGTTAGCAGAAAATATAGCAACAATTCCTATTGCATGTGCAATATCTGGTCTAGTGTGTACAACATACATGAGTTTTCCAATCATTGATCTATACAAAGTCTGATTTACCTCTATTGTCTTGTCCTCCTTTTTCAACTTACATCTAGTAGCCATCGATGTTCCAACTAGTTTGGATTCTTCCATCTTGAATATTTTCAGGACCTCTTTGATGTACTTGGACTGTGTAATGAAAATACCTTCTCCTTGATGCATGATCTGGAGACCAAGAAATAACTTGATCTCTTCAAACATAGACATCTCAAATTCTTTTCTCATCTTATTAGAAAGTGATTTGCATAGCATATTATTGCCTCCAAATATGATGTCATCAACAAATATTTTAGCAATCAGGGTGTTAGCATCAGTATCTTCTTTTAAATAAAGATTATTATTTTCACTATTCCTTATAAATCTAATACTTATTAGATAGGAATGAAGTCATTCATACCAGGCTCTAGGAGCTTGTTTCAATCCATACAAGGCTTTGTGAAGTCTACATACCATGTCCCTCTTGTTTGGATCAACAAACCCTTCTGGTTGTTCAATATATACCTCTTCTTCAAGTATTCCATTTAGGAATGTTGACTTGACATCCATCTGGTATACTTTGAATCCTTTGAATGCAGCATAAGCATGTAATATCCTTACTCCTTCTAGCCTAGCAATGGGTGCAAAGGTCTCTCCATAGTCTATACCTTCCTCTTGTGCATACCCCTTGAATACTAGTCTTGCTTTGTTCCTTGTGACTTCTCCATTCTCATTCAACTTATTCTTGAATATCCATTTTGTACCGATGACATTCTTGTCATCTGGTCTTGGCACAAGTGACCATGTTTTGTTTTTCTCAATCTGCTCAATCTCATCATTCATAACACTTATCCATTCCTCATTATCTTATCTCCTATGGTCTAGATCTCTGGATGGTTCTTCCTTACATATCTTGCAAGTACAAGTATAGTCCTTTGTCTATCATTTTGATCATTATTTTGATCTTCATTATGTTCTTCATCACCTTGCACATTATCTTGATTATTATCCCGACCGTCAGTATTTGCAGCCTGATGCTCGGGAGTAATGATCTATAGCTCAAGGGCTCTACATTGTTGGTAGGGTAGAGTGTCAAGTTCGTTTTTGTAAGTGAACTTATTGTAGTCCTCTGGTTCTTTAGTGCTTTCTTGTTCATTCTTCTCTGCAAATTCATCTATCTTTACATTTGCACTTTCAACAATTTTATTAGAGGCTTTATTTAGACATTTGTAAGCCTTTCTCTTGGTAGAATACCCTAGAAAAATTCATTCATCACTTTTGGAGTCAAGTTTTGTAATGTCCCCGCCAGGGAACCCATAAGGAATCAGGTCTTATGACCAAAATTGCAACTCATTTTTTTTTTAACGTTACAACATTACTACTCCACATTTACATTCCTTAAGGTTCCCTTAATGTATTTCATTTACTAACATATTTACATTACTTATCCAAAATGAATTTCATTTCCTTTCTTTACTTTCACATTTAGAACTT
>MU226068.1:181454-206638 GCA_018584345.1 Thuja plicata | reverse complement strand
AACATATATGCTCAAATGTCTCATAAAATGCTAACTAAATAATAATCATAGTCCATCCTAAAATCCAAAGTGTCAAAGCAATAGTCCTGTCCATCTAACATAGGAAGATCCTCGGGTGGGCATTACAAGTTTTCCATTTCTATCATCTTTTAAGATATAACATTGACTGCCAATTTTTTTGAAATAACTTACATTGGGTGTGTATCCATACCATATCTCATAAGGTGTCTTCTTGGTGTCTTTCTTTAGTTGTACTCTATTTAGTGTGTAAACAACAGTACTGAGAACTTCCCTCTAGAATATTTGGGTAATACATTTTTCTATCATCAGTGTTCTAGCACAATCAACTATTGATATGTTCCTTCTCTCAGCAATTCCATTTTGCTGTGGTGTTCTTGGTGCAGAAAACTGCCTTTTTATACCATGCTCATTACAAAAGTTAGTGAATTCATCTGATATAAACTCACCTCCTCTATCTGATCTCAAACATTTTAAATCCTTACCACTTTGTTTCTCTACCAAAACCTTATACCATTTAAACATCTTAAATGCTTCTGATTTATCTTTTAGAAACATAACTGTCATCATTCTAGAGTAATCATCAACAAAGAGAATAAAATATCTATCTCCATAATAACTCTTTGTCCTCATAGGTCCACATAAATCAGTATGGACTGATTCTAGAATTGCATCAGATGTATGGGTTTTGCTTTTGAAACTAGACTTTGTCATTTTACCTTTTTGACAATTTTTACACATGATATTGTCCGGCTTGGTCAATGTCAGTAAGCCTCTAACATTTCTCTTTTTGCTAATTTTTATCATGTTGTCAAAGTTCACATGACACATTCTTTTGTGCCAATTTATATTTCTTCATTTGTAAAAATAAAACAAGTGGAGTCAGTATCATTTAGATAGAATAAGTTACCTTTTGTCTGCTCACCGGTACCAATCAGATTTCTAGATTTGTTAAAGATATTTTCCTTCTTATTTTCAAATGCTACTTTGTGACCTGAATTGTTCAACTGAGAAAAAATTAATAGATTATAATTCAATCCATTTACCCAATAATCATTTTCACACTTTATCTGGTTATTCAACATTATTTTTCCTCTACCTTCAATTGGCCAAGGTGTGTCATTTCCCATTCTTACTGATCCACCCTTGTAGTATTCAAAAGTCTCAAACTTTTTCTTATTACCGGTCATATGATGAGTGCAGCCACTATCTATGATCGAAACATCCTTTTTGCTAATTTTAGATATGAGAGTGGTTTCTACATACCTTTCTTCATCATCATCTGAATCATCCTTTACAGCCACAAACACCTTCTCGATGTCTTCATCACATTCGGTGTCAGTATCATCATCCTTGCATTTTGCTAGGTAGCTGACCTTCTTTCCTTTGTCCTTATAGTCTCAGGTATCTCTTCTTTTGTATTGTCAGTAACTTATGTAATCACCTCTGTCAGTCTTTTTCTCAAAATATTTGTCATTCCTTCTATCATCTTTTCTTCTATTAGTACATGTTGCAGCAAAATGTACAATTTCTTTGCAATGAAAACAAACAAGTGGTAATTTACCTTTGTATTTACCTTTGCCTCTCTACATTCTTCTGACCATAAGTGCTTCACTTTCATCAAGATCATCTTCTTCATTTTCACTATCACTATCTTTTCTCATAGTGTTTTTGTGACTTGATTTACTTATTCTCATAGAAGTTTTAAATGCAGACTCTATGTTTGGTAAGACACTATTATCAAAGTTATTCATCTCAAATGAAATTTGTCTTCCAATTAAACTATCTAGAGTAACATTTCTATTTGCTACGTCTCTCATTTCTTAAATGGAAGATACTCTAATAGCATAAGTAGGTAGTAAGCTTCTTTAATTCTTGTGTTGTACTAAGTGATGTTTTCTCCTTCTTTCATTTTGAGATCATCAAACTTTCCTCTAAGGATTTCTACCTTGGCTATCAAAATATTTTTGTCAACACCATGTACAAGCTTCAATTTGCCCCACATCTACTTTGCAGTTTTGTATTCTTTGACATCTTCAAATTCAACATCAGAGAGTGAGGAAGCAAGCTCTATCATCATGCCATTATGTTCATGCTTCTCTCTCATTTGTTCAACTGTTGGTGCTCCTGTGGGAAACACATATTCAGTTTCTAGGAATTGAGTAACATAATTACCAATACCTGATAAGTGGACTCTTATTACTCTCTGCCATGAAGCAAATTTTTCTTTGTTCAACTTGGGCACATCTCGTCTATTCATCTTGTGATCTTTGGCTTAGGTCTTGAAACCTTCCTTCTAAGCACACAAGCTTTGATACCAATTGTTAGTAATAACTGAGAGGGGGGGGGTGAATCAGTGGCCTCAAATTATTTATCCTTCAATCAATAACCACCAATCAAATAAACCTCAGATTATTAAGTCCCTACAAGATGCATGCCATGAAATACTTATAATGATTAACTGTCTGTCAGTTTTCCTTTTCTGTCCTTATCTCCTTGATTATCGATATGCAATATAACTATTTAACAAAATACAATAAATAAGTAGAGTATACCGATCAATCTAGAAATGCAAATGTGAAATGTAAAATAGTAAAGTAATAAACCATACACACATAACACATGGATTTTAACGTGGAAACCCTGTTAAGGGAAAAAAACCACTGGGACCAGTACCCCAAATTTTCACTCTTCTGAAGTGAGACCTATTAGGAGCCAACCCTATTAAAGGTTACAAACACATGGTTAGGTGTGACCTTGTTAGAGGATTTTACACATATAGGTTGTCACTTAGTATCGGGCATTTAATGCTGCCATCCTTGATTCAGCCTCTCTCTTAGACTGTCAATAGGCAATGGGCATATCCAATGCTACTTTCATGAATGAACCCTTTTGGCACTCCTTGGGATGTACCTAAATATAATGAAGACTGTTAAGTCCTACTCTATTAAGAGACTTGATGCTTCAATGGTTAAACTAAAACAAAATGACCTGTTTCTAATGCAACTTGAATTGCAGATTTTTCAGATCTATTTAAGTACATTACCTCTCTAATCAATGTATAAATTCAATTATTTTGGTGCTCCATGCTTTCTACTCTATGATGTTGTGCTCACTGTTTGTCGGTGTCTGTAGAATTCCTTAGCTCTTCTTCAGCTTGATTGATCAGTACTGCATGAAGTTGTTCTTCATCATTTTATCTTCAGCATCCTCTTTTTATTCACTTTCCTTAATCCATTTTTCATGTTCTTCAAAAATGAATTAAGCTTGTCTCTTATATAGATATGATATTCACTATTTCTTGATTCTTGATTCTTGATTCTTGGCATGAAAAAAATTCCAGCCAATTTGATTTAAAGCATAACTCCTGATTTATCTCATACTTATCTTCTTGCCAAATGTACAAATCAACTTTAAATCAATTACTTAAATCTAGTTGAATAAAAAAAAGAAAACAACCAGTTAAGTCTATCTTTAGCTCCTGCCAGCTAGATATTTTGTCATTTTCTAAACTCTTTGTTCCGTCGGTCTACTCTTCAGTTAGTCGTCGGTGACAACTGACAGTTTCGTCGGTGTAACTCTAGTTATCTTTGGGGTCTCCATTCGTCGGGCATCATTGGATTTTTATTTGTTAGGAAACTCTATTTTCAGCTCGTCGGGCATCTTGTGGTTTGCTTCATCAGGCAACATTGTCTTCTACTTGTCGGGTATCACTGTGACTTTTCTTCTTTGCCTTTACTGATGGTGTGCACTCTGTCGGTTTTATCTGTCACTTAGTGAATACATGACTTTTATGCATTTCTAAAAGCATAACCTTTGTTCCATTGATTCTCTAAAGTCTTTGGCATTATGCACATGACCATACAGATGATATCAAGTTGACATAAATGACAATACAAATCATTAACTGATTTAATGCCTTGCATTATCTTCAACTTAACATTATCAAACATTTAATCAGTTACATGTCATCAATTGCGACAAAGAATAGGTAACTGCGGTCAACTACAATCAATTGTGGCAAAATATCAAAAGATAGAATAGACAGAAGATGACATAATAGCGATGCAAAAGCTTGCAATCAATTGCAGTATTAAACCAGTCAATTGCGACATGATTTTGTCAATTGCGGAAAAATACTAGCAATTGTGAAATAACACAAATATCAAGAAAAAGATGAATTTTTAGGTCTGAAACCGTACAACCGTGGCTAATTGACTATATCTGTCATCTGCAAGAGATATTTGGCCTATTTGTTTCATGCTGGGTTCACCAAAATGTACACCTCCTCTCGTGATTCGTGGTTCCCAAACTTTCCAAAGGCGGGGGTTAGTAGCAACGGTTTACAATGATAGAAATCCAAATACACAAAGCTACCAATACCGAATAACCTGAAATGTAACCAATAAAATATACAAGAAAAGAAAGGAAAATAAATGAATGCAAACCCCAAAGTTCTTGAAGCTTCTATTGTCTCTAGCTACTCCTTCTGAAATGCTATTTTTGATGCTCAGTATTGGTGTGGGCAACGTCTATGACCTGAGAAGCGTCGAGAATTTGATACTTGAAATGGGTGTGTGATCACAAGATGGCTTGAATGCTAGAACCAAATTGATGGAGTAATTGTACACAAGAGATTTAAATCCTAGATCCTTCAAATGGTTATGAAGGGTTTATTATATAGGAATTAGGGATGATATGAACGGTTGAGATCAATCCTAGAGATAGGGAGATGAACGGATGAGATTAAAAGGAACCAGAGAAGCCATCAGTAAACTCCACCTCTTCAATTGGTAAAGAGGCGATAGAGTTTGGTTGACTAAAGAGCTAATTGTGAGTTACCTTTTAGAACTGAAGAGTGGGTGGAGTTACCCATGTGAACTAGAGAGATGGGTGGAATAACCCATGTGATCTGATTGGAGTTATCTCGTTTGAAGATAAATGAATATTTAATTCATTTATTTAATTAAAATTTTCAACATGTGAGATAATTGAATTCTTTTTATTTAGAATTGCTTTATTGATGAAATTAAATTAATTTAATTGGAAGAATTTAATTAGTAAGTTTAAATATTTTAATTTAAATTATAGGAAATTGAATTGAATTAATTAATTAATGGTAATTAATCAATTAAGGTTAATAAATTAAATAAATAATTAATTTTGGAAATTTGATTAGATGATTTGGGAAATGAATTTAGAAGAAAATAGATGATTAATTAATGATAAAAAAACCATTAATTAATAGATGAAAATTAGTGTTTTTAATGTCAAGTCGCAAGTCTATCCATTTTAGGGTTTCTACACATATCTTAAGAAAACCTATGTATTGATAGCTACTCTAGAAATTAGCACAATTGATAGTATGGAGGATCTCACTTAAGGTTTAAATGGTCATCACATTGCCTTGGCAGAATTAAAGGAGTCATGGGAGAATTTTCTTACCAGTGCTAAGGTACATTTCAAGACTATGTTTGATAAACTATAAGTTATGAACACCCTTGTACATTAAATTTTGATCCTAGTCTTTGAAAATTTTGCCAAAAAGGGGGAGTATATAGTCGATCAAAAAAGGGGGAGTATATTAGTCTATGGTACAAAGAGAGTTAAATATTCAGGGGGAGTATGTAATTATACATAGAGTATAGGTTGGAATATAGTGTAGTACCCACCCATAATTTACTTTTTAATGTTGATGCCATAATATTTTGATTATTTTCATGGTGATTAGGTATATGTTATGATGATTTTACTGACCCCATACTTGCATGTGTATGGTTCGCGTATATGTTTTATATTGTTGTGTGGCATGTCTATCTTACATTTTTGTATGATGTGTTTGATGTAGTAGAGGACGGAGACGTAGTTACTTGCATTGTGAGATCTACATGATCAATCAATCCCTATCTTTGTTTGTTTTATATATTATGTACATGCTCAACTTTGTGATGCAGGTTTCCAGGTACCAAGGATTGACTTCCCTGAATTGCTAGGATGAGTGTGCCCTATCACATTGTCTCAATGGTAAGAGAGGGAAGATAATATTCAATCCTAAATCCTAGTATAGGCCCTCATTTGTCTTGAAATAGTGGACAAGTATTTGGTTAACTAACTTCTCAAAATTCGTCGAGGTGACGTGAATTCGTGAACCCTTGTTTGAGCATGCTTATGTTGTTGCATCTTTTCTTCATTTTGATTTGGTTAGAATTTTGTATGCATGCATGAGGGTCAATGTGGTATTTTGTCGTGCTGTAAGTAAAATAATAATTAAAGATTAATTATAAAGTTTAAATAATTGAACCTTCTAAGAATATTAAAATATTAAATATATAGATGTTTACTTAATAGGGATTAATTAAGTACCCATGTTTATATAAAAGGATTTAATTAAAAGTCTAAAGATAAATTCTAAGGATTTAATTAAATATTATGTCTAAATGGAAATTAAAAGGCATATTTAATATAAATAAATTATTAATATGCTACAAATATTATTCTTAATTAAAAATAATAATCTACAATGTAATTATATTTAAATAATAATAATAATAATAATGACTTTTAATTCTAATTAAAAAATGAGTTTTATAGAGAATTAATTATTTAATTACAAAAAAAAGAAAAATAAAGAGAATAAAATAAAGAAAGGATATATATATATATATATATATATATATAATATTTAATTGGGGAATATAAAATAAATAAATAAGTAAATTGATTTTATTTTAAAAAATAAGAAGAAAAATAAAGAAAATAATTCTTATCTTTTTTCAGGGTTAAGTGTTTCTTAGGAATTTGTCCTAGAATCCCTAGTTAAATAGATTTTATATATTAGAGTTTTTTGGCCATTTTGAAGAGAGGAGAGAGATTGTTTAGAACACAAGTTTTAGGAGATAGGATTATAGGTTTTGCATCGAGATTTTGAAGTTAAAGAATATATTTTTAAAGCTTGGGAGTGAAGTCTTCTTCTTCTTCTTCTTCTTCTTCTTCTTCTTCTTCTTCTTCTTCTTCTTAGCAAGTCTACTTGGCATTTTCAAGGTAGGAGTTTCTGAGTCTTTTTGCAGTTTCTATTGGAAATATTATTTTCTATGTGCTTTCTCAATTGTGATTTGATTTTGAGTTAAGGGTTTTTTGATTTCTAAAAATTTATATAGAAGATTAGGGTGTTCTTGTGAGTTATGTTTATGACATGTTTGGTATTCTATGAGAATTTGTATGGAAACCCTAGGAGAGAATGATTTAGAAGGATACATTTATGTTGTAAATCCATTAATGTTTTACCAAATTATAAAAAGTTAGTTGCATAAATTTTAAGTATATGACGAAATCCTTTATTACGAACTACGTGTATTGTAGATACCTGTATGTAAGTACATGGGTTTAAAAACATACATTTTTGGATTAGGGTTGTGAAGAGTCAAGGTAGGGAATAGTTTTCATTCTAGATGTCACCTTAAAAATATAAAGACACTTTAAGATTCTCATTTTGATTTTATTTAACATATATCAAAATCAAATAGGGTTCCTTTGTATGGAAAGGGTCAAATATTGGCTGTTACAGTGAAATTAGGCCTATTTGAGCTTGATTTTTCAATCAGAGTCTGATGAAAATTCATCCATAACCTTTTCTAATGACATAATTAGGAAAATCACTTCAGAGATATTTAAAATAATACAATTATGAATTTTTTTCACTAAGTTTTGTTATGATCCAATGGTTCACAACAAAGTTATGGTCTTTTTACCAAACTAGTAATCTTCATTCCTAAAAAGGGATGCTGGAGAGATTTATTTTTTTCACCATTTAAATGACCTTATCTTTAGGAATTGAAAGAATGAAACATATGTGAAATTAAATTATCTTTCTACCAATATAAGTTTCAGATCCGTATCATTTCATATGAGATTATAGCGTCAAAATTACTGACTGACGTGCATAAAGGAAATAAACAAAAACTCACTGTTATAAAGTTAAAATTATTAATAATTCTTATTAATTAAAAATTAATCTATTTGACAATTATTAAATAATTAATATGACTTATCTAATCAATTTATAATTTAATCTTAAATATCAGAGAGATTCGCTAAAACATAATATATGTTTATTAACTAAGTCATTTATGACTTAAGAGTATTTTAATGAATATAATGTTGTTATATAAATTAAGTTAAATAATATGTCAAATGAATGCATGCCTTCTTTCATGTGATCTTGGTTTTGTTAAGTGTCAGTGTGGGTAGGTTGTTACCCTAGGTGGGTTTTGTCTTCGGACTTGTACTATCTTGTGATTTTATGCCTTTTTTCTCTTTGGGTTTCATATTGTGGAAAGTTCATAACCTATTTATGTCATAGTTGGTTCATGTTTTGCCTTGGGTACATCTATGATAAATTTCATGTGTTCCTTGAGTCTTTCATCTTTATTTTATTTGACCATAAGAGGTGACAACCAATATTGTGTTGAGTTACAATTTTTTCACTTGGTCACCTTGTTTCTTCTACTATGATTGTTCAATGTTTTGAGTGATGGTATTTTTAATTATGATTTACTCCATGTTGGAGAGAGATGATTTTGATGCTATTGAGCATAATTGATTTTTTGATATGAGATTATGAGAATTTCATGATTTCTTATTGAGATATCCATTATGGAATGGATGACTTATTGAGATGTCCATTATCGGGTGGACGGTTTAGATCCTTGTATAGGATGTAATAAAAGTTTCAAAGTGTCAAATACTTAAGGGAATTAGAGAGAGAAAATATTATGCTTTCAGTAACGTATAAAAGACAAGCATCCACTAAGTGACTACAAACACCGACGGCTAGTATAACCCGATGGAAAGAGATCACTGAAAGATAAGTCACAGTGATGCCAGAGCAAAGAAACCAATGAGCATTACCAAAGAGCATAATCACAAGCATTACTGATGGCCAAAATTACAGTATTAACCGATGAGCAAAACTTTGCAGTGAAGCCTGAAGGATAGACAACCCCGAAGGATAGACAACCCTGATGGACAGACAACCTGTTATGCCCTACATACCCATCCCTACATTTTGTAGGAAAAATGTTGGGTCCCCCTTTTTCACTTTTGCTTTTCCTTTGATTTTCTTTTGTTTCCTTTGTTCCCCCTTCGGGCTTTGCTTCCGCGAGGGTTGTTTTTCTTTTTCTTTTATCTTATTTTGTCTTTGAGACCCGGTCCCAGAGTTTGTCTATTTTTTTGAGCCAGCCGGATCCCGGACCCCGGGATTCTCTACCGTCATGTCTTATTTTGTTAGAAGGTGTGGATGCAAAGAATCCCTGGGCTTGGAGTCTGAAGGTTTGCTTATCCCAGAGTTTGCGAAAGGAAAGCAACATGTTTTTACCCTAGGGGTATAAATAGAAGTTACCTGTCATTTGCACATTTACCATGATTAATAAACTTAAGGTGATTACTAGAGAGATTAAGGTGATTCATAGCGATTAAGTGCAAAGTGCTTTGATAATCAACAACGTTCAACTAGCATCAAGTAGTGGTACCTTCATAGTTAGTTCCAGGTTAACTTATTGTAGAGTGCCTCCCATGCTTGTCTCTCCCACATTCCCTGCGTTTCTAGGTAAGCCTTCGTCTCTCCCTTCTCTAGTTTCTGGTTTGCTGTTTCTTTCTTTTGTTTGTCTTGTTTTCATTCTGTTTTGTTTTGGTTTTGTTTTTGTTTCACCGCGCCTTTGCGTTGGATTTTTTGTCGCCTCCCATTGGTGGGTTGGCTCTGCCAGAGGGTTTTCCACCCTCTATGTGGTTGTAATCTAATGTATATGTTTGTATACTTTGTATGATAGTGTAGGTGCTTTTGTACATTCTGTAGACTATGTAATCTCTTATTTTATAGTGTATTTATATGTGTTTGTTTTATGGTCAACTTGTGAGGTTGCTTCAGCCCTCATTGTGCTTTGGCCCTCTATACATTAGGTGTATATTCTCTATATATCCCTCCATTACGTTGAGCTGGTTGTGCTCCATCACATCCAAACCAACTATCAAGCTCGTTAAAGAGGTATTTGCCATGACTTGAACTCAGCACCTCACTAGTTCAAGCCATGGTGATTTTCTCTCTCCTCTGTCATTTCAATTTAATGGTGGGATTAATTTCCCATGAGCGGGCATTCAAATCCCATCCCATATGGTATTTAATTCTCCCATGTTAGCCAAAGTACAATTTCCTACTGATCACGTTGACAATGGATAGTTCTTCCAGACTCTAGATGCTGAGAAGCCCCTATTTCTTCATCCCATTTTCGTCACCCAAACCAATGCCCTAGAGCCCCGAGTGTTTATCAGAATCTAACCCATGTTAAAATTTAAATTTCTGGGATTTTTGATGTATGCTAATGCTTTTTGAATAGGTGCAAAATGGCGGTGAATTCCCCAGAGTCCCTGAAAGTGTTATTTTTATATCATGAATTAACAGTTCTATGGTCTTGTAGGTTGCAGATAGATTGATCAAAAATGTTTGACATGATCTCTCCTCCTGATAGCTCGGAGCTACCAACTACCTCCACTCGGGCAACTACAAAAACAAAGGCCAAAAAGATGCTGGCAAAGCTTCCACTAACCTCCAAGTACCTGAAGGAGGGTGTTCTTGTGGGGTCCAAGGCAGACTCCAAGTTCCAAGAAATAATAGATACAAAGGTCAGACTATGGGCTGAAATGCAAGGCTTGGTTCAAGCCATTTACAAGCAGAAGGTTGATGGAGATACTATGGCTGTCCACTTGCCCACCTCTGGAATTATTAAAGCTGCAATTTTCCTTTCTCGGCGTAGGCACCAGAGCTAATACTCCAATTGGAAACTCTCTATAATTCCTCCACTCAGGTTTTTTTTCTCGCCGATCCCTGACCGTTACAATATCCAGTGACTATAGTCAATCTAGACGCTGCTACCTTCGCTTCAGGGATGGGGATCCCTCAATCCAGGGAGCCACTATTCTCTCCCAATCCCCATAACTAAAGGAGTTTGAGGAGGCTTCTATCCTCTCCCAAAAATATCTTAGCATCCACTGGCTTAAGTCCCTGAGAAGGAACTACAAAAAATTGAAGCTCGAGATTCCCCGCGGGGATTTCAATGAACCTATCCATGAAGGAATCATATTTTTGTGTAGGATCTTTAGAGAGCCCCATGCCTAGGATTTATTGGCATGGATGCATTACTTCCTCTCCGCGTAAACATCCACAGTTAAACTTTCAACTGGGAAGCTATCATCACCAACCATGTGGACACACAGATGAAAGGCGTCCTCTAGACCTCCAAGTTCCACATGACATCTTACGTACTATGGGCACTCAGCCAATGGAGACTAGCTTTTCTAGGTTTGAAAACAACGGGCATTCTTGGGAACAGACCGGGCTAGTTAATGCCTTGGGATAATTATCCCTAGGTCTAGTGGGAACTCAGTTTCCCAAATTCTTGTAGTGTAAATGATGCCTCCGGCTACCAAAATATTTTGACACTTACTCGAGATTCCGGATATTAGTTATCACAAGAGGCGATGAACCTGGTGAGCACCTAAAAAAATTATTTCATTCAATTCTAGCAACATACATATATTCAGGTGACCGACTTCTCCAGGAATCCCTATCTTCTTCCCTGGTATTGTGAGAATAGAATCATTCTTTTACAATTCTGTAGACAAATTCTGGAGCTGCACACCCTCTTTAGATTGTAGAAGGTTACCAATGTTCCATTCCCAATCTCTTGCGAGAACTTTTCTTGTAGTCTAGCCATAGTAAAGGAGGCAGACAACAAATTGAAGAGTTTGGGACTGGTGGAATTTGACCATACCAGAATTTTTTTTGATCCATTAGGTAAGATAGCACTAGTGCTTCCACGGGCATCCCCACCACACAAAGAAGATATTGAAGATTTATGGGAAGATTGCTAGGATAGTTTTTATCTCTAGGCCCGCCAACACTCACAGATGTCTCAAGGCGTTATGATTGCCCTTGACCTTCAGGGTTTCCCAAAAGGTTTTTTAGATGATGGGACGCTAGAGGACCCATTGTATAAAGAGTGGGGGTTAGACAAGTTGGATCTCTGTCTGATGGATTGGGCCACCCTATAAGATTTAACAATCAAGGGAGTATGCCACCCCATTATAGAAAATAATCATAAGTATTTCGCGTGGGTGTGCCCAAAGAGTACCTGGAAAGGACAAATTGTTCAGAGGTTTGCCTCAACCTTTGGAGCCACAAGACCCAACACAAGAAAGGGGAAGGAGAAAGAAGGGCCCCCAACCTAGGTACCTCCCAAGGGTTCACTCCCCATAATGGCTCAGATAGAAGAACAAATGGAGGCACCTAGGCTGACAAGCCAGAAGACAAGTGCACAACTTTCCTCCGGCCTCCTCGCAACTCCAATACTTTCTGCTCAACCGAAGGGATCCCCATCATTGGTCACACTTATGAGCAGGCAAATGTTCCTTGAGGTAGAGTCTACAAATATTTTAGATATCGGGAATCCACTACAGAGGAAGAAGAAGAAGAAGGTGAATCCCACCCCAAGCACAAATGTGGGCCCCGGTATGCCTAACATGCCCCTAGTAGAAATCAATTTGGATTCTCCTAAACTAGAAGATATAACAAAGGACTCTCCCCCAAATGACAACTTTGATGATATCTTTGGGGTAGATGAGCTCAGGAACCTGCATGGGGATATAGATAATGTGGTGGAAGAGATTCCCACTTAAGAGAAGGAAGAGATCCTCACTGAGAAGGAATTCCCAGAGCAAGAAGTTTCCACAGAGTAGGAAGCTCGGGGAGAAACACTAAAAGAATCTGAGTAGTTGTAAACACCGGTCCATGAGGCTGAGAAAAGACCAAGGCAAACAACATATGAGTAGCTGATGACTGGGGAAATTGGACCTGCAGGATCAACCACACCCCTAATCATCATGCTCCAAATGCTTTTTGTTACTTCGAGTGACCAATTGCTTTAGCTTACTTTTGGTGAGATAGTGTCAGTGGCCGCACTGTTAAACTTTGGCTAGGTACCACACCCACCTCGAGATGATGTTCCAATAGTGGTTGATATCCTGAAAAATAATGTCGAAGAGCAACAACAACAATAGAAAGGTGAGGGGGAAATCCCCAAGGATATAAATGTCAATTCACCCGGTACTGGGAAGGACAGGGAATTCCCTGAAGTTACAAGTGATGAAGGTGCCGTTGGAGAAGAGATCATGGACATCACATAAGAAGACACCAACATGGTGGAAGATACTGAGGTTTTTGGAGAGCAAGAGAAGGAAAAAAAGAAAGGGAATGAGAAAGAGCCTGATAACACTGTAAATCCTTGGAATGCACCACCAAATTCTGAAGGGAATCTCAATACCTAGGCCTTAAAAGAAAAACTGCCTTAGCCACTCCAATGGCTAGTGAAATCTAGGAAGAGAAAGGCTCCGATGGTAGAAATAGGTCCTCCGCTCTCCTTGGCCAAAATTATGGCCCGTAATGTAGAGGCCAAGAAGCCTAAGAAGACCTAGGCAATCCACACACTTCAGACTGGTCCAGAAGGAAGCATAGTTGAAACCATCGCAACACCTCCTCCAAATACAGATGCAGTGGAGATAAAGGCTGAAGATTACATAGTTACAGAGGTGCCTCTGGGGAGGAGAGATAAGAAAGGGGAATTGGACCTTCTACAAGAGGCAACCTAGGCCCTAGAAGCCTAGTACAATAATCAGACCCATAAGTTGAAGGAGGAAAGGGAAAATAATGCAAATATCCTCACACTTCTGGCAAAACTCACACAGCCCCTAGCCGAGATCCACCCGGAAGCTTCTACCTCTAGATTACCACTTGCACAGGGTGACATCAATTCTCTAAGGGAAATGAAGAATAAGGCTCAGGTTGTGGATTGGTGGATCACTGAGCAGATAGTCATCATAGGGAAGTTTTTAGTGGTATCACTCTCGGTTCTCTATCAAATCAACCATCTCCTTAGTTAGGCAAACGCCTCCGCTATCTTATGGGAGAGGGACTTAGAAAAGTATGAGAGATGGAAGGCTAGGTTGGATGAAGTCTTCAACACCAGGGAAGAAGCCATCATAGAGGAAAGAATTTTGTGACAAGAATTATATGATTTCCTTAAGGCCCAGTACTCCAGACTTGGCCTAAAGATTGAGGTATGCAAGGAATTGGTTAAGGCCCTAAAATAGAAAGCAATTGTGGCCCAATATCCTTTGGGCCTATTCAAGGAATTTATGGTAAGGGTGTCACAAGTCAACCCCTTCACCACCAGATCATGTACCCTGGAGGACTATGTCCTTAGTAAATATGATGAGTTCATGGAGTCCCTGTATTAGTCTCCTAGGGACTTCGACAAAGGAAGGTTATCAGGGTTATCTAAGATGATGATTCAGGCACATGACACCATGAAGATAGTAGATTAATTATGGAATGGGGCCAGAGAGGTTGAAGAAAAGATTAAGGTTGTCTGTGGCCAGTGGGACAACATTAGGGACATTGATGAGGATGGTGTAAGACAAGTTTTGGAAGCATTCAAAAATAGTAAAGGGTAATAAGGTTCTTCGGATTCTAGAGATTTTCACCAGTAGGTACACTATGAACATTCTTTCATTCTCTGAGAATAAGCTCCCAGATCCCAGAGCTCTGGATCTATAGTTTTGCATTCTTTGGATGACCTGCGTCCAGGTTCCCCAAAGCCGACCGATCATTATCAGACAGTTAATAAGGGTTTCAGGAAGTAGGTGACCCTTGTAAGGCACGTCAGCTTGAGGGATGGTTCTAACAGGTGGTCTTCCCAGGGCTCCACTCCAGCATGAAACACCTAGTGCATCGGAGATAGTGAGCCATTTTTGTATTGATGAGGCATGTAGCCTTGATCCCTAGGAGATCGTATTTCTTCTATTCTCCCTCTAGCTCTCTTCTTGAGGTTGATTCTTCCATACCTCTTTTGTTGTCTTATTCTTCTAACATATCAGGCCTTCATTCTTCTTGAGGTTGTTGTAGCATGGTGCAGGTAGTACCGGCCATCAGAAATAATATTTTATTATTGAGTGTAAAAGATAAGTTAGGTTAGTTTTAGGGAAAACATGTGTATAAATAATAAGTCTGACCTCATTCCAAGGGTTGACAAATTTGATGATTTTGCAGTCCATAGCTATAGCATTTTAGTAGTTCATTTCTTGTAGTTGCAGAGCTTAATGCTCCTTAGAGATCAATGCATTTTAGTAGATAGATGCTCCCTTGGAGCCATTATTGTACACACCAGTGCTGCTAGAAAACTGTTAATAAAGAAAGAAGAGTTCTTGCAATGAAGTTGTTAGTGTTTTGATCTTTGTGTTAACATTCTTTTGCGCTGTATGTTTCTGATGTCCCTTTCTCTAATATTTTAAGTAGATTAACGACCTTCTTTTCCCCTCGCTATTGAATATGTATGAACTAATGGTTCTATATGCATTCAATATTTTAGTGTAGCATGTTAGAGCATGGTTGATGTTTTAAATGTATTAGCATAACTATAAGTAGGGTGGAATAATTCTAACCCTAACATATCTTTTGAAGTTTGTTTTGATAATCCAAATGCTTGTAGGAAACCCTGACTTACCTAAATCCCCAAAGAAGACGAGCCAAGATAACCAGCTATCCCCCCAAAAAAAATAGTCACACTCGCAACTTAGCTCCCACACCGTCGAGACCCAACTCTGACATGCTTGAAGGCCTAGAGAATTTATTCCCCAGAAAACATTTACAGGAAAAGTTGGTTGGTACTCTGGTACCCGGTGACAACTTACATATGTTGGCAGACCCAGTCATAATGTTCCATCAACAGAAAATTGGTGCTAGAAGGAGGGCATGAGCTCGTCCCCTTTTGAGGATTTAGACTTTACACCGCCTAAGGGTTCCCCAAGACATAGTTTTAGAAAGAATAACTTTAGTGGGATTGGATCTTTTTCACCGGCACGATTCAAAAAGAGTCCTTAGATCAGCACCTAATCTTGGAAGGTTTGTTGAACTTGAGCCTCCTAATCAAAAGAAACAGACCCTGAAAGCCAAATAACTAGCTAGCCTTGTCTGGGGATCCACTACGTCTCAGAATACCCATGTCTCCTAGACAATCCTATGGATTAATGCTTAGTCTAGTGAAAATACAACACCCCTCATGGCTACATACTTCAGTAACACTAGGTCCCCAATGGGATAGTTTCTAGGTGCAACCACTGATCTTCCTGCACACCCAGAAAAGATCTTCCCTTGATATGAGCACTTAGGCTCACGAACCGTAGAAGAACATCTATAGGCATACAAATATTCCATGAACTAACACCGAATCCAACATCAAGACGTTGTGACCTGGATGTTCCCTCTGTCCTTAGGACATAATGAGCTAAACTGGTACCTTAACCTTCCCATCAACTCTATAACAGTTGGTAGGATATGGAAGATGCCTTCTTGGTGGCCTTCTGTGTATGCATGGACCCAGCATGGTCCCATAGCCAGTTCATCTCCATCAAGAAGGAACCAAACGAACCCCTTGTAGCATTCAACCATCTGTTCCAATGTACCTTGAAGTGGTCCATGTGTCCTTTTATTCTATCCGTGGATGTAACCATCCAGACAGTCCTTAACACAATGGACCCCTTTGTTGCCACTCTCCTATGGAGAACTACTTCCCCCACTGACTTGGATACTCTGGCGAAGGTTTACAACCTAGCCTTGGAGTTGTCCCATTGTTTGAACAAAGCTCCGGGTGGGATTGGGCAGAGTATGCCTTTCAACATAATACCCGGTGGAACTTCTTACATCAGAGGATACAACCCTAATCAGGAAATGGGTGCCCCAGCTATGGCCATGAATCCCCCACCACCACCGATAGACCAACAGGCCCAGTACATGTACCCATCGCAAGCCCAGATAATACCAGGTCTGAAATTCATTCCCTGGAACCAACTGCAGCAAATGAAAAAACCACAGACACAACCTTCCAGAGTGCCTTTCTTCCACTCGCCCATGGCTAGAGGACTACCGACCTTGACTCCAATAGCTACTACCGCTGCTTTCCCTGGGAACCAAATACAACAACTATCACATTGTCCTTGCTGACTATGGACATGGGATAGCTGAAGGCGGGGTCTTTTGCGCCCCACAACACTAATTCCCAGAGTGGGAATATCTTCTCCGGCCAAAAAAATACCAATGCTAGAGGAAGGAATTACAACAATGGGCCTCGACCCAACCAACAAAAATGGAATAACAATGCAAACACTGTAGGTCCTCCTCCAAACCAAAACACCATTCAAGGCAGTGATTGAACTACCCATTTCATGCCATTCACAAAACTCTAGCCCTTGACTAACTGGTGTAGATTGAACGACATTGGCTCTCACTCTGAGGTGAACTATGCCACACTAGAGAAACACCTATATAAGAGCCTACTCATGGTGCCTTCACCTATGAGACCATCTTCTTTGGAGCAGACAAGGAAGATGAAGAAGAACCCAAATTGCAGGGGTTCTTTGATGCATTTATTCCAATCTTTGAGGCCAATGCCTTCACCAACCCATAGACTCCTTACAATATTGGGAGTCAGGTTGGTAAAGGATCAGTTTACACGCCTATGTCTCCTAAAGATACCCCTCCTCAGGACAACACAACTTGTCACTCCTTTCCACGAAAGGGATCTATCTCTAACCAAGCTAAAGATCCGGCCGAGGGAAGCCAACGATTCCCCAGGGGGAGGTTTGACATCATAGAGGCCTTAGAACAAACTACCACCTCCATGACTTTGATGGAGGTTTTGCTGAACTATCCTAAGTAGAGGAAGTCTCTTCTGAAGCTCTTGGAAAATTTGAAAGTTGTCAGTCGCCCACCCAAGACTGTCACTTTCGATGATGCCAATGTGGCTGTCTTTCAGGGAAACAATGAGGATCCTTCCTTCCTACTAGGTTTGAACATACAAGGGAAGAACCTACATAATTTCTTGGTATATTATAGTGCTTCAGGAAATGTCATGCCTCTATCCATATGCCAAAAGCTCAGACTACATCCCACTCTATCCAAAGGCGTAGTAGTCTAGCTAGAAAAAACTGCTATAAAAATGGTAGGTGAGTTGAAGAACATCCAGATTCAGCTCATCCAAGACCACCAGATAGCAAGCATAATAAAAATTCAAGTGGTGGATGTCCCAAAGACTTATGGGATGTTATTGAGTCAGAATTGGTCTAAGTCCCTTAATGGGTATTTCTCTATTGAATTTTCCTACTTGTGGCTCCCTTGGGAGGGAGAATCTAACTAGATCTGGGTAGAAAGTGAGCCCAAGATGAAATAGGCCCTTAAAAAAGTTAGGAGGGTGAATGAATTCCTTTTCTTTGAGACTTCCCCCAGGGTGTACCGACCCCTATAAATCCTCACATTTTATTTCACCCCCGAGGAGGATCCCATAGTTTCTCAGAGAATCAAGGACCTGGATGAAAAACTAAGGGGTAAGGTTAACTTACAAGGTCTCATAGCAACCCCCGCTACACTCTTGTATGATACTTGGTGCCAGGTGCATTATCAATAACATTCAAAACTAGAGTGTGAGCCCTTTATTTCTACTTCTACCCATCACATCAACTCTCTCAGGGAGAAGAAACATGAAGCAGATTTGTCTAGACCCAAAAATCATTCCAACAGTGCTTTTCGGGCGCTGCTAGTCCAGGGATCCCAACCACAGACTTCTCTGGAGGAGAACCTCACCCATGTGCTATCAGAGCCAAAGGAAAATCCTCGTAACCTTCCCAAAAATAATCCAAATGCCACTTCGCCTTCCCAGTCCCAGACAATGAACAGTGACTTGTGGACCCTGAAGTTTGACAGGTCCTGGTCTAAACAAGGTTGCAGGGCCAGAGTGGAATTGATCAACCCATAGGGGAAATCCTTCCTTGCATCTTATATGATATAGTTCAACTTCACAAAAAATTTCATGGAGTATGAGGCCCTGGTCTTCACACTCCTATTTGCACTAAGAAAGGGAATCAACCGCCTTCGGGCACTAGGTGATTGAGAGTTGATCATTAAGAAGGTCCAGAGCCAATATACTAGTCATGATAAAAGGCTAGCCACATACTGCAATTGGGCATGGAGCCTCATCAAATATTTTTATGCCTTTGGCATCGAACTCATTCCCTAGAAAATAAACTACATTTTGGATGCCCTTGCCGTGTCTGCTAGCACTCTCAAGCCAATGGCTGGCTCCCGGATCCAAAAATTATCTGTTGAGATGGTCCCCACCCTATCCATTCAAGATAATATAACCCAATTTTAGGTCTTTTAGGATGATCAACATATTCTAGCCTTCATGGCCAATGTTGGTGTTTTTGAAGACCATATAGTGGAAGAAAGAGATCACGAAGATACTGGGTAGGGTGAAGAATATGATGGGAACATAGACTTGCCAACCAACACCATCCCTAAGGGGATGGTAGCACTAGAATGTATCTTTGAATTGGACCCTCGGGGCCGGAAAAAGATGTCATCCTCCTCAGAGGGAGGAAAATTTGAAAAGGTTAACATCAGCTAGCCCGGTGAAGAAAAATTGGTACACATTGGCACCTCCTACTCCCCTGAGGAAAAGGAGAAGATTCTCATGGTTCTCCAAGAATAAATTGATGTAATTATGTGGGGGTATGAATATTTGAATACCTATGACACATCCATCATGACCCATAGCATCCCACTAAAACCCAATGCTAAGCCTTTTCAGTGAAAGCAAAGACTAGTCAACCCACTGATTGAACCTCTATTTCATCAGGAGGTTCATAAATTGTTGTCAGCCCAGATTATCTTTCTTATCTGACACAATACATAGGCTGCCAACCTTGTCCCTGTGAGGAATAAAAGTGGTGAAATTTGTCTTTGCATGGATTTTCAAAATTTGAACAAGGTGTCTAAATAATCACCCTCTCGCCTCATTGGATGAGGTGTTATAAATCATGAATAGATCACAAATGATGTCCTTTTTGGATGGATACTCTGGATATAACCAGGTCATTGTTAAGTACAAAGATAGAGACAAAATAGAGTTCACCACTGAGTGGGGAACATTTGCATACCAGAGGATGCCCTTTGGCATGATCAATGCAGGGGCCACATTTCAAAAGGCTATGAACATTGCGTTCAAAGGCCTCATAAACCAGTGCATAATCATCTACATGGATGATTTGACCATCTTTTCTCGGGACATGCGTGATCATTCCGCCCACCTCACCCAAATTTGTGAGAGGTGTCGCCGGTATGGAATATACCTCAAACTTAAAAAATGCATATTCAGGGTCACTATAGGGAAGCTTCTTGGGCATATCGTCTCTGAGAATGGTATATCCATTGACCTCGAGAGAGTTGAAGCACTGCTAAATCTACAAATTCCCGGCAGTAAAAAGGAGAGGAGATCTTTCTTTGAAAAGATAAATTTTTTCTGTCGGTTCATTATTGGATTTGCCAAGATAGTGAAACCACTCAATGACATGATGAAGAAAGATACAAATATTGAGTAGATTCTTGAAGCAAAGTAGGCATTTTCCCAAATTAAACAAACGATTATGGAGGCACCAGTCTTGGCTAGTCCAGATTATCCCCTCCCTTTTCATATATATTCCTTTGCTTTGCTGCATTCTGCCACGACAATTTTGACCCAGAAATTTGGAGGGGAGGAACAACCAATAACTTTCATGAGCTCCCCCTTTAAGAATGTCAAAATCTGGTATTCTTCTTTGGAAAAGAAAACCTTTTCTCTCATCTGCACCTTAAAGAAATTATGGTATTACATTATCTGAAGAAAAGTGCAAGCTATCATCCCAGACTAGGTTGTCAAGTCTCTGCTCCTGCAGAGTAAATTGGGTGAACGATGGGGGAAATGGATGACCATCCTCCAAGAGTATGATTTGGAAATGCAACCCATGAAGATAGTCCAAGGCTAGGGACTATGTTGAGCGATGGCAGAAGGAGCTCCAGATATTGGATGCCATACTTACACAGTGGAGTCCATCACTCAAGATCCATGGTATACCAACCTTGTATACTTATTGTTGAATGGAAGATGCCTAGAGGGGCTACCCCCAAACAAACATCATGCCTTGCGGCTGAAAAGTCCACACTTCATGATAAAAAATAGAACACTTTTTTGTAGGAATTATGAAGGGGTATACCTCTGGTGTATAGGCAGGGACCAAGCTGCGAAGATGATTGAAGAATTCCACTGGCAGTTTGGAACCGGGCATGGCTCAGTTGACGCCACTACCCATCAGATCCTTTAGGCTAGATACTATTGGCCCTATATCTTTAAGGATGTCTACACTCACATAAGGAGATGCCATACTTTCCAAATAGTGACACATCGTGAGTAGAACCTGACCATGCCTTTGCAGCCGGTCTTCAAAGCTAGACCCTTTTCCCAATAGGCATTTGACTTTATTAGGGAAATCAACCCCAACTCATTTGCCAACCACCGATACATCTTGACTATTACCAATTACTGCACCTGGTAGTCTAAAGCAAGTCCTTGCAAAAACAACATGGGAGACGTAGTTATAAAATTCCTGGAAGAAAACATAGTCACAAGATTTGGAATGCCAATTGCTATAGTATGTGACTACGGTCCAACATTTTCTTTGGCACAATTAATTGAGTGGACCTATGATAGAAAGATCAATTTGAAGTTCTCTAGCTACTCTACCCCCATGGTAATGGTGTTGCTGAATCAACCAACAAAAATCTGTTAGAGGTGATCAAACACCTGTTAGAACAAAACGCCTAGGACTAGCACCAAAAGCTTAGGTTCACCTTCTGAGCAGACCACATCCAAATAAAGGAAACCCTAGGGACATCCCCATTCCATCTAGTGTATGGATATAATCTAGTATTCTCCATCAACTTACATATCCCGATTTTATAGTTTATGCAGGAATTCAGCAACCGGGACAACATTGTGGAAGTTTGGATTCTAAAACTGGTGCAAATGGAGGAACAAAGAGATGCAGCCCTTGAACATTTTGTGCATCATCAAGCAGTAGTGAAAAGATGGTTTGACTGAAGATCCTAGTATAAGGCCTTTCAGATTTTGGACTTGGTTCTCTTGTTGGACGAGCCCCAGGAAAAAAAGGGAAAGCACACTAAGTTTCAACGGCTCTGGCTTGGACCATATCTGATAGCTGAGATCTATGGGGAAATTACTTATTGCCTCAACACTATGAATGGAGAAGACATTCCATTTCCTGTTAATGTGTAGTTTCTCAAGCACTATCTTGAGTAAGGTAGGTGATGAGTTTGTCTAAAGTTGTATTATATATAAAATTTCTTTCTTGTACATATCTTTCTCGGTGCTCCGTTTGGAGTGCCTTGTAAATAGTTTGTCGATCATCCTTCAGGACCACCTTTCTTGTTTGTGTTTTCCTTTCTTTTTGGCTTTCTTTTTCATTTTTTTTTTTTCTGGGTTCCTAGCGTGTTGCCTTCTCCTTTGTAGACAGGTATGCTTCATATAACATCTAGTCTTTGGAACGATACCTTGTGCATTCTGGTGAATTTGGAATCTATTATTAGCATGATGGAATTTGTCTGCACTCCAGAGTTATTTCATAAGTATGGTAAAAGGTTATGGGTAATCTTTATCAAGTTCACATCTTGATAGTCCAGACATCAGTTAACGGAAATCTAAGAAGCAAGTAATCAGACACCTTGAGGGTAGATTGGTTGCACTGGTTGATTGACCAAGTCTAAAAATCATTAAAATATCTCAGGTCCAAAACTTTATCTCCTATTTATTAATTTAAAAGTGGATGGAAAGGTGAAAGAAGTACCACCGTTAAAATTCGCTAAGCTTAAGGTTCACAGTGAAAGAAGTACCACCTTTCCATCTAGAAAAGAAAAAGAAAAGAAAAGAACTAAAGAATAGAGAATTTTGGTATTTGGGGAAAATGTGCAAGATATGATGGCTTTGGTTTGATATATTTAGTGCCTCCTCTTTGTTTCTCCTAGAGGTCATCGACTTGGTTTTATTTCAAAGCACACACTTCACAACTAATGAAAGACCAAAAGATTGAATCAATGATGAGTCTAATTTTCCCAGACGCCTCTCTTTTTGCAAACGAAATACTCTAGGTAAAGATTAATTCTAGTTTTGCTAACCAAAGATTCTAAAGTTCTTGGATGCGCTAAGGAATCCATCCCAGATAGTCTCCATTTGTTATGCCCTACATACCCATCCCTACATTTTGTAGGCAAAATGTTGGGTCCCCCCTTTTTGGTTTTTCTTTTCCTTTGGTTTTCTTTTGTTTCCTTTGTTCCCCCTCTGGGCTTTGCTTCCGTGAGGGTTGTTTTTCCTTTGTTTTTGTCTTCTTTTGTCTCTGGGACCTGGTCCCAGAGTTTTTCTATTTTTTTGAGCCAGCCAAATACTAGACTCCAAGATTCTCTATTGTCATGTCTCCTTTTGTTAGAAGGTGTGGATGCATGGAAATCCTGGGCCTCGAGTCCAGAGGTTTCCTTGTCCCAAAGTTTGCAGAAGGAAAGAAACATATTTTTACCATAGGGGTATAAATAGAAGTTATCTATCATTTTCACATTTACCACAATTAAAACACTTAAGGTAATTACCAGAGAGATTAAGGTGATTCAAAGCAATTAAGTGCAAAGTGCTTTGGTAATCAACATCATTCAAACATCAGCAAGCAGTGGTGCCTTCATGATCAGTTCCAGGTTAACTTATTGCAGAGCGTCTCCCATGCTCATCTCTCCCGCATTCCCTGCATTTCCATGTAAGCCTTCTACTCTCCCCTCTCTAGTCTCTAGTTTGCTATTTCTTGCTTTTTTCTATCTTTTTTTCATTCTGTTTTGTTTTGGTTTTGTTTTTGTTTCACCACGCCTTTGTGTTGGAATTTTTGTCGCCTCCCGTTGGTGGGTTGGCACTGCTAGAGGGTTGTCCACCCTCTATGTAGTTGTAATCTAATGTATATGTTTGTATACTCTATATAATAGTGTAGGTACTTTTGTACATTTTGTAGACTATGTAATCTCCTATTTTATAGTGTATATATGTCATTGTTTTGTGGTCAGCCTGCAAGTTGTACTTTGGTCCTCATTGTGCTTTGGCCCTCTGTACATTGGGTGTATATTCTCCATATATCCCTCCATTGCATCAAGCTTGTTACACTCCATCATGCCCAAACCAAATTTCAAGCTCGTTAGAGAGCTATTCGACATGACTCGAACTCAGCACCTCATTGATTCGAGCCATGATAGTTTTCTCTCTCCTTTATCATATCAATTTAATGGCGGGATTAATTTCCCATGAGTGGGAATTTAAATCCCATCCCATCTAACATTTACTTCCCCCATGTTATCCCACTTGTTTCCATTAATGCCATTACGCTACCTGTCGCATAGCCACGTGATGACCCATGTCAGCCAAAGTACGGTTTCCTACCGGTCACGTCGACAATGGCTAGTTCTTCCAAACTTCAGGTGCTGAGAAGTCCTTGGGTCTTCATCCCATTTTTGTCACCCAAACCAATGCCCCAGAGCCCCGGGTGTTTATCCAAATCTGACACATGTTAAACTTTAAATTTCCATGATTTTTGATGTATGCTAATGCTTTTTGAATAGGTGCGAAATGGTGGTGAATTCCCCGGAGTTCCTAAAAGTATTATTTTTATATCACATATTAATAGTTCTCTGGTCTTGCAGGTTGCAAATAGATTGATAAAAAATGTTTGACGTGATCTCTCCTCCTGATAGCCCAGAGCTGCCAACTACCTCCACTGGGTAGCTACAAAAACAAAGGCCAAAAAGATGTTGGTGAAGCTGCCACTTGTGTGCATAAATGTTGTCACACTTCTATGAATCATTCCATTCAAGGTTGCTCAAGAATGAGGCCTCAAATATCAATCCATATCTCTCTAGTCATGGATGTGTAAAAATGTAAAATGAAGGCCCTCAGATAGACCTAGTTGTGTCTATTGCAAATACACCATGAAACGAGAGATTTGAATGCATGAAAATCAGATCTACTCTATATGATTGCAATGCATAAAATAAAATAAATCTAAATGATAACAATGCATATTAATCTATGAAAGGAAATGCAAATGCAAGATTAATCTATGAAAATAAACATGAATCTAATCTACATGAGTAG
>MU226068.1:148998-180616 GCA_018584345.1 Thuja plicata | reverse complement strand
AAAATGAGATAGAGGAGAAACAACAAATTGATAAATTTTGATCAAATCAAACTAAAGATAAGGTTCTTGATGTAAGATGAAAGATATAAAGATCATAGAACCAAGGTAGATCATCAAGCATGAAAGAAAATGCCCCAAGGTTGAATTAGAAGAAAATAAGTGGGGTGAAAGCGAATGGAAGATAGATGTTTGGAAGAGGTGGAAAGAAATGGAGAGAAGAAAGAGAATTTTCCTCAAGAAAGAGAATGCCCCAAAATTAATCAACTATTTAAGATAGAAAATTTCGATTGAGATCAAAAAATAAGATAAGGAAATGAAGATCAGACTGTGAACATAGTTGATTAAAAGTCCACAAGAAAGATGAAGGAAAACCCTCTCAAACTCATAATGCAGCCTAAAAATGCAAACTAACATGAACTCTAACAATGCAAGCTACATGAAAATGCAAAGTTGTACTTGCAATAGAGAAAAAAACATAGGATCTTTTGTTCATCATTCATTATAGAATGTAAAGGAACTTATTTTCATCATTGGGCCATTATTAATGGCCATCAGAAAATCACACAATCATCACTAGTCACAAGTGCAACTATGAAGATATGAATGTGATTTATATCGGAAACATCACACAACCATCACTAGTCACGAGTGCAACTATGAAGATATGAATGTGATATATATTGGATTTGAAATGTGGAAAGATTCTAACATAAGAATCAAATACATAAAGGTCAAGATGACTGTGATGTTAGCTTACCCAATTTAATATAGCGAAACTATGCTCGCATCAAGGCATAGAGGCCAGGATGACCAGCAGAACGGTTATGCAAAAACAATGAAGCATAAAGCAGAAAGCAAATAAAAATATGCCCCATGCCCCAAGTCCTCTAGCTATGCATCATGGAGAGACTTAATAGACAAGGACACTCAACGAAAATCAATAACAGTCAGCACACAAATAAAATATCATGACATAGCTCAAGCATTAAGTGTTGTGTTTAAAAATTTAAGTGTGTTAACTGATATTGAGTTCCGAGGATAAGGATCAAATGTTTGCAAGCAGGTAAGACCACATGACAAAATGGGGTAAGACCAAATCGATAAGTGTTGAGAAACACTCGATGTCAGGGGTTGTATTGAAAAATACAGTTGGGGTGATGTTGAAAAATACCATTTGCGAGGCGTCCTAAAGACTAAAGCATCCAAGAGACCGAAGCTAATACAGTTATGCCCCCTAGACAAAGACAAAGACCAATTCCAAACCAAGGCAACAAGGACAAGGCATGATGGAGAAAGGCTAAGTGTTGAGGTCACGCGCAAAAAAATAGGGGTGCAAAGGCCTCAAGTAGCGCGTGTTTCCAAGTTTTCACCACTTGGATTTTATTACAATTTTTTCATTTTCATTTTTTTCATTTTTTTTCTTCTTTTTTTTTTCATGACTTTTTATAAATTATTTTTTTTGAATTTTTGCTACCAAGGCGTCTGTTTTCAGTTTTTCACCAAGGCACTTTTTCTATTTTTTTGAATTTTTTAAATTTTTTGGTTTTTTTTTGTATTTTTGAAATATATAATTTTTTTGGAGATACATCAAAGTGCCTATTGCTAGGTTTTCACTAAGATGATCATTTTTTCTGGACATTTTCTAATTTTTAGATTTTTTGATAATATATCATTTTTTTTAGATTTTTCACGATCAATAATATGTACAAAGGATGCCCTCAGACAGAATGGGCATCAAACTCCCAAGAAAGATCACATCATGGTCCCAATATTTAGCAAGGTGGAGGACATAAGGGATTAGTAAGCTGGTGGAAGAGATGGAAGACAAGAGAATGAAGGAGACTGAAGGGAAGAAATCCTCAAAGGAAAACTCCTCAAGAGTACGCAAGCTAGGGAAAAAGAAACATCATGTAAAGCACGTTTGGACAAGCAATAAAAGGCCAGCATAAGATAAGTCACAAAAGCGTAATACAGAAGTAGGAAAGGATGCAATCCAAAGGAGTAGACATTGCAAGAGGCTTCATAGCACCGTGTTTTACTCTCTCTCTTTCTTTTCTTTTACGTTTTTAGATCAAGACCAAAGGGGAAAAGAATAGTGCTAGGCAAAAATGAATGGAGGAAGATAGATATGAAGGCTAAACATCAAAAAAATGAAAGCAAGATCATCGTAAGATAACTCACAAGATAGCCCAAATGTTCATATATAGATCAACATTGTCAAGATCAAAGAGAGAATACGGAATGGATGAAAGATATAGAAGAACTATGCATGACGCTTGATTTTCAGGTTTTCATCATGGTACTTATCCAAGGTGCCACAAGGGAGTGGTTTTCACCATAGGATGAAATTATTTCTCTGTAATTTTTTTTTTGTCTCTTTTTGTCTCTTTTTTTCTTTTTTTGAATTTTCTTGAATTTTTTGGAAGAAGGCAAGCTTTTTAGATAATGCTCCTTGAAAGGATAAACCATGATATACCAAGGATCGAAAATTATATGCTCAAAGATTCTGATAGGGAAAAGAAGATGGAAGAGGAAAATGGAGGATAAGGTTTTATGCAAAGCAAGTGAGGTTGGAAGATAGGAGGAATAAAGAAATGAGGAAAAAGGATATAAGGTAGAAGGATAGTGAATGGAAGAATTGTGAAAGGGTAGATGGAAAGGAAGGCAAGATCAACATCGACACACACCTTGAAGGGTGAAAATAGGATGGAGGAAGCGTGAATGAAGGAATACGTGAAGGAAAATGGTGAATGGATAACAAAGGTTGCGGTTTAGGCGCATGGAATGAAAGAATGTTTTTGGAAGAAGATGAAGTGGAAGCCTTTGGAAGATTTAATGTCAACTTCACTTATTTCTCAACATGAGACTCTTTCAAGAGAGTCTTTTGAATCCATATAGCTGTAGGCTTTTCATTTCTTTTTGATGATTCAGAGAGAATATCTCGAATGATGGATTTTGGAACCCATACTTGTCTTGTAATTTTATTCTTAGATATCTCTTTTGAATTTATGCCCCCATGTCGATTAGAGGAGACATGGTGATATTATTTTTTAGATGGATTCATATATTGCTTCTTTTTCTTGTATTAAACATTCAAGTTTCTTCCAAAATACTTGGGACTTGTGGAGGAAGAAGAAGAATATGACTGGTTTAGATGGGTGGATGGATGAAAATGATTCAAGGGTATGCATCTATGTTGATCTTGAGGAAAGATAGGAGATGGCGGGATGTAAGGAACCAAGATGGATGATTAATTAGGAGAGTTAGGAGGGGGAGGTGAAGGGACATAATGACCCAAGATGGAAGGAAAATGTGAAGCCCATAGTATTGGTGGAGGAGGTCCAAGGATGGACGTGGAAGATGCAAAAGGATAATCAATAAGTTCATCGGCATGTATATGACAACCAAGGATATCAACATCTTTAGAGTGAGCATTAGGATTTTCAATAGGATCATGAACATCTTGAAGAGGAGTACCTTCTTTGATAGGATTGTTTGAAGCTTGAATAGACTTAGGAATAGTAGAAAGTGGAAGAAAACATGGAGTGGTAGAACAAGAAGATGGAAGACTTTGATCTTGACAAGGATCTTTGGATAGCATAAGCGCATAATTTTTCTCTTGATTTTCAATAAGCTCAACATTGGAACTAACAGCACCATTTTTAATAACCTTAATGGAAGTATCATCTTTGGAAAGTGCAAGTGTGGTAAGGTTATTTTGATTGTCAATAAGCTCAACGGTGTAAGTAGTAACTTGATCTTGCTTAGGAGAAGACTTAAGACATGGTGGAGTGAATAAGGAAGGATGTAAGGGATCAAAAGAACCATGACATAGATGAGAGACATCATAAAGAGGATTAGAATACATGGAAATTTCTTGATCTTGATCTTTCTTTATGTTCTTTTCTTTATCATTTTTAGAGTCCTCTTGACATGGAGCCACTTCTAAGGACAAGGAAGCATGTTGGAATTGTATGGGAGACTTGGGAGGAGATGGGGAAGGATTAGCTAAATTAGGCATTATAGCATATAAAGACTTAGGCTCTTTAGGTTTAGTATGATTGAAAGTATTTGCAGCCAAGTGAAGGTTAGCTTGAGTATCTTTAAGAGGTAGCCCTTGAGGATAAATATAGGGAACTGCATGAAAAGAATTAGGAATTCTGTTAGATGAAGGATTTGTGGAAGATTTGGAAACTAACCTCCAAGTACCCAAAGGAGGGTGTTCTCATGGGGTCCAAGGTGGACTCCAAGTTCCAAGAAATAACAAATATAGAGCCTAGACTATGGGATAAAATGCAAGGCTTGGTTCAAGCCATTTACAAGCAGAAGGCTAACGGAGATACTATGGCTGTCCACTTGGCTGCCTCTAGAATTATTAAAGCTACAAATTTTCCTTGCTTGGTGCAGGCACCAGAGCTGATACTCCAACTGGAAACACTTTACAACACCTCCACTTAGGTTGTTTTTCTCGCCGATCCCCGACCATTACAATATATAGCGACTATCATCAATCTGGATGATGCTACCTTCGCTTTAGGGCTGGGGATCCCTCAATTCTAGGGAGCCAATATTCTCTCCTAATCCAAATCACTAAAGGAGTTTGAGGAGGCTTCTCTCCTCTCCTAGAAATATATTAAAACTCACTGGATTAAGTCCCCGAGAAGGGACTACAAAAAGATGACGCTGGAGATTCCCTATGGGGATTTCAAAGAGCTTGTAGAGGCAGGCATCATATGTAGAGGCAGACATCATATTTTTGTGTAAGATCTTTGGAGAGCCCCATGCCCAGGATTTCTTGACATGGATGTATTACTTCCTCTATTGCATAACCACCCTTAGTCAAAATTTCAACTGGGAGGCTATCATCGCCAACCATGTGGACACATAGATGAAAGGCGTCCTCTAGAACTCAAAGTTCCACATGACATCTTACGTACTATGGGCACTGGCCCAATAGAGACTGGATTTTCTAGGTTTGCAAAAAATGGGCATTCTTGGGAATGGGCCAGGCCAGTTAATGCCCTGGAATCATTATCCCTAGGTCCAGTGGGAATTTAGTTTCCCAAATTTTTGCAGAGTAAATGATGCCTTCGTCTACCAAAATATTTTAACACTTACTCGAGATTTTGGATACTGGTTATCGCAAGGGGTGATGAACCTGGTGATCACCTATGGGAATTATTTCATTCAATTCTAGCAACAGACATATATTTGTGTGATCGGCTTCTCTGGGAAACCCTATCTTCTTCCCTGTATTATGGGAATAAAATCATTTTTTTAGGATTTTGCAGACAAATTTTGGAGTTGTACGCCCTCTTCACATTGAATAATGTTACCAATATTCCATTACAGATCTCTTGCGGGAACTATTATTGCATTCTGGCCGCAGCAAAGGAGGAAGGCAATGAACTAAAGAGTCTGGGACTAGTGGAATTTGACCATACCAAAAACAATTTTGATCCATTGGGTAAGATAGCACTAGCACTTCCTTAGGTGTCCCCACCACACAAAGAAGATATTTAATATTTCTGGGTGGATTTCTAGGATAGTTTTGATCTCTGAGCCCACCAACACTCGCGAATGTCTAAAGGCTTGATGAAAGCCCTCAACCTTTGGGGTTTCCCGAAGGGTTTTTCAGATGATGGGCCATTGGAGGACCTATTATATAAAGAGAAGGGTTTAGACAAGTTGGATCTCCCTTCGATGGATTGGGCCACCCAAGAAGATTTAACAATCAAGGGAGTATTCAACCCCATTATAGAAAAAAATCATTAGTATTGTTTGAAGGTCTACCTCAACCTCCGGAGCCACAGGACCTAGTACAAGAAAGGGGAAGGAGAAAGAAGGGCCCCTGACCTAGGTATGTCCCAAGGGTTCACTCCCCATAATGGCTCAGATAGAAGAACAAATGGAGGCGTCAAGGATGAAAATCTAGAAGATAAGTGCAAAAACTTCCTTCGGCCTCCTCGCAACTCCAATAGCATCTACTCGCCCGGTGGCACCCCCATCATTGGTTGCACTTATGAGCAGGCAGACCTTTGTTGAGGTTGAGTCTGCAAATATTCTGGATACCAAGACTCCACTACAGAGAAATAAGAAGTAGAAGGTGAATCCTAGCCCAGGCACATACGTGGGCCCTGATATGCCTAACATGCCCCCAGTAGAAGTCAGTTCGGATTCTCCCAAACTAGAAGATATAACAAAGGACTCTCCCCCACATGATGACTTTGATGATATCTTCGGGGCAGATGAGCTCATGAAACTGCATGGGGATATAGATCACATGGTGGAAGATATTTTTGTTCAAGAAAAGGAAGAGATCCCCGCTAAGAAGGAAGTCCCAGAGTAAAAATCTACCACAGAGCAGGAATCTCGGGAAGAAACACTAAAACAACCCAAATGGGAGAAAACAATGGTCCACAAGGCTGAGGAAAGACCAACGCAAACAACAAATGAGAAACCGATGACTGGGGAAACCAAACTCACAGGATCAATCATACCCCCAATCATCATGCTCCAGATGCCTTTGGCTACTCTGGGTGACCAAATGCCTCAGAGTACTTTTAGTGAGATAGTTTCAGCCGCCAAACTATTAAAATTTTGCCAGGTACCACACCACCTCTAGAAGATGTTCCAATAGTGGAGGATATCTTGGTGAATAACGCCGAAGAGAAAAAACAACAACAACAAGGTGAGGGGAAATCCCTGAGGATATAAATGTCAATTCACCCAGTGTTGGGAAGGATGGGGAAATCCCCGAAGATATAGGTGATGCAGGTACCAGTGGAGAAGAGATCCCAGACATCGCAAAAGAAGATGCCAATAGGGCGGAAGATACTGAGGTGTCTGGAGAGAAAGAGAAGGAACATAAGCAAGGGAATGAGAAAGAGCTTGATGACACTATAAATCTCAAGAATTCACCCCTTCTATGAGAGGCAACATGAGCCATAGAAGCCTGATATAATAAGCAGACCCAGATGTTGAAGGAGGAGAGGGAAAACAATGCAAATCTCCTCGCTCTTCTGGCAGAACTCACACAACCCTTGACCGAGATCCACCTGGAAGCTTCTACCTCCAGTTTAATTTTTGCATAGGGTGACATGGATTCTCTAAGGGCCATGAAGAAGAAGGCTCAGGCTATGGATGGGTTGATCACCGAGCAGATAGTGGCTATAAGGAAGTATTAGTGGTATCACTCCTGGATCTCTATTAGATCAACAATCTCCCCAGTCAGGCGAACACCTCTGTTGTCTTATGGGAGAGGGAATTATAAAAGTATGAGAGATGGAAGGATGGGTTGGATGAAGTCTTCAACGCCGGGGAAGAAGTTGTCACAGAGGCGGGAATTTTGGGAGAAGAATAATATGATTCCCTCTGAGCCCAGTACTCCCGACTTGGCCTCAATATGGAGTAATTACTTTATTGTTTTGCATTACACATATCTAATCTCGATTGATCAGTATACTCTATGTATTTTGCTATCATTCTGTAAATTGAAAGACTTCTATTTGGTAAACATTAAGAATAAGTTTTAACGAAGCACTCTGAGTAGTAGTTATTTGATAAGTATATTTGAAGGCATTCATCTTATAGGACTGGAGATAACTAGAGGCTTAATATTGTGGTACTAAGTTTTTGGGTTGAATAATTGGAATATGTTTTATTCCACTAATTCAACCCCCCTTAGTTATTACTAACAATTGGTATCAGAGCTTGTGTTCTTAGAAAGGGAGTTTAATAGCTCAAGCAAAAGATTACAAGATGAAAAAATGAGATGTACCCAAGTTGAATAAAGACAACTTTGCATCATGACAAAGAAGAATAAGACTCCACCTATTAGGTATTGGTAATGATGTTACTCAAAACCTTGATACTAAATATGTGTTTCCTACAGGACCTCATACTCTTGAGCAATTAAGAGAAAAGCATGAGCATAATTGCATGATGATAGAACTTGCCTCATCACTCTCCGATGTTGAGTTTGAAGATGTCAAAACCTGCACCTTTGCAAAGAAAATGTGGGATAAGTTGAAGCTGGTACGTGGAGGAGATGCTAATGTACTAAGAGCCAAGGAAAAAATCCTAAGAGGGAGGTTTGATGACGTAAGGATGAAAGAAGGAGAAAATATCACTTAGTATAGCTGTAGAATAAAGAGGTAGTCAATGCTATCTGAGGATTTGGAAGTGTACTTGAAGAGGAGATAGTGTAAGTAAAATATTAAGAACCTTACTACCTATGTATTCTATTGGAGTTTCTTCTATTCTAGAAATTAGAGCAGTTGCAAACAATACAGTTACTCTAGATAGTCTGGTTGGTAGGCTGATTTCATTTGAGATGAATAACTTTGATAATAGTGTCTTACCACCTATAGAATCTGCATTCAAATCTTCTTTGAAAATAAGTAATTCAAGTCATAAACGCACTATTAGGAATGATAGTGACAGTGATAATGAGGATCAAGGACTTGATGAGATTGAAGCACTAATGGAAAGAAGACTATAGAGAGGCAAAGGTAGATACAAAGGTAAATTTCCACTTGTATGTTTTAATTGTAAAGAGGTTGGACACTCTACTGTAAGATGTCCAAATAGAAGAAAAGATGATAGAAGTAATGACAAAGCATATAAGAAAAAGTTTGATAGAGGTGATAATAGAGATTACCAAAGAAACTAACAGTCTGAAAGAAGAGATACCCGAGACAACAAGGACAAAGGAAAGAAATCTTGTTACCTAGCTGAGATTAGAGCTGATGATACTGACACCGAATCTGAAGAAGACATTGAGATGGTATTTGTAGCCATGAAGGATGATTCAGACAAAGAAGAAGAAAGGTATGTAGAAACTATACTCATATCTAAGGTTAATAAGAATGATGTATGGATCATAAATAATGGTTACACTCACCACATGACCAGTGATAAGAAAAAGTTTGAAACTTTTGAATACTATAATGGTGGTTCAGTAAGAATGGGTAATGACACACCTTGTCATTTCAAGGTAAAGGAACCATAATGTTAAATAACCTGATCAAATGTGAAAATGCTTACTGGGTAAAATGACTGAATTATAATCTTTTAAATGTTTCATAGCTGAACAATATAGGTCACCAAGTATCATTTGATAATAAGAAGGCAAAGATATTTAATGATTCAGGAAGGTTGATTGGAATTGGTGAGAAAGAAAAAGGTAACCTTTTCTATCTTGATTACATTAACACCACTTTTTTAATGGCTAGAAACAAAGACGTATGGTTGTGACACAAGAGATTGTGTCATGTGAATTTTGACAACATGATAAAGATAAGCAATAAAAGGAATGTCAACAGATTACTGAGCATGACAAAGCCCGAGCGTATCATGTGCAAGAACTGTCAAAAAGGTAAGATTCCAAAGTCTAGTTTAAAGAGTAAAGCCCATACATGTAATGCAATTCTAGAATTAGTCCATACCGATCTATGTGGATCTATGAGGACAAAGAGTTACTATGGAGATAGGTATTTCATTCTCTTTGTTGATGATTATTCTAGAATGATGATAATTATGTTCTTAAAAGATAAATTAGAAGCATTCAAGATGTTTAAATGGTATAAGGCTATGGTAGAAAAACAAAGTGAAAATAAATTGAAATGCTTAAGGTCAGATAGAGGAGGGGAATTTATTTTAGATGAATTCACTAACTATTGCAATGAGCATGGAATTAAAAGACAAGTTTATGCACCAAGAACACCACAAAAAAATGGAATTGCTGAGAGGAGAAACAAATCAATTGTTGACTATGCAAGAACATTGATGATTGAGAAAAGCATCACTCAAACTTTCTGGAGGGAAGCTGTCAGTACTGCTGTCTACACATTGAACAAAGTACAATTGAAGAAGGACATAAAGAAGACACCCTATGAGTTTTGGTATGGTCACACACCCAATGTAAGTTACTTCCAAATCTTTGGCAATCAATTTTATATTTTGAAAGATGATAAAAATGGAAAGATTGACTCCAAAAGTGATTAAGGTATCTTTCTAGGGTATTCCACCAAAAGAAAGAATTATAAATGTCTTAACAAGTCATCTAACAAGTTCATTGAAAGTGAAAATGTGAAATAGATGAATTTGCAGAAAAGAATGATAAGGAAATTTGAAAAGAACCTAAGGACTACAATAGTTTTGTTTATACTAAACCATACACTCTACTAGAGAAACGGTGTATCACTCCTAAGAAACAAAATATTGCACCCAAGAATCAGGCTGCAATTACTGAAAGTCAGGATAATACTCAAGATGATGTTCCGAGTGATGGAGATCAGAACAAAGGTTAAGAAGATGATTAGAATGAAGGAGAAATAGTTGAACTGAAACTTTCCAAGTATGTCAGAAGACATCATCTAAAGAATCAAATCATAGGAGACAAGAAGGCTGGAATGAGAACAGGAAGTAAGTCACTAAACACTAGATGTTTACTTTGTGATTTTGAGCCTAAGTTTGTTAATAGTACACTTGATAATGAAGAATGGGTCAGTGCTATGAATGAAGAAATAGAATTGATTGAGAAGATTAGTACATGGACACTAGTACCGAGACTAGATGACAAGAATGTCATCGGTACCGAATGGATATTCAGAAACAAGCTGAATGAGAATGGAGAAGTCACAAGAAACAAAGAAAGATTAGTATGCAAGGGGTATGCATAAGAAGAAGGTATTGATTATGGTGAAACCTTTGCACCCGTTTCTAGACTAGGAGTTATAATCTTACTTGCTTATAGTGCATTCAGAGGATTCAAGGTATACCAGATGGATGTCAAATCTGCATTCCTAAATGGAATACTTGAAGAAGAGGTATACATTGAACAAATAGAAGGGTTTGTTGATTTAGACAAGAGAATCATGGTATATAGACTACATAAATCCTTGTATGGATTGAAACAAGCACCTAGATCCTAGTATGAAAAACTTCAGTCCTATCTCATTAGCATTGAATTTGTAAGAACTAGTGAAAATATCAATCTGTACTTAAAAGAAGATACCGATGGTAATATTATGATTGCTGAAATTTTTGTTGATGATATAGTTTTTGGGGGAAATGAAATGTTATGCAAATCATTTTCTAATGAAATGAGAAAAGAATTTGAAATGTCTATGTTTGGGGAGATCAAATAATTTCTTGGTCTATAGATCTTTCAACAAGATGCAGGCATATATATCACTCAGTCCAAATACACCAAGGAAGTGCTGAAGATATTCAAGATGGAAGATTCCAAACTAGTTGGAACACCTATGGCTACTAGATGTAAGTTGACAAATGAGGAAAAATCAAATGAGGTAAATCAGACCTTGTATAGATCAATGATTGGGAAACTAATGTATGTTGTTCATACCAGACCAAATATAACACATGCATTTGGAATAGTTGCAAGATTCTCCACAAATCCCAAAGAATCACATATGAATGTTGTTAAGAGAATTCTGAGATATCTAAAGAACATCGAGGACTATGGCTTATGGTATAAAAGAGAAGGAAAAATTGAGCTACAAGTCTATATAGATGTTGATTGGGCGTGAAACATTGATGATCGAAAGAGCACAACTGGAGGAGAATTCTTCATGGGTGACAGACTTGTCACATGGATTAGCAAGAAACAAGGATGCATCTCCCAATCTACTATAGAAGCAGAGTATGTGGCTGCTGTGACATATTTCTCCAATATTACATGGATCAAACAGTTACTTGAAGGTATGAATATGAAGATTCTTGAACCAGTGGTTATCTATTGTGATAATACCAGTGCAATTAACATTTCTAACAATCTAGTCATGCATGCTAAGACTAAGCATATTTCTATCAAGTATCACTATCTAAGAAAACAAGTGCAAGAAAAAGAGGTGATTCTAGAATATGTTCAAGAAAAGGAACAATTAGCTGATATATTCACCAAGCCATTACCAAAAGATACATTTGAGTACCTGAGATAGAGACAAAGGGTCCAACCCTTGTCTATTGGTCAGTAAGCTGACTAGGAGGTTGCATCAACCTACATACAATCAGAAGATCATTCATGGCTATGCAAGAACTAAGATGAATAACAATAGATACATATGTACACAGCAAGGTACAAATCTTTACCAAACACCAGAAACATTGTATTGTTGATGGATAGGGAAATTCAAGTAATATATTATATTAAGGGATGGAAGATGATATAGAAGAATTGTTTGGCATTGTTGTCAAAGGGAGAGATTATCTCATTATCATAAGGGAGAGAGATTCATTATCATAAAGGAAAAAATATTTCATTGATCAGAAAATATTATATCATTATCCATGAAGAGAAGTTCCTAAGAATCAAAAGGAAGAGTTAATCAATATTCAAAGAGAGAGATTGATTACATATGAAATATCCATCTAAGGGAGAGAAGTAACTAAGGGAGAGAGTTCATACAAAGGGAGAGATTACTATCAAAGGAAAAATAGATTATAAAGAAGAGGAACAATCAAGGCATAACACATATAAGAACATAGACAGAAGCTGCTACATCTATCCAGTAAAGGGAATGAAGATTGAAGACACCACTCTGCAAGAAACAAATCTAAGCTATACAAGCTTATTGAGAACCTAAAATTTGTAATAGTTACAATAGAAAAGATTGATGAAACTGTTATATTTCATATTGTATTAGTAATAATATAGTGTGTTGCCATCAATGCCAAAGGGAGAGATTGATGACATGTAACTAATTGACTGTTTGAAGATGTTAAGTTGATCACCGAAATGCAAAAAGATAATGCAAGAAATTAAATCAGTTAATGGATTGTATTGTCATTGATGTCAACTTGATATCATCTAATCAGTTATAATCAAAGTGTTAAAGACTTCAGAGAATCAGAGAGAGAAAATGATTATGGTTTCAGTAATGCATAAAAGACAAGAATTCACTAAGTGAATACAAACACTGATGGCTAGTGGAACCCAATGGAAAGAGATCACCGAAAGTTAAGTCACAGTGATGCCCAAGAAAAGAAACCAATGAGCATTGCTCAAGAGAATAATCACAAGCATTATCGATGGCCAGAAGTATAGTGTTAACCGACGAGAAAAACTTTGCAGTGAATCTTGAAGGATAGACAACCCCGATGAAGAAGCTCGAGGAGAACTGGAGTGTTGACCAAATATATCAAAGAGTTAAAACACTAAAGCTAACTAGAGTTCAGAAATGACAAAATATCTAGCTGACAGAGCTAAATATAGAGTTAACTGATAGTTATCATTATTTTTATCTACAAGATAAAGCCAGAGATAAGAAAAGGATTTAAAGTTGTTTTGTCCAGTTGGCAAGAAGATTTCTATGAGATAAAATAGGAGTTATGCTTTAAATCAAATTGGCTAAGATTAGAGATCACGTCAAGATCAAGAAAATCAAGAACCTAGAAATGGTGATATCATGTCTATAAAGAGACAACTTAATTAATTATGAATTAAGAGGAGTGAATGAAAAAGAGGATGCTGAAGAGAAACTGATGAATAAAAAATTCATATAGTCCTGATCAATCAAGCTAAGGAAAGAGATAAATATTTCTGTGTACACCAAGAAATAGAGCATAACATCACCGAGAAGAAACAAAAGTGGAGCAAAGGTATTGAAAAGATATATTGATTAGAATGTTTTAATGGGCTTACAATAGATCTAAAAATCTACAAGTATAAGTTGTATATGTGAATAGATCATACTATTTTAGTTTAACCATTGATTGAGAAAGTCTCTTAACCAAGTAGGATTTAAAGATCCTTTCTATATTGAGACACATCCCAAGGAGTATCAAAAAGTTTGATCATGAAGATAGCATGAGATGCCAGATACCATTTGACAAACTAGAAGAGTTTGGAAAAGGAAGGTAGCATAGAGATGCCCAATATCAAGTGACAAACTAAACTTTTAAATCCTCTAACAAGGTCACACCTAACAGTGTGTTTGTAACCTTTTACAGGGTTGGCTCTTCACTGAGCTCACTTCAAAAGAGTGAAAAGTTTGGGTTACTAGTCCCAAGTGGTTTTTCCCTTAACAGGGTTTCCACATTAAAAATCCATATGGCAATGTGTTTATGAGTCATTACTTTAGTGTTTTTTATTTCACATAACTAATATGGATTGATCAGTATACTCTAAGTAATTTACTGTCATTTGGTAAATTGAAAGATTGCTATTCGGTAAACATTAAGAATAAAGTTTAACAAAGCACTCTGAGCAGTAGTTATTTGATAAGTATATTTGAAGGCATTCATCTTATAGGACTGAAGATAACTAGAGGCTTAATATTGTGGTACTAATTTTTTGGGTTGATTAATTGGAATATTTTTGAGGCCACTGATTCACCCCCCTCTTAGTTATTATTAACAATAACTTAATAAAATTATTTGAGAGAAACAATAATAGGATAAATATGTGCCTCATCCATACCTTGAGTACTAGTACTGGTAAAGGATGGGAGTGGGAGAAGAGTCTTGATTAAGGTCTTGCATGGTTAGAATCCGTGTCTATACGAAAGGATTGCTAAGCCACATAGAGTCACTTGGGGGCTAGCATCTAGAGAGGACTACTTGGGTAACTCAAGGGTGGATTTTTTAGGAATAGTGGTCCACAAGACAACTGAGAGGGGGTTGAATCAATTGTAGTATAGATTATTAAACTTTAAACTTTATAAACCATATCAATAAAAGTAAATGATAAAACTGTAAATGCCAACACTATACACAATATTTGTTGTCGAGGAAACCCTGTTAAAGGTAAAAAAAACCAGTGGGAATTAACACCCATAAATAATGTATTGAGAGTATAGTATCCATGTTAAAAGATATTATCCCTATTAGGAGCTTGTTACAACATTACTATACACAGTCCCTGTTAGGAGACAAACCCTGTTAGGAGTCAAAGAAAAAAATAGGCTCACTACCAAGGTACACTACCCAAAGAAGGTTAAAGTCACCCTCAAGGATTTACAATCTAAATCAAGTGTATAAGGAAAATACACAATCTAGTGAACTGTTTGATAGAAAATCTCTTTGCTTGGTCACTTCCAATGAAGTATAACAATCATCAACTCTTCTCTATATCCATTAGTCAACAAGCTTCACAGCTTCCACATATCTCTATTCTTTATTCTCTACCACTACTTATCCACAAGAAAAGATCATTCATATATACCCTCTTACAATAATTCTTTAGGTCATCCAATTAATCTTTCCTAATACATAATTAACTAGGTCAGCCAATTAAGGCTTTCCATCATACAAATAATTATATAACCCCTTGATAAGATACACACATTACCTATAACAAGTAAACATCAATTACAATCCATCACATATACTTCCTGATCTGCAATCCACCCTCATAATTAATTTCACACGCTACATGTCTGAAGTTGGCCAGCAAATAGGTCTTCTCCAAAATACACACCACAGCTAACGTCACCAGTAACAAAACAATAATCAAACTCAACCCATTTCACTAACATATGTCGGCTATCCACTAGTAAGATCTCATCATTTGAAATATCTTTTCCAGAAAGATATACCAGAAACACAAATACCTACTTTGTTTAGAATCACAGTTACAGTCCAGAAAACTAGTCTTCACCAAATAAATTGTAACATCCACAATATGTAACCTTCAGTCAATTTAACTTAGGAATAAGTTTAGTACACATCCTTTTTCTTAATTCCAACTTCTATCATTTTGAATCATCCGTATAGTGCCCGTACACTTCTTCCAATCAAGTAGCCAGTCTGTCTTCACAGAAATATTTGTTGACATCAATGACAAAACACGAATATCAACAACATGATTAGTAACCAAAATTGATACCATCCATCAATATCCCGCTTTGGCATTGATGGAAACATATGGGAAAATTGATATGTATCAACCCAAAAGTACTCTCTCTCAATACAATATTCTCAATATCCTTAACACGAATCTCCCAAAAATAGTAGAGATTTTCACATAGATTCCTTCCCCTTATGGAAGCAATGGAAAAGGATGCCATAACTCATTTATAGTCTTCTATAAGGTGTAGATTTTTCAAATCTTCAAGTCCAAAAATTAGGTACAAGATCACCCAAATGTACTACATAGTGTTCTCTTGCGATCATTCCCCCTAAGGAGTAGATCCATACATCAAGTCCAAAGAGTGATATAGCTCTGAAAACCACTGGACTGATGCTTATATGCATCAATTAATTACCACTGGGAGGGGCCACCACCCACATAATGCCTCTGAGATATTAAAAATAATCTTTTGGCAAAGGGTTGGTAAATATATCTGTTATCTACTTCTTTGTGCTAATGTACTCCAGTCTAATTCCTTTATTTGCTACCTTCTCCCTCAAGAAATGATACTTAATAGAAATATGCTTAGTTTTTGAATGCATTACAAGATTCTTTGACATGTTTATTGTGCTAGTGTTATCACAATGAATAACCATTGGCTCTTTGAAATTTATTCCACTATCTTCCAGCATTTGTTTCATCCAAACAACTTGTGTGCAATTTATTGCAGCAACAACATATTCTGACTCAGCAGTAGATTGAGCAATACAGTTCTACTTCTTGCTCAACCAAGAAACTAGCCTTTTCCCAAGGAAAAATGCACCACCACTTGTACTCTTCATTTCATCCACATTACATGCCCAATCAACATCAGTAAAATCATGCAATGTAAAATCATCAGATTTTTCATACCATAATCCATATTCTATTGTCCCTTTCAGATATCTGAAAATTCTATTCACAACAACAAAATATGTTTCTTTAGGATCTGACTGATATCTAGCCACAATTCCAACTGCATTGGTAATATCTGGTGTAGTGTGTTTTAGATATTATATACCTCCAATCATCGATCTATTCTTAGTCTGAAAAACACTTTGAGTCTCATCATTGTTAGTCAATTTGTTTCTTGTTACCATAGGTGTTCCAACAGGTTTACAATCTTCCATTCCAAAAAAATTCAACATTTCTTTGAGATACTTGGTCTGAGATACAAAATGCCATTCTTACTCTGATTAATTTGCAAACCAAGGAAAAATTTCATCTCACCAATCATTGACATTTCAAATTCATTTTCCATTTCTTTAGCAAACTTCTTACTTATCTTATCATTGCCTCCAAAAATGATATCATCAACAAAAACTTCTATAATCAAGATTCCATCTTCTTCAGTTCTTAAGTATAAATTACTATCTACATTACCTTTCCTGAAACCAAGATGAAGTAGATATTTGTCCAGTATTGCATACCATGCCCTTGGTGCTTGTTTCAGTCCATACAGTGCTTTATTTAGTCTGCAAACCATGTTTTTATCATCTGTCAAAGGAAAACCATCAGGTTTCTCAATGTAAACTTCTTCTTCTGAATCACCATTCAATAATGCTGACTTCACATCCCCTGATAAACCTTAAAGTCTTTATGTGTAGCATAAGCAAGGAATAATCTCACAACTTCCAATCTGGCAACATGAGAAATTTTTTCTTCATAGTCTATGCCTTCTTGTTGCGAGTAGCCTTTACATACTAGTCTAGCCTTATTTCTTACAACTGTTCCTTCCTCATCCATCTTGTTTCTGAAAACCCATTTAGTGCCAATCACATTTTTGTTCTTAGGTCTTGGACCCAATCCCCAAGTATTGTTTTTCTATAACTATTCTAGTTCTTCTTCCATGGATTTAGTCCAAAATTCATCTCTACATGCTTCATCAGTAGTCTTTGGCTTAACTTGAGAAATCAAATAGATCTCATCTCTAACTCTAGATCTAGTCATCGTGCCTTTTCTTGCATCACCAATAATTTGATCTTTAGGATGGTTCTTCTTAACATACCTTGGTGTCTTCAATGTCTCAGTAGCTTCAATTTTTTCATCTTAAATCTCATCATAAATCATCAAATATTCATAAGGTTCAGTAGTAACCTCTTTTGTTTCTATAATCTAACCACAATCATATATCCTTTCCTAAATATGAAAATTTTAATCTATCCTCACATTGGCGCTTTCAATCAATTTCCTCAATCTCATATTGAAACATTTATAAGATTTACTCTTAGTGGAATAACCAAGAAATATTCCTTCATGACTTCTAGCATCAAACTTGCCTATCTCACCATATCTCTTGATATAGCATTTACTTCGAAATATTCTAAAATATTTTATAGTAGGTGTATGATTAAACCATAATTCATAAGGAGTTTTATTTGTACCTTCTCTGATCTAAATTTTGTTTAGTGTGTACACAACAGTCCCAACTGCTTCTCTCCAGTGAACATGTGACACATTTCCTTCTAGCAACATAGTCCTTGTAGCATCTAATATAGTTCTATTTCTTCGCTCTGCTATCCCATTCTGTTGTGGAGTTCTAGGGGTTGAAGTCTATTTGTGTATTCCATTTTCTTCACATTATGCATTAAATAGTTCTGATGTAAACTCTCCTCCTCTGTCTGATCTCAAACATTTCAAATTTAAACCAGATTCATTCTCAACTTTTTCTTTGAATAATTTGAATTTGTCAAATGCTTCAAATTTCTCTCTTAAATATGTAACCTACATCATTCTAGAAAAGTCATCAAAAAATAGTATAAAGTACCTTTCACCATAGTATGATCTTGTTTGTGTAGGACCACACAGATCTATATGTACCAGATCCAACTTCGCTTTTGTTGAATAATCTTTACTTTTGAAAGTGCTTCTAGTTTGCTTCCCCATAACACATTCTCTACACATAGTGTTAGATATATTTACAATCTTAGGTAGATCTCTTACAAAATCTTCTATGCCATAACCAACTATCATCAACCTTCGCAATAAAACAAGAAGCTTCAGATGTGTTCAATTCATATGCATTACCTCTGGATTTAGTATGATATGCGATCAGGTCTCCTATTTTACTCTTGATAGAACATTTCCCATTAATAAAGTTCAATTGATAACCCTTGTTCACTAGCTGTCCAACACTCAACAAATTATGCTTAAGTCCATCAACAAGTAATATATTGTCAGTGTTAGTCTTTCCATCCAAAGAGATAGATCCAACTCCAATAATAAGCTTAGGAGTATTGTCACCAAATCTGACAACACCTCTATCATGTCTTTTCAAACTCACAAACTTGTTTTTATCTCCAGTCATATGATGTGAACAACCACTGTCTATAACCCATTCAGATTTCTTTTCAACTCGAGATATTGAAGCTTTTTCCTCAATCATAGGTACATTATCCTTAATAGAAATAAATCCAATTTCATCATAGTCACCATCATCATCATCTGATATACCCTCACTAGCATAATAACATTCCTTGTCTTTTAAATATTTAGACTTGAAAAACTTAGGTTTGTGCTTTTGAATTCTTGTAGGACATATAGATGCAAAATGATCAATCTTGTTACATGAAAAACATTTCAAAGGTAATTTGCCTTCAAATTTACCCTTACCTCTCTTTTCTCTTCTAGAAATCAGTGCCACAACTTCATCTATCTTTCTTTCTTCCTCCTGTAACTATTCCCATTCATGAGCATAAGCTCCAAGCTCTTCTCTTATGTTACCACTGCTGGTGCTTGCAATTCCAGATAAGGTCTTTTTGTTCTTGTGCATGGTTTCCTTGAATGCTGACTCAACTTTAGGTAAAGTGTCTCCCAATTCTATAGTCTCAAATGTAGTTAGCTTTCCAATCAACATTTCTCTGGTGAAGTTCGGTGTGAAAGGTATAATTTCCTCTATAGCTTGTACTTTGGTTTTGTATACAGGTGTCAAATATCTGAGTATCTTTGAAATCACTTCTTCCTCATTGTAAGTTCCTCCAAAGTTTCTAATACCAGTAACCACTTCAGTAATTCTCTATGCATATGCCCTAATGATCTCATCTTATTTTATGTTTAGTGATTCCATCTTTGTCTTCCAGTTCTGTAACTTTGCTTTCTTTGTAACCTTGTCTCCAACAAATAATGCTTCTAGTCTTGTCCAGATCTCATGTGTAGAGTCCAAGTCTTTTACTTCAGTGAATTATCTTTTTGAAAGAGCACTGATCAAAGATTCCCTTGCAACCATATTACATGAAAATAACTTATCTTGATATTCAAAAGAGTTTTCTAACTCATCCTCAATCACTATCTTTTCATTCTTCTTTGTGATCATCTAGTAATAAATTCCCAAACATAGCAAATGTGTTCTCATCTTGTTCTTCCAACTGCCAAATTTTTTAGGATCAAACTTAGGACTATCCTTCCTATTGTAAGTCATCTTCAGGATCACCTCAACCTGCTAAAATTTCTCTCTAAGGACCAATAGCTTTGATACCAATTGTTAGGAATAATAATTCACAAGACAAATGAGAGGGGGGGGGGGGGGGGGAANGGGTGAATCAGTTGTAGTATAGATTATTAAACTTTAAACTTTATAAACCGTATCAGAAAAAGTAAATGATAACACAATAAATGCCAACACCATAACACAATCTTTGTTGTCAAGGAAACCTTGTTAAAGGTAAAACCCCAGTGGGAATTAACACCCACAAATAATGTACTGAGAGTATAGTATCCCTGTTAAAAGATATTGGCCCTATTAGGAGCTTTTTACAACATTACAATACATAGTCCCTGTTAGGAGATAGACCCTGTTAGGAATAAAATAAAATAGTAGGCTCACTGCCAAGGCACACTTCCCAAAGAAGGTTAAAGCCACCCTCAAGGATTTACAATTTGAATCAAGTGTATAAGAAAAATACACAATCTAGTAAACAGTATGATCGCAACTGTCTTTGCTTGGTCAATTCCGATGAAGTATAACAATCACCAACTCTGCTCTATATCTAACAGTCAACAAGCTTCATAGATTCCACACATCTCTTTCCTTTATTCTCTGCCACTACTTCTCTAAAAGAAAAGATCATTCATATATACCCTCTTACAATAACTCATTAGGTCAGCCAGTTAAGCTTTCCTAATACATAATTAACTAGGTCAGCCAGTTAAGGCTTTCCATTATAAAAATAATTATATAACCCCTTTCTAGGATACACTTGGTACCTATAACAAGTAAACATCAATTACAATCCATCACATATACTTCCAGATTTGCAATCCATGCTCATAATTAATTTCACACGCTACATGTTTGAAGTCAGCCAGTAAATAGGTCTTCTCTAGAATACATGCAACAACTGACGTCACCAGTAGAAAAAAACAATCAAAATCAACCCATTACACTAACATATGTCAGATGTCCATGAGTAAGCTTGCATCATCTGAAATATCTTCACCAGAAAGATATACCAGAAACACAGAGACCTGCTCTGTCTAGAATCATAATTACAGTCCAGAAAACCAGTCTTCACCAAATCAACTGTAACATCCACAATATGTAACCTTCAGTCAAGTGACCTTAGGAACAAGGTGAGTACACATCCTTCTGCTAAATTCCAACTTTGATTATTCTGTATCATCCGTACACTTTTTCCTGTCAAGTAGCTAGTATTTTTTCTTCACAGAAATATATGTTGACATCAATGACAAAACATGAATATCAACAACATGATCAATAACAAAAACTGATATCATCCAATAAGATTTATGTTATGAAACTTCCCTATATGTGTTCTAGGTTCCTACATGAGTATTTGGTACACTTGATTTGTCTCTTGATATTTCATACTTTTAACCTTGGAATCTCCTTATTACCTTTTTATCTAGTGTACCTTTATTTTAGTATTGCTTGTTTGGTTGTTTCCCATGTATGTGGTCCTATTGTTATCTTCTCATCATAGTGGGAGTGGACCTTTGGTTCCATGAGGTCAAGTGGTAGTGATTCTTATTACCATTGAGATATGACATTCATGACTTTTTCTAGGATGATCCTTGTCGCAGTTGTACCTTCTTATTCTTCATTTTTGGAGACTTACTCTTATCTTTCTTATGTTGTAGACTAATATCACCGTATCGGTTGTGATATTCTTGGATATTGTATTGTAATTTGTATTGAGTTTTATTACATACCATGTGACTTGTGCAGTGGATATTCATTCATAATGTATACCTTATGATATCAGTTGTATCTAGGTTTCATTTATGAGATGATTTTCTTGTTATTCTTTTGTATTATGGAGATTGTATAATATTTATTGTATTTTGTAGATTAGTTAACTTACCTAATTCTACGTCATGGAACCCTCGGGATTTATAATCTATAAATTAGTTACATTTATATGTTTTTATTGTCTTATGTTATATTGCTTCCACATTGTTATTCTTTATCAATTGTAAACTCTGAGATTTTGTACGCCCATTAGGTTTATTGTTGTTGACCATTGTAACTTATAACCTATTGGTAATAATTTGAAAGTTTTATAGTTATAATTGTGTTTGATGCATCATACCTTAGCGACTGTATTTTTTGTTTGGGTACATTCTCCAATGCATCTAGGATGTTGTATTCTTAGGTGTTGTGAAGTGGTTACTCCCTTAAGTGTGGCTAACACTAGTCACTTTGTCATGTGTGATGTTTTATGATTCATTATTTATTTTTGGTTTTGATAATTCATTTACATGTTGTGTTTGGGCTAGCATTGAATTTTTGAACTTTCTTATGCTTGGAATAGCCATCTAATTCTCTTTTTGCCATCTATTTTGTGGCATTGGTCACACTTGACTTAATGTTGAAATCTCTGCAGAGTATTTTATGATTTGATGTTGAACTTGTTATTTCCCCTCTTGGGAGTTTTCTTTCTATTTTGTGATGGCTAATCCAAGTCTTTGATATTTCTAGATCAGTTTTGTGATAAGTTTTGTTTCTATCATGTTCATTATGGACCTCTGATAATATGTGTAACAAAGAACATTGTGGAGAATGATACTAGGGTGTTTTATCATAGTAGGCCAATTGGGTCAAGGATCTAAGTCCCTAATTGAATTATGCATTGTAGTCATAAGAGAAATATTGTAGTACATTTATGTAACCTTGTAATCTTTATTTATTTGTTGGCTTCCAAGAGTAAGCCTAATTTTAGGGGGGTGTATGCAGTGCCACCCCATAATTTACTTTTTAATGTTGATGCCAAAATCTTTTGGTTATTTTCATGGTGATTAGGCATATGTTATGATTATTTTACTGACCCCATACTTGCATGTGTATGGTTGGCATATATGTTTTATATTGTTGTGAGGCATGTCTATCTTACATTTCTGTATGATGTGTATGATGTGGTAGATGACAGAGACATAGTTAGTTGCATTGTGAGATCCACACGATCAACCGATCCCTATCTTTGTTTGTTCTATATATTATGCACATGCTCGGCTTTGTGATGCAGGTTTGCAGGTACCGGGCATCGATTTCCCTAAATTTCATGATGATCCTCCCCTATTGCATTGTCTCAATGATAAGAGAGGGGAGATAACATTCAGGCCTAAATCCTAGCATAAGATCTCGTTTGTCCTTAAATAGTGGACAAGTATATGTTTGACTACCTTCTTTGAATTCATCGAGGTGACGTGAATTTGTGAACCCTTGTTTGAGCATGCTTATGTTGTTGCATCTTTTCTACATTTTGATTTGGTTAGATTTCAGTATGCATGCATGAGGGTCAATGTGGTATTTTGTCATGATGTAAGTAAAAGAGTAATTAAAGGTTAATTATAAAGTTTAAATAATTGAACCTTCTAAGAATAATAAATATTAAATATATAGATATTTAATTTATAAAGATTAATTAAATACCTATATTTATTAAAAATGTTTTAATTAAAAGTCTAAAGATAAAGTCTAAGGATTTAATTAAATATTGTGTCTAAATGAAATTAAAAGGCATATTTAATATAAATAAATTATTAATATGCTACAAATATTTTTCTTAATTAAAAATAATAGTATGCAATGTAATTACATTTAAATAATAATAATAAATTTTAATTCTAATTAAAAGTTGAGTTTTATGGAGAATTAATTATTTAATTACAAAAAAAGAGAAGAAAATAAAGAAAGGATATATATATATATTACTTAATTTTGGAAAAGAAAATAAATAAATAAAAAATATTTATTTATTTAATATAAAAAGAAGAAAGAGGAAGGAAATTATGTATTTCTTTATTTTAAAAATAAATAAATAAGTAAATTTATTTTATTTAAAAAAAAAAAGAAGAGAAAAAAATAAAATAATTTTTTTTTAATCTTTTTTCAGGGTTATGTTTTTCTTAGGAAGTTGTCATAGAAACCTAGTTAAATAGTTTGTATTTTTTAGAGTTTTTTGGCCATTTTGAAGAGAGGACATATATTTTTCAGAGCACAAGCTTTAGGAGATAGGATTGCATCGATATTTTGAAGTTAAAGAATATATTTGTAAAGCTTGGGAGTGAAGTCTACTTCTTCTTCTTCTTCTTCTTCTTAACAAGTCTACCTGGCGTTTTCAAGGTAGGAGTTTCTGAGTCTTTTTGTAGTTTCTGTTGGAAAGATTGTTTTCTATGTGCTTGCTTAATTGTGGTTTGATTTTGAGTTAAGGTTCTTTTGATTTCTAAAAAATTATACAAATGATTAGGGTGCTCTTGTGAATTATGTTTATGACATGTCTAGTATCCTGTGAGAATTTGTATGGAAAACCTAGGAGAGAATGATTTGAAAGGATACATTTGTGTTGTAAATCCATTAAGGTTTTCCCAAATTATAAAATTTTAGTTGCATAAATTTCAACTGTATGGAAGAATCATAGTTAAGATACCTATATGTAAGGATATGGGTTAGAAAACATATATTTTTGGATTACGGTTGTGAAGATTTAGGGTAGGGAATAATTTTTATTATAGATGTCACCTTAAAATTATAAAGATACTTTAAGATACTCATTTTGATTTTACTTAACATATATCAAAATCAAATAGGGTTCCTTTGTATGAAAATGGTCAAATATTGACTATTATAGTGAAATTAGGCCTATTTGAGCTTGATTTTTCAATCGGAGTTTGATGAACATTCACCCATAAATTTTTCTAATTACATAATTAGGAAAATCACTTTGGTGAGATTATAACTAATACTATTATGAATATTTTTCAATAAATTTTATGATAATCCAATTATGGTTTTTTTACCAAACTAGTAACCTTCATTCCTAAATAGGGTTGTTAGAGAGATTTACTTTTGACAACATTTAAATGACCTTATCTTTAGGATTGGAAATAATTAAACATATGTGAAATTAAATTATCTTTCTACTGATATAAGTTGCAGATCTGCATCATTTCATATGAGATTATACCGTTCAAATTACTGACTGATGTGCATAGAGGAAATACACAAAAACTCACTGTTATAAAGTTAAAATTGTTAATAAGTATTATTAATTAAAAATTAATCAATTTGAAAATTATTAAATAATTAATATGACTGATCTTATCAATTTATAATTAAATTTTAAAGATCACAGAGATTCACTAAAATACCATATATGTTCCATGTGCGTACTTTATGTTATTAACTAAGTCATTTATGACTTAAGAGTATTTTAATGAATATAATGATGTTATATAAATGGAGTTAAATAATATCTCAAATGAAAGCATACCTTATTTCATGTGATCTTGTTGTTTTTAAGTTTCAGTGTGGGTATTTTGTTACTCTAGGTGGGTTTTGTCTTTGGATTTGTACTATATTATGATTTTATGCATTTTTGCTCTTTGGTTTTCATATTGTGGAAAGTTCATAACCTATTTATGTCACGATTGGTTCATGTGTTGTCTTGCGTACATCTATGACCAATGTAATGTGTTCCTTGAGTCCTTGATCTTTATGTTATTTGACCATAAGAGGTGACAACCAATATTGTGTTGAGTTGTGATTGGTTCACTTGGTCACCTTGTTTCTTCTACTATGATTGTTGAATGTTTTGAGTGATGGTATTTTTTTATTATGATTTACTCCATGTTGGAGAGATATTATTTTGATGCTATTGAGGATCATTAATTTTTTGATATAAGATTATGAGAATTTGGTGATTTTTTTATTGAGATATTCATTATGGGATGGATGACTTATTGAGATGTCCACTATGGGGTGGACATTTTAGATCCTTGTATAGAATGTAATATTTATTATTATGCTCCATCAATTTACCTTGGTGATTTTCACGACTTGATTATTTGTGAGGAGTCTTTTGTGGCTTTGTCTTTGGCTTTTCTTTGGTTCGTTTGGTTGGAGCATTAGGGTAGGTTATTTAGAAAAATAGACGGGAAGTGGCTTGCAATGGGTCCATGGTATAAGAGGCTAATAGGGTAACTTATTGTAAGTTGAATTAATAAGTGATAACTTAATAAAAAAATTTGAGAGAAACACTAAAAGCATAAATATGTGCCTCTCCCATGCCTTGAGTCCTAGTATGGGCTAAGGATGGGAGTGGAAGAAGATGCTTGATTAAGGTCTTTCATGGTATAATCCTTGTCTATATGAAAGGATTACTGAGCCACACAGAGTCACTTAGGGGCTAGGGTCCAGATAGGACTACTCTGGTAACTCAAGGGTGGAATAATTTGATGACACTTCCCTATATGTGTTCTAGGTTCCTATGTGAGTATTTGGTACACTTGATTTGTCTCTTGATCTTTCATACTTTTAACCTTGGAATCTTCTTGTTACCTTTTTATCCACTGTACCTTTGTTTTAGTCTTTCTTGTTTGGTTGTTTCCTGTGTGTGTGGTCCTTTTGTTATCTTCTCAGCAGAGTGGGAGTGGGACTTTGGTTCCACGAGGTTGGGTGGTAGTGATTCTTATTACCATTGCGATCCAACATTCATTACTTTTTCTAGGATGATCCTTGTTGTAGTTGTACCTTCTTGTTCTTCATTGTTGGAGACTTACTCTTATCTTTCTCATGTTGTAGACTAATATCACCATATCGATTGTGATATTCTTGGATATTTTATTGTAATTTGTATTGAGTTTTATTACATACTATGTGAATTATACAGTGGGTGTTGGTTCATTATGTATACCTTACAATGTCAATTGTATCTAGGTTTCATTTATGAGATGATGCTCTTGTTATTATTTTGTATTATAGAGATTGTATATTGTTTATTGTATTTTGTAGATTAGTTAACTTACCTAATTCTATGTCATGGAACCCTTGGGATTTTTAATCTAGAAATGAGTTACATTTATGTGTATGTGTTGTCTTATGTTATATTGGGTGCAGGCAAGAAGATGAGTCCACTTGAGGTATACATTTTTAACTTAGTCATTTTCCCGAAATCATACTTCAACAAACGGGGTGACTTTTTCAAAAAGTGGGGTAAGGTTCTACTTCGGGACCCTGAGCCTTAGTTCAAATTGTCACCCCACAGGACATGGGGTCCCACTCAGAACATGGTGACGTATGGAAAGCTAGCCCATTTCAAAACGGGGTGACATTTCAAACATGACTGCGTTTCGAAAACTATAATTTTTTTCTGAATTATTATTGTCATTTTCACTGAGCTCGATCCCACTCTAGAGCTCTACCCCATTCTATTTTAGGTAAGATCCCTTCAGGTGATGAAATTTTCAACTTTGTTTACTTTTATCATCATTTTTTTTAAATTTTCAAGTATTATTTACTATTTTTAGCTATTTTCTAATAATATTTGTTGGTTTTTCCCCTTCAGAGCTGCACCTCTTCACTTGCCGTCTACACCACCTATACCTCTTCGCTTTCCATCTACACCAGCTTCACGTAGGTATTTTTTTAAATATATTCAATTTAATTATTGTTTTTATTATTATTTTCAATAGTATTTATTGTTATTTTTATTATGAAAAAAGCATGTATGTCAAATTTATTTAGTAAGTTATTGTACATAAATGTATTTAACTTTTTCTTGTGTTTAGTATATATAGATGTAATTTTGTTTGTATTTTTTTCCTGAAAATGTATAAACCACACATGTACAATAGAAAATTAAAACAAATGAGAAACCCACACCACATACCTAAAAGACATAACTTGTGATTATAACCTTAAATTTTTAACACATAATAGAAACCCTACTTAAGACGTTTTGTAGAAAGAGTAGGTAATCTGCATTAAACCAGTTCCACTAGATCTTAAGACAAAATATTTACATCCTAGAGACTCTAGACTATAGCCCTAGTATGTATATTAATGGGTCTTAAGGGGTGGCAAGATCTATTATGACCCCTTAGTACTTATGAATGGGCCCTACCACCCCTTAAGACCACTTTGGCTACATTAAAAGCCCTTAGGACCTATTACGTACCATATGGGGTCATAAGACCCTTTAAGGACTACAAGTTTCTTTATGACCCCTTAACATTAACTAGTCATCCCCACAAACTATTACAAACACTAAGGGTTTCTACGACCTATTTATGACCACTTAGGATCAATTTGGACCCCTTAAGGCCACATTATGTATCTTAATTGGTCTTAATGGGTCGTATGATCCATTATGACCCCTTAGTAGCTATGAATGGGTCCTCCCACCCCTTAAGACCCCCTAGGAAGCATAAGGAACCCAAAGGTATCATAGGAGCTATTATGACCCCTTAGGATCAATTCACACCCCTTAGCTCCTATTATGAACCCTTAGTCTTATGAATGGGTCCTACCACCCCTTAACACCCCTTTAGATGCATTTAAATCCCTTAGGACCTATTACGTACCCTAAGGGATCATAAGACTCATTAAGGACTATAATTTTCTTACAATACCCATTAAGACCCCTTAACATTAACTAGTCAGCCCCACAACCTATTACAAACCCTAAGGGTTTCTACGACCTATTTATGACCACTTAGGATCAATTTGGAACCCTTAGGCCTTATTATGTATTTTAATGGGTCTTAATGGGTTGTCTGATCCATTATGACCCCTTAGTACCTATGAATGGGTCCTCCCACCCCTTAAGACCACCTAGGAAGAATAAGGAAGCCAAAGGTATCATAGGAGCTATTATGACCCCTTAGGATCAATTCACACCCCTTAGCTCATATACATGATGAAGATGGATTCATGTGCTATGTTTCTTAGATGTTTATGTATGGATGTTTAGATGGATGCATTGTTTAGATGGTTAATGTATGTATTTATTATCATGCATTAATGAAATAATGTTAATTATTAATGTAGTGGCCCTAATATTCAAATATACTAGATATACATGATGTAGATGGATATGCAAATGTGCTAGATATACATGATGTAGATGGATGCATGTGCGATGTTTCTTAGATGTTTATGTATGGATGTTTAGATGGGTGCATTTTTTAGATGTTTAATGTGTGTAATTATTATCATTCATTAATGCAATGATGTTAATTATTAATGTAATGGAACTAATATTAAAATGTACTAGATATACATGATGTAGATGGATATGAAAAGGTACTAGGTATAAATGATGTATATGGATATGAAAATGTACTAGATATACATGATGTAGATGGATGTATGTGCGATGTTTCTTAGATGTTTATGTATGGATGTTTAGATGGATGCATTGTTTAGATGGTTAATGTATGTAATTATTAGCATGCAATAATGCAATGATGTTTTCAATCTAATATGTGAAATTGTTAAATATGAGTTAGATAGAGTATATTTTTTTAGAATCATGATCTTGTTATTTATTCTTTACAATCATGGTCGTTATATGTTTGAAATTTAAATATTTCAATTATATGCTCAGGGTATATTTTGTGCACATGATCATGGATAAATTTAATATTGATGATTTGATTAATCATGGTCTAGAGAACCCATCTCCACCCCCACCCCCATCACCACCTCCACCCCCACCTCCTCCTCCACCTCCACCACAACCCAATCTAACTGATTTAGAATGTTTAAAAGCATTGGTTGATGAGAATGTTAATTCTATTATTGGCCATATTGATTCTCTAAGAAACCAACCGTTTGTTCCTCCACACCTGCACCGGTACATTGCTACAATGCAAAGGTGACATCCATTGATGGGAATCTTAATGGGAATAATGCTTGGAGAGAGGAGATGAGGCAATATTATATTGATTATCTCTCCTACCAACAAATTAATGAGTTAAAAATTACAAAGGAAAAAATTGCTCTTTATTTCATTGACCCAAAAACAAATAATCTCATCCATAATAAAAAGTGCATATTCATGAGGTGGTGTAGACATGCTGGAATGGTCAACAATTTTTGGAGTCGTAGGTGGATGTGTTTTGATCACCCACCATGCAAACAAAGAAGTGCCTTTCTATTTTAAAAAAAAATTATATGTTGAGTTTGTGTTGGGTAGAAAACCCAACTACTTTGACATTAGATATTTCCAGTGGGTACGTCTTGGCATGCCTCAAAATAGGCAAGGGACCAGGATTGACCCTAGGAGAATCATGCCACCCACACCTCTCATGGATCCTCCCGCCCCTATATTGCTTGTTAAATTTTATCATCATTCCATGGTCTTAGCGCTTGGATCATTGAGCCCATTAACTACCAGCCTCAAGGAGCAGTCTACACAGATTGCAAGTTCTGTAGAAGAGCCTAATCTATGCAAGAATTAAAATAAGATGTGTTATGGTCCTATGCCTCAGGAGGGAAAGGATAATTCTTTAGCACATGGAGCATCACATCAGTTTGGATCATATGTGGACATGCTCATTGCTAGAGATCATCTTCTTGATCACCAGGATCCATAGGTACATATACGTTCTCACCTACATTTCTCTTTAATTTAATTTGAATACATGTACACTTTTTATTATTTTAGATCATGTGCAATATGAATTTAATTTATTGAAAATACATGTATGTATGTGCTTGTGAATAGACTATGGGAGGAGAGCCATCTAGCTCAACACTAGATGAGATAATTTTTTCCTTGACACCTGTTGGCACATCTCATGGGGTATAATTAGAGAAATCAAGAGATTAGTGAAGTAAATTTTTAATTTTTCCTTCAATTAAGTCTTAAACCTATACATTTCAAAAAAATGTGTTGTAAAATAGGGGGGTCATGATCAACTGAGACACACTATGCCCAGTGGCCCATCACTATCCTTTGTACTAGATGTTGAGCCACCAGATGTAATTTACTATCAGTAATCTTTTTTAATATTTAAATTCAAAATTTATCAATGACTTTCCATGTATTAAAGCACAATTTAACCCCTTAGTACAAATTAGTGCAATTTCCTACACAACTAAATTTGTGAATCTTTGTATGTAGGTCGCTGCTAGCGATACCACACAGATTGAGTCCCAAGAGGGACCAAGACAAGAAATGGATGTCCAGATGGTAATTTTAAGTTTTTCTTCTCAATTTTATATAAATTGTATTAAAATATTAAAAATCATTTTTTATAGTATTGGTGTTGATCATTTCACGTAAATAAAGTCCAAAGAGGGACAACACCATGAGACATGTCATGATGTCCACCAGGAGATTAGAGGAGACACACAAAACGACATGTTAATAAGTTCTTCTCAATAGTTAATTTTTATAAATGTTATTAAAGTTATTTTTAAGATAATTTTGAGTAGTTTAAACATTGAATTCATGTATATATATATATATATATATATATATACATATACATATATATATATATACATATACATATATA
>MU226068.1:136620-148680 GCA_018584345.1 Thuja plicata | reverse complement strand
ACTTTGGACTTCAGGGATGCTTGATTTCATGCATATTTTATATTATATACACTTGATGTTTTATATTATATACACTTGATACTAGGACACTTGATATTTTATGTTATGGACACTTGATTTTAGACACTTGATATTTACATGGGTTTTATTTACATGCTTTATTTGATGGACAATTTATGTTTATATCTACTGTACACAATTTGGACATTAAAAGAAAATGACAAAAAGAACAAGATATAAGACAATGTGAAAATTAAAAGCTTCTCGATTTCCAAGATAAAATGAATGAACATGTCCTTGGTCTTTTAATAAGATAACAATATAGGTCTGTGCAATAATAACAAGATTCAGGTCATCAACAAAATGACGTCATTATAGACCTAAACTAAAATTGAACTAGCAACTTGCAACAATAGAAAAATATTTAATAAGTAACTAAAATTATGTGGTCACGGTAAATATGAAGCCAAAAGCATGTAAAATTTAATGTTTGTGAGTAGATATGTAATAGTAGCATACTTACCATGTATTTAAAACAATGTTCATTAAAATTTCTTTAAACAAAATGGTGTCCCTATGGACCTGAAGAAAAATTCAACTAGTACATGCAATAATAGTAAATTTTTATAATAAACTAAACTAAAATTTTGTGAACATAGTAAATACAAAGAAAAATTCAACTACAAATTAATGTTTGTGAGTATGTAAATGTAATACCGTCATAATTACCATATTTAAAAATAACGTTCATTAAAAGTTCTTCAAACAACATGGTGTCTCTATATACCTAAAGCAAAATTCAACTAGCAATATGCAATAATAGAAACAAATTTAATAAGTTACTACAATCTTGTGGAAAATGTAATTATGAAATCAAGAACATGTACTTAAGGGGATAGATATGATGATGGCTTCCAAGGATACAATTCTATGATGTCTTATGGGGATGTCTTAAGGGGATATCTTAAGGGGAGAAAAAATTGGGTTGACTTAAGGAGATGTCTTAAGGTGAAGTCTTAAGGGGATATATTAAGGGAATATATTAAGGGGAGAAAATATTGGATTGACTTAAGGGGACATCTTAAGGGGGAGTCTTAAGGGGCTATCTTAAGGAGAGAAAATATTGGGCTGATTTAAGGGGACGTCTTAAGGGGATGTCTTAAGGGGACATCTTAAGGGGAGAAAATATTGGGTTGACTTAAGGGGATGTCTTAAGGGGATTTCTTAAGGGTATATCTTAAAAGGAGCAAAAATTGGGTTGACATAAGGGGTCGTCTTAAGGGGATGTCTTAATGGGAAGTCTCAAGGGGATATCTTAAGAAGATATCTTAAGGGAGAAAAAATTGGGTTGACTTAAGGGGACATATTAAGGGGATGTATTAAGGGGATGCCTTATGGGTATGATAATGCAAGTGTTTAAATAGATAAAATATATGTCAAGATATCAAAAAATTTAAAAATACACATGCATACTTACTTATCTTTAAACTTATTCCATTATACCATGAGCCTTAATTTTCAATAATGCATACATAATAATATTATGACATGTTAAGGTGATGTAAAAAATGAAATAAATTATATATGAATTTATCAAAAACTATAGAAGTATGCATATATCTAAATACCTATATTTACTTATTCCATTGTACCATCTGCATCCTCTATTTTCTACAGTGTATCTATAATCATCTCATGTTCTTCCATAGAAATCAATCACAACTCTTTCTTAAACGGTCTCCCATGATATCTTGATAGCTTTATATTAGTTTCCAAAAGTAAATTCAAGTAGTGTATAATATTTTTTTATGTTTTTCATAGTCTTCAAATGGAGGCAAACCATTCTTCCTTAGGTATTTTCATAGCCGGGTGTCAAAAAACACCACTGAACCTGTAGGATAATGAAATCCATCATCATATTCTCTAGGTTGTACTAACTTATGTTTGGTCTCAACACATCTATCCAACCAATACTCTGTTTCTTCTTCATTGTTCTCAGGTGCAACAACAACATACACATTATGTATGCTAAAAACATACCTGTTGGTATCACTCTTAGACATGCAAACATTAGAACATATAAATTATATCAACATATCAAAACATGATCAAAAAAAAGCTTCCATCATAACCTTTGATGAGCCAAACAAGTGCACCCAAGCCTTGTTGATTTTGTCTTAGAGAGGAATGTGGGTGTTCTCTCCCAACACAATAAACTAAATCCCACTATTATTGAATGATGATTAAAAATGCAAGCTAATGGATATGATAAAGAGCTCAAGAAAAAGTATGAGGAGCTTGTATCAAGCCTTCACCAAGATGATGATGCAAATGCAAAGAAGTAAACTAAGATTTTATGCATGATTTAAGATTCATTATCATTATCCTAGCATGTAATATCTAAATAGATTAAAATGTGAAATGAACTAACATGATAAATGCTCAAGAAAATCCTAAAATGAAACTAACATAATAGCAATGCAAAAATAATGGATGCTTATTGGTTTGCTCTTGGCAAGAGCCTCTATTTATAGTTTTTTGGAGGGAAGGGAAGGGCTTGGATGAGGTGGAGCACATGTGGAATCCACATAGATGCCACATACATGACACAAGAGGAAAAAAACATGCCATACAAAAGTCAAACTCAAGCCTTTAAGGTTTGATTTGCTCAAGGTTGCTCACACATGTGTGAGCAACTCTTGGGGAATGGAGTGGGGGAAAAAAGGGTGGTTACATTTAAGGAAGTTGGGTGGCTTCCTTGGGAGGATTTTCTCACACATGTGTGAGAAACTCATTAGCACTAAAAAGGTTTAGCGTCACCTTTTTAGTCTTATAAGTGGGATTAATTAGCAAATAGATTTATTAGGATGAGTGTGATGGGTGGTAAGGTAGGAATAGAGTAGGTTTCTAGGTAGGATTAATAGGTCTTTAGGATAGGCTTAGATTAATGATTCAAATTAGATTTAAATTTAATCTTGGTTTTGACGAATATTAGAAATGTGAGGGAATAAATAAAATGAGATTTATTTAAAAGGGAATTTAATGGAGAAATGTATATAAATAAGATTTAATACATTAAAGGGGGATAGTATTTAAATTAAATTTAGATACTATAGAAGCTGAATCATATTTAATAGATATAATTAATTAATTAAAATTAACTATAATGTTACAGGGATATTAATTAAATTAATATAGGGACAATTTTTGACGTCTACATTTTGCCCCTCTTTGATGTGGCATTGAAAGTGGAGTCACATTAAAGAAAAGAAAATAAGATGCCCTAGAAGGACCAGGAAGACCTAGGGCGACGATGGTAAAGGAGTGTGCCCCCTCAAGAAAATAATAGAAAAAATATTTTTTTGTAATTTTTTTTTGAAAAGAGGGAGAAAGACTAATTGCATGGCATGTCTGGAAGAATTAGAGCGAAAAACTGAGGCCAAGACAAAAAAAAAAAGGGACCGGGATAGAAAATAGGGATCAGGACAGAAAATAGGACCCAAGAGGTCTATAAATAGTCTACTGGGGCCCAAGAAGAAGTCATTTTCACTCACAAAGAGCTAAAAGATGAAGAAAGAGAGAAGAAATGATGGAAGTTTGAGACCGTGCACAACTAGGAGAGCGTATTAGGACCTACCAGCGACCCACGAACACAGGACCATCGATGATTAATCGAAGCCTTCCTTGTTGCTTATGTTTTTAATGCATTTGGTAGCATTTATGATTCCCTTTAGGTGTTCAAAATGGGCCTGAAATGGAGATAGGGATCGCCAAACTGCCGTCTACACAGACGGTGATTGATAGATCACCGTCCTCGCAGACGACCGATTGAAGATCATTGGTTGCATAGATGGGGATTGCCAGATCACCATCTGTGAGGTAAAAGGAGGAGAGGGGAAGCAAGGCAAAGATGGTAAACTAGTTCACTGTCTACACAGGTGAAAAGGTGGCGGCCTAAACCACCATCTTCGCAGATCGGTGGCTACGTGGATTCGCGATCTAAGTGGGTGAATCAACATCTCCCTTGATTGACCCAGGAATAGATGAAAGGAGAGGAAAAAATTATCATAAAGAGCTCAGGGGGCATTGTTTGATGCCCCAGACTAAGAAGAAAGTTAACTAACATGGGTATCTGTGGATGCAAGAGGATACGATAGCATTTAGATCTATAGAGTGCTATCTTGCAATGATGGAACTATCACAAGAGTTGATGGAAAATGAGTGGGGAAAGGTCACACTGTGTATCTTGGAGCATGTCCATCATTGGCCCCATTTTAGAGTTCATAATGCACTTATGTTGGCCTTGATCGAGAGGTGGCATAGTACCACTTCCATCTTGCACTTCCCCACAAGGGAAGCGACCATTACTCTGCACGATGTGTGGAGGATATATAGAGTGCCAATTTGGGGGTTGATACCCTAGTATTGTTATGAGGGGTTAGAGCCACATATGGAGATATCATTTGGAAGATCACTTGTAGAGATTCCCACTACAGGGTAGTGGATGTCATGGGAGGGGGCTATGGTGCCATGACCATAGTTGTGTTGGGTAGCTGTATACTTAGGAAGTTTGATCGGGGGATGCATGATGCCAAATCATGCAGGTCATGGGTTCCCGATTGGTTGGGCACAGGTCCTAAGCAATATGCTAGAGGATGAGGGGATGTAGTACTGCTGGGGATATTCCATCCTTGGGCAGTTATACTATGATTTACATATGTGCGCCTATCTTAAGGGTAGGGCACTGGGAACAGGTGTCACATTTCTACTAGTGTGGACATGGGAGCATATTTGTTTCATTCACCTGATCAAGACATGGGAGACCAGGGATGTGTATGATCCTTTTACCTACAGTTATAGACCTCTAATCAACTATGAGTCTATAGACCTGATAGGATACTAGTGTCGGATGCTGGATGAGATGGGCCAAATAGAGTGGGAACCCTATGCAGGGTGCGAGGCATGAGGTCGCTAGGACCCACAACAACATGTATATATAGAGGATGGTTTTTATGATTCTTATTACCTCAGATTTGTGTAGATTGACTACTAGATGATAGGGTGCACTTCCCATATGATGCAGATATATGTTTTCAAGAGTGCATAGGATGCAGTAACAGATGGGTTCCCTCACCCACTGGTGACTCAGGAGGTGGGGAGTATATGGGGTATTGGAGTGGACCTATGGGGAGCTAGGGGATCCTAGCTAGGTATGACAGAGGTTTCTTGGATTAGGGATTGGGAGTCACTACATGACGCAAGAGTAGATCCTACATATACATAGTGGTGGGTGGCACACAGGATAGTGAGACTGACTATACTAGGTGTAGTACAAGAAGATCAGAAGCCATTCAGAGGGGAGGAGGATGAAATACATGATGGGGATGATGGGGATGGGGGAAATGGAGGGTATGGAGGGAGGAGAGTTTGGTCAAGGATAACTGTCATGAGGTGATAAGGATAGATACAGGTACTCGCAGGGAGGCAGCCACCGGTCATCCTAGATATAAAAGGACACGGACCATAGGGATAGGAGCCACATGGGCCACTGATGTAGGGGCCATAGGGGTAGATACCATAGGTACAAGGGCCACCATCAGGCCACATCACTCAGGAGGTTTATGATAGTGGTTGTAGAGTGGGACAACTTGCAAACAGAGCTCATGAGAGTACATGGGTTTTCAAGCCATAGAGAGAAGCTTACAGATGGAGTTGACTCGAGTATAGGGTGTATTGGCTGGAGAGACTACGCGCGTAGATACTACATAAAGAGGACTAGATCTATTATAGGCATAGGTAGAGAGTGATGAGTTTACCATGGGGGGACAAGATGAGGAGGCCCTAGGAGAAGAGTTAGCTTCCATGGCCAAGTAGGTAGAGGCCCTCACATCACAGTAAGATGTTGCATAGAGATGAGTGGAGACTTACAAGGCATAGCGGGATATAGCCCACTAGGAATTCATAGCCATCGGTGTTATTCAGGTGCTAGAAAACATGTTTGTAGCACAAAGAGAGGCATGATGGAGAGGTCAGGAGGCCTCATATTATATGGGCCTATATTTTGGGGCAGGGCTAAAGGGTCAGCGAGAGCCAGCCTATACAAAGAGATCAGTATCACAAAGTATAGGCTAAGACTCACAAGGTTTCATGGGATTTCCACCATGTCCATCTAGAGGGGGAGGGGGTGCGGGATCATCATAGCCATCCTCATGATTTATTAGACTATTTGGATGCACATTTTTGTAGTTTTTGAGATGTATTTATGATATATGATGGACACTTCTAATATATATGGACATTTATTGCAGTGGACCTATCTTGTGTTATGAATGTTTTATGATTCTTTATGCATATGTATATGATTTAATGACTAACATGAAGGATGTGATGGATTTATATGATTATGTTGACCTATATGTGATGGAGGGATGTGATGTAAATGATGTATATGTTAATGTGTATAAGTGTATGATTGGAATGGGTTTTATTTTTATATATACAAAGTGATGTAATGTGATTAATGATTAATGAGTAATAAATGAATAATAAATGTGCAAGTGGATAATGATTAATGATTAATGAGTAATGGATTAAGAATGAAATGGTTAATGGTTAATGAGTAATGTAATGTAATGATTAATGATATATAGAACTAGATGTAATGAATGTAACTAATGATGAAAATAATGCAATTAATAATGGAATGAATGCAATAAATAATGGAATGAATGAATGCAACTAAATGTAATGACCGAAATGAAACTAAATGCAATGAAATGATCCATGATGCAACTTAAGTGACAATGATACTTAAATTAATGGAAATGAAACTCAATGAACCTAAGGAATGTAATGAAACTAGAATGATACTAAGATACAATGAATGTAGAAAAATAACATGGGACATATGAGGACAATGTTTTTGTGTGTATCAAATAGGTCTAATAGAATCACTTAGGTAGCTGGATAGGGGATGTATGGTAGAATAGTATGGATGGAGCTTGACCCCAAGTGTAGATTGCAAGGGGATGAGGATATACGAGTGGATTTGGAAGATAATGAATAAAGGGACTCAAGCATCTAGTTCCATGGATGGTATCCCTTGATATGTCAACTTTTTTTTTGTATCATCAAGGTGCCTGTTTGCCAGGTTTTCACCAAGATGATGATTTTTTTAGGACATTATATATATATATATATATATATATATTTGTACAGGCGCATTTTAGATATATGCTCATAGATGTTGGTGGGATTGTATGAACAGATGGGGGACATGGAAGGGGGATAAGGGTTTATGTGTAAGGTTGGATTAATAGGATGGAACGACGAGGAAGGATTGGTGGATAATGAATGGAAGGTTGGAAGACTCATGAATAAATAGATGAAGGATTTGGAAAGATCATCATTGGAACACAGCTTGAAGGGTGATGGAGTATTGGAGGAGTAGAGTGTGAAGGAGATGGAAGAGAAGATGTGAATTTGGGGATGTAAGGACCCAAAATGGATTTGGAAAATGGAGGATCTTTAAATGGAGGATTGAAGGACTTGTGAGTAGAGAAAGCTATTGGATTAACAAGTTTGGATGCCAAGTTTGATTTTTATTTGACATGCATTGCTTCATTGAGTAGCTTTGGAATCCACATGAATTTATTTTTATTTTTGGGCCTTTGTGGCCTTTCAAAATTTTCTTTTGTTTAGATTATATTTTTCTTTTCTTGATCATGTCTTTTAGATGGGACATGTTGATCCTTGATTTTTTTTGGATTTATGGCTTTGTGCATTTTTTCTTTGGTATCCAATTTGCTTCTATTAGGCAGGGTATGGGTGTACGAGGTTAGATGGTGAGGAGATTTTATGGATGGAATAATGAAGGGTAAATGTTGGAAGGAATTCAAGAACGTGTGCCTTTGTTGATCTTTCTTAGGTATTTGAGGTGATGTGATGGTTGACTTGGATATGGGGGGTGGAGGTATGTAAGGACCCAAAATGGATGGACAACAGGAAGGATTTGTTTTTTGGATATAAGGACCCAAAATGGATGTGGATGAGGAAGGGATGGTGTTTGGAACATAAGGGCCCAAAATGGATTGGGAAAATAGATGAGGTGGATATTTGAATGGAGGGGTAGAAGGTTTACCAACATCTTGAGACATCCTTTTTCCAATTGAATACTTATTATTTTGAACACAAGATGTGATTCCATGTGATGGGATGATAGGCTCTTGACGGAAGCCATATTGGATAAAGGTAGAGGAAATCAACTTAGATGTATAAGGCTCATGGGTGCATTGGATAGGTGAGATGGTATTTTGTGGAGGATTGAGATCATGACATGTAGTTAAAGGGGTACTTGAATTGTGACTTTGGGGAGGATTATGTGGTGGAATGAAAGGGGTGATGGGATCGTGGGATGGAAGGTGATCATGTAATGGAGTGGAGGGGATGGAATCATGAGATGGAGTAATTTTATATTAAAATGAAGGGTAATTATTAGGGATGAAATACAAGAGATGTCTTGATCTTGATTAGGTATGGGATCACGAGGGGGTTCTTGAGATGGAAGGCTAGAATGTTTGAATGGAAAGGTATAAGAAATTTTTTGCTCTAGATTAGGAATAGGATCATGAGTTGAATTGAGAAAGGAAAGGGGATCTTGGTATGGAAGGCTAGAATATTCACCTAGAGGGGTGTAAAAATATGGATAGGGGTCATGAGATGAGGGAATCCTTAGATCTAGAGGAGAGGAATCCATGTTTTCATGCTTTGGAAAAGGTTCTTCATGTTTTATGACTTGTGGAGATGGTGGGATGGATGGAGTGGAAGATTTAAGTTTGATCGAATGGAGAGATGGAAGATACCTTACTGGAGTAGATGGAGTGATGGAAGACTCATGAGGCTTATGAGACTAAGTTGTGTCTTGATTTCGAAGGGATGGCAATGGCTTCATGACTTGGGGTGATTGCACAACTGGATGTGGAGATTTATACTATGCTAGTCTTTGGATCCAGTCAATGGAAAAGGTAGTGTGGGATGGGGATGATGTAGGATTTGGAGGATTAGGATTGTATGGAGGTATATGATTAGATGGAGGGAAATTTTTTCATTTTTTTTTATATGGAGGACAAATTTTTAAAGTTCTTGGATTTCTTGGGCAAGGTGACTATGGAGGGAATCATGTGTTGGTGAGGAATAATGAGATGGATTTCCCTTGTCAAAGGTAGAGGAAGGATAAGAAATGGTAGATGAATTGGGATTGAATATGATGCGTTGAGGATTGATTTGGTAGGTGGGTTAGATTGGAAGTATGGTTTGAGGAATAGGGTTTAGTACATTAAAGTCCTCAACCTTTTTGTGAAACCAATCCATATTCATGATGTTCAAATGAGGGGTTTTGGAATTAGTTTAGAATATGATGCATATGAAGATTTAGATAAAGAGTGGATGAAGGGAAATATTTGAGGATGGATGAAATATGAACTTAGGACTTAGGAGAAATATTGAAATTTTTTTTAATTTAAGAGCGCATGGCCTCAAGGATTTTGATTTGATTGATTTGATATGAGGGTAGGGCCTCAAGGCTTTATTTTGTTGATGAGACCTTGTGACTGGCTCCGCCAATAGAGATAAGTTGTCACTGGGTACTAGCCAACTCTGCCTATTGAGGTTTACCAGAGAATGAATTCTCCTAGCCTCCATGAACCTGGTATTGTGGTCTCGACGGTGTCGGGGAGCTAAGTTGGTCAGGTGAGTGTTGTTTGAGGGGATAGCTAGTTTTTACTTATCTTCTCAGGGATTTCAAAAGGGATGGGGTTTCTTGCAAGGATTTGGATTATCAAATAAAACTCAAAATATCGATCAAGGTTAGATGTATAGTTCTATCTATAGTTACATGCAATATATATTCAAACATCAAACAATGATCTAATGCAAGAAACTACACTAAATACCTAATACACAATGAACCAACGATTTATATGCATTCAATAGCAAGGGGAGATAAGATCATCAATCTAAACTAAAACATAGGAGCAAAGGACATAAGAAAACATACTGCACAAAAGATGTTTGATAAATTCAGAGACGAGAACAACACCACATGGCCACAAGATGTTCTTCCTTCTTTCATTATCTTGAAAATGTTCCAACATCACTCGCAAGTACATTCATGGCTCCAAGGGAGAATTATAAGCTACTGAGAACAACTGAGTATTAAGCTCTTGAGAACAACTGAAAGTAAAATGCTAAATGTAAAGAACTTGAAAATGGTATGCTTCTATTACTTGCTGGACTGCAAAATCATCAATTTTGTTGACCCTTGTTATGGCATCAGACTTCTTATTTATACACAAATTTGACCTAAAAATTGACCTAATCTACCTATACACTTGATAAATATAATACATTATCTATGGCTGGTACTACCTACACCACTTACAATCACCTCGAGATGTACAGAGGTCTGACAAGACATAAGAAGAAGATAGAGGAGAAATCTAGAAGAATCAGCCCAGAGAAGAGAGCCTAGGTACTTTGTAGAAGAATTTTTCTTGTCATTATCTGGATTACCTACACTCTGACCATTTTTAATTGCTTGATAGTAATCGGTCGGCTCCGAGGAACCTTGACACAAATCACTATGAATGAATATAAAACTTGGACCCAAAATTCTGGAGTCTGGGAGCTTCTGCTCAAAGAATAACAAATTTGCAAAACTTTGCCATGCTGGCAAAAATCTCGAAAGACTGGAGGACTTTATTACCTTACACTCTTTTGAATTCCTCCAAGATCTGGCAGATTCCATCTTCATCTATCTCTTTTATACAATTTTGGCGCTCTTTGGCTGCCTCCAACTGTTCGCCCACATCTCGGGCACCATCTTTAAACTCTATCCCCACCTTTGCTGAATCGTGGGCCTAGAGCATCATGCGGGAGAGACGTGACATCTTCGCTACATCAAAATATCTAGGAGTCCTGAACTATGACTCCATTATTTCATCAAACTTTCTTACAACAAAATCCACCGGAGTGCATGTCTTGGTGCAGAAGGGATCGACTGCCGAAACCCTTGTAACAAATGCCACATATAAATTTAAAGAATTTTCAATTACCGGGACTTTACCCTTTAAGACCACTACCAGTTGCTTGGTTGTCTCATTCTTGAGACCAATAATGGAGTGCTAGACCTGGAGGAACCTGAAATGTTCTTCTCCCAAAATTCCTATCTCGATGATGACATCCTCCCCGATGTTTATTATTTCCTCGAGCTCACTACTCCATTCTACATAATTTTCTATCTCCCCTTCCCACTGGGAAACGACGCTATTCACCAGGCCAAATATGTGCGTGGCCTAGTGGAGGTCTAAGAGTGTGACTATGATGAAGGGCACTCCCCTTAATACCACAAACACATAACAGAAATAGAGAAGCAACAACAAATTGCAAGAATAGAAAATGGACTTCTTATTATCTCCACAAATGCGAAATTAAAAACTTTCAGAATTACAATATGCAAAGCCACATGGGCATTCCCCTTACAATATTCTGTAGGACAAAGCCTCTAATTATTACCCAGATCTACCCAGAACTGTCCCGAACTGCCTAAGACAACACTACGAGCCTTCTTTATATAGGCAATTTCCACTGCCCAAGAAGGTTCCAAAAATTTAGCCCTTAGGGCCGACCAAACTTAGAATTATTTTATTTTTCAATTTAGTACATCAAAGTCGGCTCAAAATAACTTTTGAAACCCGAACAAAAATTTTGAAGGAAAATTATTTTCTACTATTTCAGGTGGCCCAACTTCCGAAGACCATAAGTCATCACCAGTTGACCCGATTGACTATTATAACCCCATTTTGGAAATGCCACGAAGTGCTCTACAACATTTAAGTTAAGCAAGCTTCATTCAGCCCAAGTTTTGACCTCATCCGGGGCCTCTAAAGCCTTCAAAACTGAGCTCGAAGTTTCTATACCCTATTTTCAATACCAAAAATTTTCAATATCTTCAAAACTAGACCTGATCTAGCCATGAAACTTTACTGGCAGGCTGATATGACT
>MU226068.1:102214-136579 GCA_018584345.1 Thuja plicata | reverse complement strand
GTATGACCAACTTACTAAAAATAGCAAGTTTCCATAAATAGCAGCTCTGCACAAGGTAGCCCTTATTGAAAAGAAAACATAAATATTTTTGGGTGATGCAAGATTGCCCTTACACCCAGGATGCTCCTGCATCAGACTATTAGGAAGCACCTTATGGATCCTACCTACTCAGGCACCCAATTATCTACTACTTGCACTTTCTTCTTCATTCTTCTTAGCGCGTCAATGTGACCCTTGATGGAGCGCTGTTCCAGAGGTGGAGGCCTCTGGAGGAATTGTAGCTAGAGGCTGCATCAACTCTATAAGAAGCCCGAGGAGGTTGGAATTTGCTTCTTTTGCCTCCTTCAATTTATGGTCTTTTTTGTTGTATTAGGCCTTAATTGCCCAACTAGCCTCTTTTAACAGGTCTAACTCTCCCTGTTTGTCTTTACTCCCTAGAGGAACTTCTGTAATTGTATTTTCTACAGCTCTTACAGCTGCCTCTTTTGCATCTGAGGGAGGCATTGCTACCGTCATGACTGTATTTCCTCCTGGACTGGTCCAAAGGGTATGGAGGGGGTGAGCCTTCTTGGGCTTCTGAGCCTCTTGGTTTTGTGTCATCATTTTGGCTAGAGAGGGGAGTTCTCACTGCTACAGGGGCCTTCCTTTTTCTTGACTCTACCAGCCACTGCGGTGGTGGGGGCAGTCTTATGGCTAGGTTCTGGATACCATGATTTCCTTCTGGGGTTGGCCATACTTCTTTGGAATCTGGGGTCTCAGTGGACTCCTTTTCTCCACTCCTAGGATTTCCTGTTTCTCCCACCTTAGTGGCATTTTAATCTATAGTGTCAGGGACCCCACCTTCCCTAGCACATGTGGTATTTTTGTCAATGTTTCCAGGGTTCTCCCCCATATCCTTCTATTGCTGAATTTCTTTGTCATTATCTACCGAGACATTCTCCTTTGAGGGCACATTTTCTAGAGGGGGCGAAGGCATCTGGCCTGGATCTGACTGTTGTGCCATGAAGACAACCTTGCTGAATATCAGATTCTGGGGTGACTAAGCACCCAGGGTAACTAGAGGTTTTTGGAGTGTGACAACTAGGGGTACAGTTGTTCCTGAGGGTCTGGTTTCCCCAGACATTGTTGGCTGCTCATCTTGTGCTTTCCTTCCCTCTGTCTCAGTCCTGGGGACCAGTGTTTCTTTCACACTTGGTATATATTACCTATTCTTTCTCTTTCTCTCGGACTTCCTCTTCTAGGGAAATTTCCTTTTCTTTCCTTTGCTCCTCCCAAGGTATATTTTCCCCCTCTTGCAGGATGATCTTTTCCACTTCCCACTCCACATCTTCCTGTAGGTTTACCAGATCATCGGTCTAGAAGATGTCGTTGAAACTATCATGGGGAGGGGAAGCCTTTAGCTGATCTAATACTTTGGGGGAGGAGGGGATAAGCTCCACAAAAATGTTGCCCGATTGTCTGGGGATTGTATCTATGCTCGGTGGAGGGTTATCTACTCTCGGCTTCTTTCTCTTTATTTGCAGTGGGACCCCGACGTCCATAATAGCTGCACTCTTCTCCTCTTTATTTACCACCCGGATCATAAGTGTTGCAAGTGATGGTGAGCTTGAAGGAAGGGAGGATCCCACCGGAGTAACTGGGAGGTTGAGAGAAAGCCTTGTGCTTATTTTTTTTCCCATTTGTTGGGATGACTCAAGCTGGGTGTAGAGTTTCTCCATGATAGGGGGTGGAACTAAGGATGGGGCAGGGGCCAGGGTGCTCTCCTTCTCTTTCCCCTTATCTCTACTTTGTTTGGTCATTCTGGAGCTGGAAGTGGACCCTCACAAAATTGGACCCCAATGGGTACTTTTCTTGCATACTTATGCAAAATATGCATGACTGCACTGCATGATGCCTTGGGTGATGTTGTCAATTGCCAAAATTTCTAGGGTGTCCCAATCCACCCGAGGGAGATCCATTTTATTAATCCACTATAATTTGTATGATGGGTCCTCCAAGGGCCCGCTATCTAAAAATTCCTTTTGAAAGGTTCGAAGGTCGAGGCCCTTAATCATACCTTTTGTCATCCTCTCATACTTTCAACCCGAGACATCAAAATCATCTTAGAAATCTGCCCAAAAATCCTCCAAGTGAGGCCCGTGGGGCGTGGATGCCCGCGACAATGTCGTGTTTGATTTTTCCAAGAGGATCAAAATTGTTCCACACTAGATAGAATTCTACCAGCCCCATACTTTTTAGCTCATTGTCGGCTTCTTTGGCTGCTGCAATGCTGCAAGAGTAGTTCCTACAAGTGATCGAGAAAGGGATGGAGGTAACTTTCATGACTCCATATAATGCGTGGAGCTCCAGAATTTTCCTGCAAAACTACATCAAAATAATCCTATCCCCACAATGCTTGGGTAATAGGCATGGCTTGCCAGAGAATCAATCACCCGAATATAAGAATGCCAATGAAATTGAATAAAATAATTCCCATTGTACTCATCAAGGCCATAGCCTCCTTTGACAACCGGTAACTAGCATTGCGAGATGATATAGAAATTTTATAGTAAAAGAAAGTATCATTTACTCGATGAAAATTGGGGAAGATGCACATTTCAGCCAGGCTCGGTCCCAAGGACGCCCATTGTAACTAAACCCAAAATTATGGGTCTCTCTTGTGCCAGTTCCTGTAGAACATACGAATTCATGTAGAACTTTGATGTCCTCATGATGTTGTTCAACTGGAAATCTACATGATTGGAAAAAATGGTTTCCCAATCAAAATTCTACCCATTAGTGGTGATGTTGTATAAAAATTAATACATCCAGGCTAAGAAATCCCAGGCATGTGATTCCCCGAAGACCCAACATAGAAAGATGATCCCCGCCTGTATGCTTTCTTTGAAATCTATTTGGGGGATCTCCAAATTCATCTTCTTATAGTCCTTCCTTAGAGTCTTTAGCTAGTGGGTGTTGAGGTGCTTCCTAGCAGCCTAGTGTACATTAGTGAATTCTTGTAGTGATGTGGCGTGAGAGATGACGATAGAATTAGAAAAATGGGGGATTCCTAGTCCTGAAGCCATAGTAGCAGCATCGAGAGATACTAGGGGCGGTGGGTAGCCCATTGGAAGGGGAGAAGAAAGTATAACGACCCATTTGGTGGTGTTGTAATGTTTTTCCAGAGTTAGGATTAACTCTGGGGCCTGCATAGAGTAAGGGAAGTAGGCGGATTTCATGATGTCAGAGGCGGCCATGTTCTTTGCCATACTATCTCTGGTAGAATGCTAAGTGAACATTGTCTTGACTATGCCCTATAATTTATCCTATGGCGCGACCTTAGTGTCAGTGATCAATTGTAATTTAGATTCCACCTTGGATCCCATGAGGGCACCATCCTTCAGATATTTGGATGTGAACGGGAGCTTTTCTAGCACTTTCTTAGCCCTTGAGCTGGTGACCACTCTTGTTGAGGTGGTCGAGAGTTTCGGACCTCCGAGAGGGGAAGCTACCTCACATATATTGATTATAGAATTATTGATAACTTGCAAGACCAGACAACCATTAATACAAGTAATTAAATATAATAGATTTTTGAGTTCTGGATATTTCATCACTATTTCGCACCTGTCCTAAAAAAGATGTTAGCTTGCATCGAATCCCAGAAATTTAATAAACAATAGCTTACTGTGAATTTGATCAATAATCAAGGGTTATAGGGGTTCTGGTTCACACAAAAAATGTGTGAAGGCCATGGGATTACGTGGAACTCAGAGTCCAAAGAAACTAGCCGTTATTGAAGTGACTGGGAAATAAGTCGTATTGGACAAACATGGGTTGTCACATGGTAATGCAATAAATGGAGTAAAGGGTATTTAAGGTGACATTTGTCTTGATACAAATGGAATGAATTCCACTTGTGATTGTTTTAAACGCTCGCTTGTGGGTAATTTAATCTCATCATAAAGTTAGAGTGATGGGAGGAGAGAGAAGGGCTGTAACTCAAACAGGTGAGGTGCCAAGTTTGAGTCTAGCAAGAAATAGGTGGGCGAGCTTGAATTGGGTTAAAAAAAATGGAGATAATGGTGAGATCTCCTCAGGATGGGTCAGACATGAAGGAATATACAGACCAAAATATAGGGACACACACCATGAACAACTTTTACACAAGAGGCCAAAGAACAAAAAATTTATAGAAGACACAACTAACTAGCCTACAAACTACTAACAACTTACATGAATTTACAACTATTTACATATCTACAGAGATTTACAACTAACTTACACTATTTACAAAGATTTACAACTAACTTAAACTATTTACAGATATTTACATAGAAACCTACATTATCTACAAAATGTATGCAAATATACAGTGCACAGAAGGTAGACAACCTTCCTAAAAATCCATCCCACCAATGGGAAGCAACGATGAAGACCAAAAGATAGAAAGAAAAAGACCCAAAAATAAGGAAACAAAACACAAACCAAAAAGAAAGTGAAGAACTAGAAAGGACTACCTTAAAACCAGGAACGCAAAGGGAAGGGTATGAGAGGTGTTCTATAGAAGAAAAACTCTGGAAACCCAAAAACACACTTGGAACACCGTAGGATGACTTGAACGCACATAGGTCCGAGCACTAAATCACTATTAATCACTATTAACTCTTGAAGAAAATTGCACTTAGCTCTGTGTGAAATTGCACAAATCACTCTTAATCACTCCAAGGGTAATTTGATCATGGTAAATGTAAAAATGACAAGTGAAACCCAATTTATACCCTTTAGGTGAAAACACACCACATCCTTCCACAAGTCCTGAGAAAAAGGCAAACCTCTGGACTTGGGGACTAGGAAATCCTGTGCGATCATGCCTTCAAACTAAAGAGGAAGCAATGGCACAAGAATCCTGAGGTCCAGAATCTGGATGACACAAAGAAATAAAACACTCCAGGACCGGGTCCCAGAGCAAGGAAGACCAAAAGGGAACATGACAAGGGCCACATAGAGGCAAAGGTCAGAGAAAGCAAAGGAAGCCTGAAAAGAAACAAATAAAGAACCAAAAGAAAAAAGGGGGACCCAACATTTTACCAAAAAAATGTAGGGACGGGTATGCAGGGCATAAAAAATGGCCACTCACTAGGATGAATGCCTTAGCACATTTGACAACCACAAAATATCTGGTTAGAAAAACTGGGACTCATCTTTACTTGAAGTATTTCGCTTACAAGGCATAAGGGTCTGAGAAAATCTAACTCATCAATCTCTTGCTAGTCGTGAAGTGTGTGCTTTGGAATAAAATCAAGTCGATGACTTCCAGGAGAAGTAGAGAGATGACATTGATTGCATCAGACTAAAATCATTATATCTTGCATGAACCCCCGGATCCCAGAATTCTATATTCTCCAGTTTTCCTTATTTTCTTTTGAAGATGGGGAAGGCGGTACTTCTTTCACCATGAACCTTAAGCTTAGATAAGTTTTACCATGGTACTTCTTTCACCTTGCCACCCATTTTAATTTTTTGAATAGGAGAGACGTTCCAAACCTGAGATATTCTTTTGATTTTTTGGACATGGCCAATAACCAATGCAACTGCTCTACTCTCAAGGAGCATACGATTACTTGTTCCTTATATTTTTTGTTAACTCATGTCAAGGCTATCAAGATGTGAATCTGATGAAGATTACCCATAAAATTTTACCATGCATACAAAATAAATCTGGAGTGCAGACAAATCCCACCATGCTAAAAATAGATTTTGGACTAACTGAAATGCATAAGGCACCATTCCAGGGACTAGATGTCATGCAAAGCATACCTGTCTACAAGGACAAAGAAACATGTTGGGAACTCAAAAAAAAAGACACGCAAAGCAGAATGAAACAAAAGACAAAACAAAATAAAGAAAGGAAGACGGCCCCAGAGGACCACCAACAACTATTTACAAGGACAAGACACTCCCAAGGAGTGCTGAGAAAATATTTACAGGCAGGAAAATATATATATGATAGAACTTTGGGAAAACTTACCTCCCGCCTCATTCAAAGTAATGTTTGAGAAACTATCCATTGACGGGAAATGGAATGACTTCTCAATTCATGGTGTTGAGGTGATAAGTGTTGGCCTCGTAGATCTCTAAGATTAAGTAAGGTTCAAGCCAGAGCCTTTGGAATTTAGTGTGCTTTCCTTTCTTCTCCAGGGCCTTGTCCCACAAAAGGACTAGATCCAAAACCCAAAAGGCTTTGTATTGGTCTCTCCTCTCAAACCATTGTTTGACGACTACTTGGTGACGCTCCAAATGCTCTAGTGCTACGTCCCTTTGTTCCTCCATTCTCACTAGGTTCAAGAGGTGAACCTCCACAATATTGTCCCGGGCATTGAATTCCTGCATGAATTGTAAAAGTGGGATTTGTAAATTTAACAAAAACATAGGACTCTGGCCATAATCTAGGTGAAATGGAGAAGTTCCCAGGGCTTCCCTTATTATGATACAATCCAACCAAAGGGTGAACCTAAGTTTTTGGTGCTAGTCCCGGGATTTTTCTCTAGAAAATGTTTGATCACTTCCAGTAGGTTTTTGTTGGTAGACTCAAAAACACCATTACCTTAGGGATAATAGTTGTTGGATAAATTCAAGGTGATCTTCCTCTGATAGGTACATTCTAAAATCTGCACTGAAGAAAATACTAGACTATTGTCACACACAATAGAAAAAGGCATTCCAAACCTTGTGACAATGTTTTCTTGCAAGAACTTGATGACTACATACGCTGTGTTATTCTTACATGGGATTACCACAGACCATCGGGTATAGTAATCGATAGCAGTAAAAATATACCAGTGGTTGGAGGATGAGTTGGGGTTTATCTCCTTGATAAAATCAAATGCCCATTGGGTGAAGAGTCAAACTTCAAAGACCGGATGTAAAGGCATTACCAGGTTTTGCTCATGAGAAGTAGCGGTTTGGTAGGTGTGGCACTTCCTTATATGAGTGTGAACATCTTTGAAGATGAAGGGCCAATAATATCCAGACTAGAGAATTTGATGGGCAGTGTCATCAACTAGGCCATGCCTAGTTTTGAACTACCTGTGGAACTCTTCTATCATTTTGGAAGCTTGGTCTTTGTCGATGCACCAGAGGTAAATCCCCTCAAAATTCTTGAGGAAAAGCATTCAATTTTTTTATCATGAAGTGTGCACTTTTCAGTCATAGGGTGCAATTTTTTTTAGGGGGAAGCCCCTCTGGGCTCTTATTATTGAGCAATAGGTACACCAGGTCAGTATACCATAGATCTTGAGTGATGTACTCCACATTATAAGTTTGGAACTTGATGTTTGGAGTGGCCTCTGCCATCGCTCTACATAGTCCCTGGCCTCAAACTATTTTTATTGGTTGCATCTCAAGATCATATTCCTGGAGGATGGCCATCCATTTCCCTTAGCATTTTCCTAGTTCACCGTGTAGCAGTAAAGACTTGACACCCTGGTTCAGAATAATAGCATGCAGTTTGCTTCAGAGAATGTAATGCAAGAATTTCTTCATGGCCTGGACTAGAGAAAAGGCTTTCTTTTCTAGTGGTGTGTACCAAAGTTTGACATTCTTAAAGGGGGAGTTCATGAAATCAATGGGTCGCTCTTCCCCCTCAACCTTCTGGGTTAAAACTGCGGTGATAGAGTGTGGTGAAGCGAAGGAATAGATGTGAAATGGGAGGGAATAGTCTAAAATTTCCAAGACTGGGGCCTCCACTATAGTTTGTTTGATTTGATAAAATGTTTGCTTCTCTTTAGGGCTCCACTCAATCTTGGTATCTTTTTTCATCATATCATTGAGTGGTTTGACAATCTTGGTGAATCTAGTAATGAACTGCGGGAAAAAATTTATCCTTCTGAAGAAAGATCTCATTTCCTTTTTACCGTTGGGCATTTGAAAATTTAGCAGTGCTTCAACTCTCTTAGGGTCGATGGATATCCCTTTGTTAGAGATAATATGCCTGAGAAGTTTCCCTTTAGTGACACTGAATATGCACTTCTTAGGTTTGAGGGAGATACCATACCAGCAACATCTCTCATAGATCTAAGCAAGGTGAGCAGGATGATCATGCTTGTCCTGGGAAAAGACTATTAAATCATCCACGTAGATGATTATGCATTTGTTAACCAGGCCCTCAAACACAATTTCCATGGCATTTTGAAATGTGGCCCCAGTGTTAATCATACCGAAAGGTATTCTCTGGTATGCAAACATTCTCCACTTGGTGGTGAATGTCATTTTCATTCTATCCTCAAATTTAACCATAACTTGGTTATACCTGGAATACCCATCTAGGAAGGACATCATTTGTGAACCATTAACAATTTGTAACACCTCATCCAGTGAAGGGAGAGGGTGATTGTCCTTATTGGATGCCTTGTTTAAGTTCTAAAAATCCACACATGAGTGGATCTCATCATTCTTTTTATGCACAGGGACAAGGTTGGTAACCCATGTTGTATGCCAGATAGGAAAGATAATCCAGGCTGATAGTAATTTATTAACCTCTTGATGGATCAGGGGCTCAATCAAAGGGTTTACTGGCCTCTACTTCTGTTAGAAAAGTTTGGCATCTGGTTTCAGGGGAATGGCATGAGTCATGATGGATGTATCATAGGTTTTAAGATCTTCATACCCCCAGGCAATAACATCAATGTATTCTCAGAGAACCAAAAGAATATTCTCCTTCTCCTCTAGGGAGAAAGAGGTACCAATGTGGACCAATTTTTCTTCATCGACTTTACTGATGTTGACTTTTTCATATTTTCCTTCCTCAGAGGAGGATGATATCTTGTCTGAACCTCAGGGTTTGAACTGAAGATTCATTCTAGAGCTACCATCCCCTTAGGAATGGTGTTGGTGGGTAGGTTAATGATCCCATTGTCTTCTTCCCCTGCTCGGTATCGTCATGATCAATTTATTCCATGATCTAATGTTCAAATACGCCAACATTCGACATGAAGGCAAAGATGTGTTGGTTTTCCTCAAAAACCTAAAAGTGGGTGATATTATCCAGAATGAATGGGGTGGAGATCATTTTAACAGAAAATTTCTAGAGCTGGGAACCAGCCATCAGCTTGAGGGTGCTGACAGACATGGCGAGGGCATCCAGAACATAGTTATATTTTTGGGGAATAAGTTCGATGCCGAAAGCAAAAAAATCTTCAATTAGGCTTCATGTCTAGTTGCGGTATTCTGCCAACCTTTTGTCATGACATGTGTATTGGCTCTGGACCTATTTTACAATTAGCTCTGAATCACCCATTGAACGGAGGTGGGTGATCCCTTTTCTCAATGCAAAAAAGACTCAGAGGACCAAAGCCTTGTACTCCATGAAATTATTAGTATAGTCAAATTGCAACCTGTAGGATGCAAGGAAGGATTTCCCTCACGGATTGATTAGTTCCACTCCAGTCCCACAACCTTGTTTGGACCAGGATCCATCAAACTTCAGGATCCACAAATCATTTTTCATTTTATGGGGTTGAGGCAACAAAGTGGCATTTGGATTGGTTTCAGGGTTGGGAGGTTTGCAATGTGATTCCTCCTGTTGTGATGGAGCATAGGCCAGAATTTCTTCTAGAGAATCCTCTAGTTTAGGTTCTTGGATGACCGACACCTTAGGTGTACCACTAGGTGGATTGCTTGTTCTAGGGAAACTAAATTTACATTCCTTCTCTTAGAGGTCATTGATTTGGTGGGTAGCAGAAGAAATGCAAGGCTCACACTCAAGTTTGGAATATTTCTGATAATGTACTCGACACCAAGTGCTAGACAAGAGGGTGGCCAGAGTTGCCTGGTTACCTTGTGAGTCCACCTCACACTTCAAATTTTTGTCCAAATCTTGAATTCTTTGAGCGAATATAGGATCCTCCCCGGGGATGAAATCAAAGTTTAGGATTTCCTATGTTTGGTATACCCCAAGGAAGGATTTAGAGAAAAGGATCTCATTGACCCTCCCATCTTTGGTGAGGGCTTGTTTCATTCTGGGTTCAATATCTACCTAGATCTGATTTGATTTACCCTTCCAGGGGAGCCACAAGTGGGAGAAGTCCATCAAGAAATACCCATTGAGGGCCTTTGACCAATTTCAACTTAATAACATCCCGTAGGTTTCAGGGATGTCCACCACTTGGATGTCTAAAGTGCTTGATATCTAGGGATCTTGGATGAGCTAAATCTAGATGTTCTTCAGCTCACTAACCATTTTCATGGTAGTTCTGTCTAATTGGACTACTGCACCTTTAGATAGTGTGGGAGTGAGTGTGAGCTTCTGGTAGATGGATAAGGGCATGACGTTGCCCGAAGCACCAGAATCAATAAGGCAGTTATATAGATTCTTCCCTTGAATGTTCAGGCCTAGTAGGAAGGGAGGATCCCCTATGTTTCCCTGGAAGACGACCGAGTTTGCATTGTCAAAGGTGATAGTCTTTGGTAGACAACTGACGGATTTTAGGTTTCCCAAGAGTTGTAGAAGGGATTTCTTCTACTTAGGAAAATTGAGCAAAACCTCCATCAAGGTCATGGAGGTAGTGGTTCTTTCCAATGCCTTGGTGATGTCAAACCGCCCCCTAGGTAAAGTTGGCTTCCCCCAGCCAGATCCCTAGTGTGGTTAGGGCTAGGTCCTTTTTGTGGGAAGGAGTGATCATTTGTGTTGTCCTCAGGGGTGGTATTCTTGGGAGGATTTGACACATAAGATGGCCCTTTTCTGGCCTAACTATGAGTGTTGTATGGAGTTCATGGGTTGGTGAAGGCATTAGAATTAAAGGTTAGGATGGGTTTGTCAAAGAACCCCTACAACTTGGGTTCTTCATCTTCTTCGTCTATCTAAAGAAGATGGTCTCACACATGAAGAAAGTGTGAGGGGGCTCTGATTAGGATGATTCTTAGGGAGTTGGATCAGTAGGCTATTGTTTGTCTAACTAGGAGATCATGATGATATTCTCCAGTGTGGCATAGTTCACCTCAGAATATGAGCCAGTGTCATGCAATCTACACCATGTGGTTAGGGGGTGGAATTATGCAAGCTACACAAAATGACTAGGTCTAGCACCACCCTGAGTGATATTTTTATTTGGAGGAGGACCTCCGGTATTTTCTTTATTGTTCCATTATTGTTGGTTGGGCTGAGGCTCATTGTTGTAGTTTTAGTCTCCAGAATTGGTGTTCCATTGGCCGGAGAAAACACTCCTCTGGGAATTGGAGTTGTGGGGCGCGGAAGGCCCCACATTTAGCTATCCCATGTCTATTGTTAATGAGGACACCAATCGCCAGAGGGATTCAACCTTGACAGACAACTGGGTAGTTGTGTCACAGTGATGGCTGTTATGGTGGATTACCTGGGAAAACAACAGCAGCTCTCAAAGTCAAGGATGACAATCCTCCGGCCATAGATGACTAGAAGAAAGGTACTCCAGAAGGTTGTTCTCATGTACTCCAGAAGGTTGTGTCAAGGGTTGTTGCATTTGCAACAGCTGGTTCCAGGGAACGTATTTCAGACCCAAAATTGTCTAGGCTTGAGATGGGTAAACATACTAGGCATGTTGGTCTATCGATAGTGGGCCCATGGCCATCATTGGGGCACCTATTGCCAGATTGGGGTTGTATCCCCAGTGTAATGAGTTTCACTAGGAAACATATTGAAGGGTAAGATTTGTCCAATCCTACTAGGAGCCTTGTTCAAACTATGGGACAACTCTAGGGCTAAGTTGTAAACTTTTTCCAAATTATCCTGGTCATTAGCGGTGGTAGTTCTCCAGAGGAGAGTAGCAACAATGGGGTCCATGGAATTCAGGTATGTCTGGATGGTTAGATTAGTGGATGGGATGAAAGGGCCTATGCATCACTTTAAAGCATGTTGGAACTGATGGTGGAATGTAGCAAGAGACTCATTCGGTTCCTTCCTGACAGAGATAAACTAGCTGTGGAACCAAGATGGGTCCACATGAATGTGGAAGGCTACCAGAAAGGCGTCTACCACATCTTGCCATCTATTAATGGAGTTGGCAGGCAAGTTTAGGTACTAGTTTAGCTCATTTTGTCCCAAAGATAGAGGAAACATCTGGGTTACAATGTCTTGATGTTGTATCCAATGTCTATTCATGGCATCTTTGTAGGCCTGAAGATGTTCTTCTACAGTTTGAGGGCCTAGATGCTCATATTTGGGACAAATATTCTCTGGATGTGGAGGAAGATCGTTGATAGCATCGGGGAACTGCCCAATTGGGGAATTGTTATATTGTGGTGAGTGATCAGGAAAGTATTATCCAGGAAAGTGTTTTACACTTTCTACAATTTTTGGGCCTGAATTTTCAGGCCAACATGTTGTAACCCTAAAGTGGCATAAATATTGTATAAATCTGCTTAGGGTTAGGGTTTTATGTGATGTAATGTTTTTGCTTCTTACAATGGTATTGAGCTGTAAGGGATTACATATTATAATTAGATTGTAATCACTGGATAATAGAAAGATTGGACTTGCTATTTGGTGGACGTAGCCCAGGGATTGGATGAACAACGTTAAATCTTTGTGTATTGTGTTCTCTTCTATTTTGGTCTTATATTTTTTGATATTGGTTATATTTATGCAAGTAATTGTTAGATTTCTATCTAGTTAATCCTAACAATTGGTATCAGAGCGAGGTTGTCTTCAGTTATCCTCTTTAGGAAGATCCCACAGTTTAGTGGGAGTCTCATAGTTGAGTGAGAGTAATGGCAGATGAGGGTAGATTGAAGGTTGAGAAGTTTAATGGACATAATTTTCAGTTATGGAAAATGCAGATGGAGGACTATCTCTACAGAAATATTTATGGTGACCATTGGGAGGAGTGGCCAAGAAAGATGCAACTATGTCCCAGGAGGATTGGGATATTCTGGATAGAAAGGCATTGGGTAGCATTCACTTTTGCCTGGCACAATCGGTGGCATTTAATATTACCAAAGCAAAGAAAACTAAAGATTTGATGGACACCCTAGCAAAGTTGTATGAAAAGCCTTCCCCTTCGAATAAGGTATTTTTTATGAAGCATTTATTTAATATGAAGATGGTAGAAGGTGGGTCAGTGGTTGATCATTCAAATGAGTTTAATATAGTTACTAGTCAATTATCCTCTGTGAATATAAATTTTGATTAAGAAATTAGGGCTCTTTTTCTTCTGTGTTCTTTGCTAGAAAGATGGAATGGCTTGATAATGGATGTTAGTAACTCTATTTTTAATACAAACACCCTAAAATTTGATGATGTTCTTGGTGCTATTCTGAGCGAGGAAATTCATAGAAAAATCTCAGGTGGAGCTACATCAGGTAGTGTCTTGAATGCATAAAGTAGAGGCTGAACAAGAGACAGAGGAAACAACTCTGGAAATCATGGGAAATCATGAGGTAAGTCAAAGGGAAAGAGGTCTCAATCAAGAGGACCTAGTGTCTACTGGCACTATGGAAAATTGGTTCACAAGAAGAAAGATTGCTGGTCTCGAAAGAATAAAGAAGGAGACAAACATGAAGGCGATAGGGAGGCAAATGTGGTAAGCACTAAATCTGAAGATGATGTTTTGATTCTTTCCCTTGAGAATGTTGATGAGTCATGGGTTCTAGATTTAGGGGCTTCCTTTCATGCTACACCCCATAGGAGTTATTTTATTGATTATGTCCAAGGTGATTTTGGGAAACTTTATTTGGGAGATAATGAACCCTGCCAAATTGTTGGGAAGGGAAGAATTAAGATTAAGTTGCAAAATGGGAATCACTGGCTACTACAAGAGGTAAGACATGTTCCAAGGCTGAGTAGAAATTTAATTTCAGCAGGGAAACTGGGTGATGAAGGTTGCACAATTACTTTTAATGATAAAAACTGGAAGGTTTCAAAAGGTTCCTTAGTAGTGGAAAAAGGTGTGAAAGTAGGAACCTTATAAATTTGTACAGGTAATGTTGTTCCTTCTACTTTAAATGTTTAATAGAAAAGTGAATGTTCAGGAACAATTGCTACAGTTGAGTAGGAAGAAAATGAAAGAGTTGTTGTCGAATACCAAAACAACACTATGGCATAATAGAATTGGGCACATGAGTGAGAAAGGTATGAAATTACTTCATTCAAAGGAATTTTTACCAGGTCTGAAATGTGTAAATTTGGATTTCTGCGAAAGTTGTGTGTATTGGAAACAAAAGAGAGTTAGTTTCTTGAAGGGTGGGAAGGAAAAGAGAAATGATAAATTAGAGCTTGTGCATATAGATGTATTGGGTCTGGCTCACATTTCTTCCCTTGGTGGCTCTTTTTATTATGTTACTTTCATTGATGATGCAACTAGGAAAGTCTAGATTTATTTCCTTAGGCAGAAATCTGAAGTATTTGAAAGTTTTAAAAAATGGAAAAGCCTGGTTGAAAATGAGACTAGTAAAAGATTAAAATGTCTCAGATCTGATAACGGTGGTGAGTATTGTAGCAAATAATTTGAAGATTATTGTTCCTCTAATGGTATTCATAGGTAGAAAATGGTTCCAAGAACTCGACAAGAAAATGGAGTGGTTGAACGCATGAACATGACAATAATGGAGTGTGCAAGGACTATGAGATTGCATGCTAGGCTCCCCTTAAAATGTGGGAAGAGGCTATAAATACTATTGTCTATTTAATTAACAGAGGTACCTCTACTTCTTTGGGTTGTGGTATTCCAGAGGAAGCCTGGACTGGTAAGAAGGTAAGTTATTCTTTTCTAAGAATCTTCGATTGTGAAGCATTTGCACATATAGATTTTGAAAATAGAACCAAGCTAGAAGAAAAATCAAAGAAATGTGTATTTTTTTGGATATGGAATTGATGAATTTGGCAATAGACTTTTCAATTTTGAAAATTGTAAAATTGTAAGAAGCAGGGATGTCATATTCAATGAGAAAATATTGTACAAAGATATGTTGTGACAACATGAGAAGAAAGACACTGATTATGTAGAGTTGGATGATACTCCAAAATATAATGTTCTAGTAATTCCTTATGCTCCACAACAACAAAAGCAACAACAAATGCCACACACCTCAGTGAATGTTAGATGGTCAACAAGGCTAAGTAGACCTCCAGATAGATTTTAACCTTCTTTGTATTCTATTTTATTAACTGATGTTGGTGAACCTGAATGTTATAATGAAGCTATGCAAGTGGATACAAAGCTTTAGTGGGAGTCTGCAATGAAAAAAGAAATGGTCTCTTTTCTGAAAAATTAGACTTGGGATTTATGTAAGTTACCTGCAGGTAAACGAGCTTTGCAAAATAAATGGGTTTACAGGCTGAAAGAAGAAGATGGAGGTAAGAAAAGATTTAAAGCCAGATTAGTCATAAAAGGATTTGCACAGAAACATGGTATTGATTTTGATGAGATATTTTCTCCAGTTGTTAAAATGAATTCTATTCGTACTGTTTTAAGTATTGTGGCTACTGAAGATTTGAAACAACTTTTCTTCATGATGATTTGAATGAAGAAATATATATGGTACAACCACAGGGATTTGAGGTCAAGGGTAAGGAGAGTTTAGTATGCAGATTGCAGAAAATTTTATGTGGCTTGAAGCAAGCACCTCAACAATGGTATATTTAGTTTGATACTTTTATGAATGAGAATGGATACACTTGATGTAATTCTGACCATTGTGTTTATTTCAAGAGGTTAAATGAGGAAATATACATTATTCTATGTTTATATATTGATGATATGCTTGTAGCTGGGTCTAACATGGATCATATTAAGGGGTTGAAACAATAGTTAGAAAAATATTTTGTTATGAAGGATTTGGGGGCAAAAAAATAAATCCTTTGCATAAAAATTTGTAGAGATAGGAAGAATAAAAAATTAACACTATCTCAGGATGATTATGTTGAAAAGGTGTTGCAGAGATTCTCCATGAAGGATGCCAAAGATGTCACTACACCTTTTCCTAGTCATTAGAAATTGACTAAGGATATGTGTCCAAAGACACCAGAAGAAGAGGCTAAAATGTCCAAGATACCTTATTCTTCAGCTATAGGGAGCTTAATGTATGCTATGGTATGTACTAGGATAGACATTGCACATGTAGTGGGAGTCGTTAGCAGGTATATGAGTCACCATGGTATTGAGCATTTTATATGTTAATCGATGATTCTCGATAAATATTTACAACTTAGCTTTGTATGTACATCGATGATTTTTGGTAAGCATTTATAGATGAGATTGAATTCATATAATTATAAGAATTAATACCATAGTGCATCTTTAAACATGCTAGTTTTCCAATTCATCAATGTATAATGGAACTGATGCAAAATATAACTGGGTATAATGCAGCTCCATACTTACTTGTTCTACTTAGGTGGGGGTGGTGATGTCACTAGATCCATTGGATAAGGTGTTACCATTTGCATTTCTCGATCCAGTTTCATTAGTGTTTGTAGCTTTCCTCCACATTTTGTTTCCCATCTTCCTGATGTCTTCAACGCTGTTTCCATTTCCAAAGGTGTTGGTCTCTATCATTCGGTCTCTACAGTATTTTGTCAGATGAAAAACTTTATGATAGTGTAGACATGCCATTCCTAGGTTATTCCATCTCCTAGAATTTCTCATCCACTGTCTTATATAGTTTGTAGCTATGTGACCAAATCTTCCACATGCTGTGCAGTTTTTCCAAGTGTTGTAATCCCAAACATATGAGTTACCGACTCTTTTCAGTTGATAAGTAGTTTCATTTTCTTTAGGCTTCCATGCTTTCTTTTTCTTCTTCCTACATTCAAGAGATGTGTACCCATGCATTTTGCAAGTAGGATAGTATTTTTCCATGTAGGTTTTCTTATTTGGTTGTTTCACCTCACATTTATATTCATATGCTTTCTGTCCTTTCTTCTTACATTTATAAAAAATTCCTATGAATGAAGGTGTGGATTTAGGAATACCTTTTATTTTTCTCTTGTAGACATTTGATGTATGGCCTGGTTTTCCCTAGTGATTGCATGACTACCTTCTTGGTCTTGGATTTGCATTGACATTCTTTGGATATGCTTGGTTTGGTGATTATTCATTTTTGGTATACCCTAGTCTGGTATTGTTGTTGACTCTTCTTTGTCCATCCATAAAATCATCCATCCTTTTGGTGCTTTCTTCAGCTCTCTTGATCATGTCATTATGTTGTTGTTGAATGCTCACCTCATGCTTCAGTTTTTCATTTTCTTCTCTTAGCTTACCGATAGCTTCTATTCTTTCAATGAGTTCTGTGTTCATTTTGTTTTCCTCTTGACTCATAAGAATAATCTGATTTGTGATCTCATGATGATGTTTTATAAGTATTTGTGTTTCTAACTCTTTTTCTTGTAGCTTTTCAGTAATCTTCCTCTTTTCATCAATATCTAGTGTTGTTTCTTGTTCATCTTTTCTAGCATTGTTCATGACATCAATCATTCTTACAATCTGTGTCTCTTGACCAATTTGCAGAGATTTCACTTGTCCAGCTAGATGTTGATTGATTTCATTTAAGTTTGTGATGATTTCTACCGATGTGTCTGATGCTTTGCCAGTTGTAGATCTTAAAGACTCAAATAGATCTAGTATTTCCTCTTCTTGGTAGTTCATTTCATTGTAGCAAGATTATATAATCTTTCTTTCATCCAGAATCTGTCTCATTTTTATTCTAGCTTCTTTATATTGTTCATAGAAGATCAGTATCTCTAACTTCTGATTCTCAATACTCTTGTCAAGCTTGTACTTCTCCATTGTATAATCTTTTCTCTTAAGTCTTTAAACTTCTCCAATTAAGAGATCTAGCTCTGATGCTAATTGTTGGAAATAATGGGAAGTATGTACTGAGAGGGGAGGGGTAAATTAGTACCTCTAAAACTTTTATCTCTTTTAACCTTAATCCATTATCTAATCCATTGTATTACCAACCATTTGTTATATCCTATCTTTGTGTAAGTTATATTAACTCATCAGCTTAATAAACATGTAAACATTCATAGAAGCATTCATGAAATGTAATGACACATAACACAAGATATTGTAACGCATAAAACCCCTATCAGAAGGTAAAAACTATGGTGGGTATGGCACCCACAAGAATTCACTATCTACAGATTGGAAGGGGTCGCTTAAGGCTTACAATTTGATCAATTATGATGATCTACCCTATTAAGAGTATTATGTGGAGACTGGCTAAGGTCTACTCTGTTAAGAGCTTTAGCAACACTGTTTAGTGTGTACTCGGTTAAGATATTTACAAAGGATTGTTAAATCCACCTTTCTTGAAAGGATTGTTAAATCCACCTTTCTCGAAATGATTTCTTCTATTTACTACACTTGTTAGAATGTAGACAAAAATAATCATTGAACTAAGTGTATGCAATCTTTAATTGATGATTACAGATCCATTAAAATCACATGTATAAAGTATCACCTAATGTGGTTGATTAATACCTCTTTTTCTTGGTAGCCTTGATTCTTGGTTCTTGATAACCAGATTCATCTTTTGTTATTCTTCTTCTTGAAAATCTCAATGTGATCCATAGATGTTCTTCTTGGCTACTATCATCCTCTCATCCATCATGAAATGAATGATTACAAATCTATTTATACAATAAATGACCTAATTCAGTTTCACGTATTACAAAGATAACTCTATGATCGAAGGTATAGAACTTGACCTTGATCTCCTAGTTTGCATCTTTTCAGTCAGTTAGACTGATTAAAACAATTAAAATTATCTTTCTTGTACCTCAAGAAATCATTTTAAATCAAATCAAAAACTTTAAATATAAAACATAAGTGTTTTATATGACGTGGAAGTCAGATCCACTTTTCACGGGATATAATCGACTTTCAATTTCTGATGCTCGGGTTGCTTTGAAAGTCTTTTAGTGTTCCTTCTGTGAATTGTTTGTTGGGTTCCCTTGCTCTGTTAGGTTTCTCTGTCTTTTCTTCTCTTTTTTTTTGCACTGTAAAACTGTGTCATCAAGTTTTTCTTGAACTTAAGACTTTTAGTTTGTACTGTAAGCCTGTCTTTCGGTGTAGTGTTACCAATGGTTCAAAGAACTATTTTCCCTTTTTATATACTTATGAAAAAATAATGTCTTCATACTGGTGCCACTACAACAATAAAAATATGAATATAGATTTCATTGGATAAGATGTGAGAAACTAACATAAGCATTGGGGCACAAAAGTCGAGATGACCTGAACATTTTTTCTAGTTGATGTTGCAAGAGTACACCAGTATCGAGGCATTCAAAGCCAAGATAACCATGAGTGAAATCTTGCATAAACAAGCAGAGAAATAATATTCAAGGAGATAGTTTTGACCTCACCTTGGTGTGTAGGTTAATAGGATTGAGGGATGTAAGGATTTTTTTTGTAAATGTAGGAGCTCTTATCACATAAAACCAATTTATTTGACATTGTAGGATCATCAGGACCACACCAAAAAGCAGTAGACAAAGAAAAGATTAGCTAAAAATAAATGAAAATAGACAACATAAAAATAGAAGTTCAACATACTTCAGCTAGTTTCAAAGTTTTCGGATGTGTATATGTATGAGGTGTTGAGAAACATCATCTTGCTTGTGAGTGTGATGTGTTTGATTGTTATCGGTCTATTGTTTACAGTTGCGATATCTAATGTGTGTTAAGAAATGCAAATGCATCCAAAAATAGTGTTAAGAAAGACTTTTGATTAGGATGTTGAGAAAAAATTATTATGTTAGTAGCAAGTTGTCGTTCAGAAATGACAAGATTACTGACTCTTGTGTAATCCAAAAATGTGATCTAATGGGGAACCCTACCCCTAGCAGCATACAAAAATGACTAACTTGACTCATACTGCAAGGACAAATCTGATTTGACTACCCCCAAAATATGACTCCGGATCAGTTTCGAGCCAGGAGGGTTCTCAGAAGAATTTAAGTGTCATGAAAGTGATTGAAAGCTTATGTACAAACTGAAGCAAAGGATTGCAAAGACTAAGTATTGATAGATGGATCACTGAGTACAAGAAGAGTCTGTTTACCAGGTTTTCACCTACTTCAAAGAGATTCTATTTAGAAGAAATTGAATTGATTTGAAGCGATGAAGCCAATTTGATCAATGTACCTAGTTTAAAAAATGAATGACTTGTCTAAGACCGATATGTTTGGTTTTGAGTGTATCCATCACTGTATAAGATAATTTATTTGGTTGCTTTTGATTTATGATAGTATCAACTTGATGTGATGTGATGAAGCTGAGATGCCCCAAGCGATGGGGTCTTTCTTGATGATGTGATCATTGAAAAATGGGTAAGCATGTTTGTATTTCTTTCCTTTTTTTCTTCTTTTTCATTTTTTTGTATTTTTCCATTTTTTTGATTTTTTGATTGATGCATCAAGGCACCTGTTTACCAGGTTTTCACGAAGATGATAAATTTTTTAGGAATTTTTCCAAGTTTTATATTTTTTTGAGATTACTCTTGTCTCAAGAAAGATCACATTGGTTCACCCCCAATGTCTAGCAAGGTGTAGAACATTACAGATGGATTATAAAGTTGATGGATGAATAGGGTGAATGAAACCCTCAAGGAAAGTATCCTAAGGATTACTCAAGCTAGGGAAAAAATAATATAGCAATGTAGGCTCATGGAGTGGTACTGGATAGCATATAGGATAATGACATAATGTCATGAAAAGCATGTATTCCAAAACGATAGACATGTCAAGAAGTTTTTGAGAAACTATTTTGCATTTTTTGTTCTTCATTTTTCATTTTGATCAAGATCAAGGGGTCAATTTTGGATAGGATATAGCTATGATAGCACAATCGGGATAAGGGGTGATGGAGGTATAAGTGGATGGTTTGGATTATGGTAGGAATGCTCAAAGATAGGAAGGATAGGCTTGGGATAAGCAAGATCACAATAGGGTACCATGGATGAGAGTAAGTGAATAGGCTGATGAAAAGGATAATGAATGTCAGGATCCATAGTGTTCATGGATAGGTTCAACATTTTAAAGGTAACAAGAAGGAACATGGATGCTCACATGCTAGCTGGAGGTAAGATATGATGGATACGATGACATGGACAGAAATTTCCCCCAAGTGAAGAGTGCAAGTAGGAAAAATTACACATGATGCTTATTTCCTAGGTTTTCATCATGGTACTTATCCAAGGTATAAAAAGAAGTGGTTTTCACCATAGGAAAGGTTTATTTCTCTTTATTTTTTCTACACAGGTGCCTTTTTACCAAGTTTTCACCAAGGCACTTTTTCTTTTCTTTTTTTCTTTTTTTTGTACTTTTGATTTTATGGAGGAACTTAAGATTCTTTCTCTTTAGATAGTGCTCCTTTGAAGGATATGCTATGATAGGCCAAGGCCACTGAAAGTATTCTTAGGGATTCTAATAGGGTGATGGTAGAGAAGAATGATATGAAGGATAAGGGAAATAGTAGCCAAGGATTTATGTGATGGATTGGATAAGAGGACTGGAAGGATATGGGATGGATGGGTAGGTGGTAGGTGCGGGATATTGGATAGGGTATTAAAAGGTTTGTGTAGAGGTAGATGGAAATGGTGATAAGATCAACATTGAAACACCCCTTGAAGGGTAGTGTAGGAATGGAGGAAAAATGGATGGAATAGCTTGAGGTTTTGATGTATGATTGGATATGGATCTTGGTACACGATGACCCAAGATGGATGGAAAAGGGGTGAAGTATTCAAGGTAATGGATTTTGGGACATGAGGACCCAAAATAAAGTTAGAAGATGGGAGATGTTTAAATGGAGATGAAGTGGAAGACTTTGAAAGCTTGGATGCCAACTCTAACTTTTCCTTTTTGTTCAAGTCTTTTAAGAGAGACTTGGGAATCCACATAACTTTTGATTTTCTTTTTGTATCCAAGTCATTTAGAAGATACTTGGGAATCTACATAGATTTTTATTTTCCTTTGCTTTTGGATGATTTAGAAATAAATTTTTCCATGATGGATTTAGGAACCCATATTTTCTTTGATTTTATTCTTTTCTGACTGGATGATTTATAACACAATTCTTCCATGATAGATTTAGGAACCCATATTTTCTTTGATTTTAATCTTTTCTTAGTGGACCTTTGTGGTCTCTTGAATATTTTCTTTCTTTGTAGTCACATGTTGATTAGACTGGACATAGTGATCTTCATATGTAAGTGGGTCCTTATATTTCTGATTTCTTCATTGTACATCCAAATTGCTTCCAAAAGACTTGGGAACTGTGGATGAATAGGGCCGCTATGGATGGTTCATATCAATGGGTTTATAGGGAGAGTTAAAGGATGCATGTATTTGTTGATCTTGATAGGAGATAGGGTAAGTGGATGAAAAACTAGAAGTCATAGGCATGTTGGATGGAGGGATATAACGACCCAATATAGATGGAAGGTTTGACGATTTTAACTTTGGGATATAGGGACCAAGGTTGGATTTGAAGGACAGTGAAGTTACATGGTTACGTTTGAATGGAGGGAGATAAGGTGTGAAGGGATATAAACATATTTAGAGTGAGCTACATGACCAAGGCTCTTCTCTTTAGAATTCATCTTTATATCAATAGGTGCATGAGGAGCTTTGATGGGAGAAATTTTGATAGGAGCCGATGAAGCTTGAGGGGGTTTATTGTTCTGAAAGGAATTTAGAGGAATGATGGTTTATTGAGGTGGATATGGAGGGGATGAAAATGGGATGATGGGATACTCTGATCTTGAAAAGGATCTTTAGATGGTTTAGAAAGTGTACATTTCTCTTGATTTTCAATAGGCTCCTTAGAGATGGTGGAAAGGATATCTTGATCTTGCTTGGGAGATGGAGGGATATCTTCTTGGAATAAATCAAAGGGGATGAGAGGATCATCATGAGACTCTTGAGATATGTAAATTTGGTCAACTATTCGATAACGATAGATGGTGTCTTGAAATTGATCATTACTAATATTTGTCTCGTCACACTATGGATTGCCCTCTTGACATGGAGCCACTTCTAAGGATGAGGTAGGAGTTTTGATCTACATGAGGGATTCTTAATGGGCTGATGGAGTATCATTTTGAGTAGGCATGATAAGCATTGAAGCACATGGATGCTTTGGGTCTCTGATTTTTGAAGCCTGAGAAAGACTTGTAGACGTATGCTGATTAGCTTGGATCTCTTTTAGAGGTAGTCCTTGAGGGTAGACATTGTCATCATTAGGTTCAGTCTTTGATAGAGATGGTTTGGCTGGTTGTGAAGCTTTAGGAGATGGAGGAATGGTGGAAGAAGTAAATGTGATATGTGAACCATTGCTAGACATAGATTCCTGATATTGATCATGCTTGAGATTAGTATCTTGTTCTTCTTTAGATAAATCATTAGGATTGAACATTTTAATTATGTCATAATCAAGAAGATCTTGGATTTTATGTTTCAACTCCATGCAAGATGAAGTCTTATGCTCATTTCTTTGGTGATATGCATAGTAGGTATTCAAGAATTTCAATCCACCTGATGTGAATTGAGGTAATGGATGAGATCATGCTCAAGAAGTTCTTCCAATTCTCATTCATAAGATTGTCCCAATCAATTGAAGTCCCTCATGTGTTTAACCCAATGTTTTTCTTTTATGAGGTTGCTAATCCCTTTGGAGGGAGACTTCATTGTGTTTTTAGCAACTTTTAGGGCTTTGGAGCCATGCTCTTGATCAAATATAACATTGCCATACCGGGATTTCTCCATGTCAAAAGGAAGTTGAGAGATGTGAGAATCATGATCAAATAGAAAAGGACTATTTGATCTTAATGAGGATTTTTTGGATGGTGTATCCTTTTCCCCCTTCAATTTGTGAAGTTTAGATTTCAAAGTTTGAAGTTGTTTGATAAAGCCATAAGAATCTCTTCTTGCGCATTATTAGGACCATAAGGTTTTAGCTCATTTTATTTTAGACATTGTAAGATCGTCTTGATGCACTTGCTTAGAATATTGAAGAGAAGGTATGATGAATCAATTCATTGCCTGACAAGTGTTGAAGTGATATCTAAAGTGTTGACTAAGTCCAATACCCAAGGACAAAGGAGATAATGTCCAACTCAGAGAGAAAAGAAATGACTCAAAGCTTGAGTCAAGGTTAACAAACCTGCTCTCGCAACATAGGATAAGGACATCACGGAGAAAGATGATTAAGGTAACAAGTCACTTGGACTAGCACAACAAGTTAGATAAAAAAACAACAAGAAATTTAGACTATCAACAGATTTCAGTCAATGACAGACTAGTAGTGATGTTGTGAGAACAAAGATTTGTGATAATTCAGACAAAATCTTCACAACATAATAATAATTTGGACAAGAATTCAACTGATTTCCAAAGTTTTGAAACTTGATGCAGAAACTCACACAAGAGTTGATAGTTTAACACCTAGAAGTGTATATTTTGAGTTGTTTGAGCATTTTGATTTTTTTTTTTATTGTTTGGTTTTTGTTTTGATGTTTCACTCGTGAAAGACACATCAAGAAGAATGTTTGTTGTAAAAAGAACAAACACAGCATAACAAAGGTAAGACAGGGAAATATCTATTGAATTCCAACTTGAACCAAAGTTCAGTCATGCCTACTCATAAAAGACAAGTTAGAATCTTGGAGGCAAGATCTCCTTATAGTGCACTCACTTCTTAGGCACACCAAGCTTCATTTCCCAAGGGAATGTTGTCTCTACTAAAAGCTATGAAAATGTGGGACATCTTAGTCAGCCTCAGACCTTCCTGTTGGAAAGTAATCAATTTTGTGTAAATGTGATTTACTTTTGGTAGTTATTTATGGCAACAGATTTGGGTTTTAGATCGATTCCAAAAAAGATAAGTTTTGGTGATTCAGAAATCGACTAAGTGTAGAAGCAGAGATACATAAGTGTTTTGGATGTCAAAGATCAGGATAGATGATTTAGGGAAAGCGAGCTTAGAGGAAGACAGTATGGGGTATGTATGACCTCCATCTAAGATTTATTTAGTTTTGGTTGACTCTACAGTGAGTTAGACAGAATTGAAGTCAGACAAACTGTAGAAGAACAATGAAACATGGTAGTTTGACAGTAGCAAAGATTGAGGGAGTATGGCTTGGACTCTAGACAATCGAAGTTGTATTTTGGTTATTGATAACCTCCACATTGACTATGCAAGAGTGCTGACTATGAATTTAGTGTTTACTATATTAAATTTATTTTTTATTGAAGGTCAACTTAGTAATATTTGTAATATTCATATTGAGAGCCGACTTTGTAAAGTTGTAAGATATATGTAAGATCTTTTTGATAAAGATAGAGTGTGTGTCAGTTGGACAGTTGGATGAGTTATTGAGTGAATAGAAAAGCAGAGAATGGCAGAGATCATTAGAGAACTATAAAGGAACTATCTAAGAACCAGTGTTGCTTGTTTTTGTTCATGACTGAGAACACTTTGTAACCTGAATTATATTGTAAGAGTTGTAAGCTCAGTTGGCACCTAACAGGGTGTTGTGAACCTTTAATGGGGTTGTTATTCCTCTAACAAGGAAATGTACTATGTAATATTTAGATCCTCACAGGGTTAGGTCTCCTTACAGGGACATTATACTTTAGTACATGCTTGTGGGTACCATCCCCACCAGGGTTTCCTCAAAAACAAAATATGGTGTTATGAGTATTGTGTCATTTTCTTATGTTCTTTTCTTTACTGCAAGTTTATGGTTAATATTAAATTAGTTGAAGAATTCAATAAAGTACTATAATAATAATTCACCCCCCCCCTCTCAGTATTATCCAATCCTAACAATTAATGTCAAAGATTTTTTCCCTTGGAAAGAAAGTCTAACATCTTGAGGGAGATCAAAATGGATTTGGACAGTTTGCAAGAAAAGTTTAATGTTGCACTTGAAGACCTTGATAAAGTAGAAGCAGAGAATGGAGAATTGAGATTCAACATGCGAAGAGCTGAGAAATTCATAAAGAAAATCAAAGATCAACTTGAGCTTTCCAGAAATCAAAGACAAGATCTTGTGGTTCAGATAAAAGAGGATTCAGATGAAGACAATTCAGATAAGGTGAAGCAACCAAAAGAAGAGAATGAAACTTTGAAACTTGAAAATGAGACCATGGCTAAATAAATACAGGTACAGAAGGATGCAAAGAAGAAATATGTTGAAGAAGATTTAAATAGTGCATTAGATTAGATGAAGAATGAGGCTGACAAATACAAGAACAAGTATCTAGAATGGAGAAATACAATTAGATTATAAAAGGTGAACTTATTGAAGCAAAGAAACACATTGAGAAAATTCACACCAGCAGTGATTTGATTGATGAACAGAGAGACAAACAGAAACCTAAAGGTGACATGACTGGTATTGGCTTCAATGAAGCTGAATGTTCAAAGAATCGGGAAGAGAAATCAAATGAGAAGATTGATACTAAGAAACCCTTTACTGAAGAACCTAAAAAGTAGATCAGACCCTTTAGAGGTAGATGCTTTGGCTACAATATATTTGGACACATAAAGAGAGACTGTAGAGGTAATGCCCCTTTTAGAACTTTTTCTGGCTATTGTTTTAATTGTAATGGATATGGGCACAAGAAAATGGAATGCAGAAAACCTAATCAATCAGGATATAGACAAGACAATGGAAGAGAATCTACAGTGAAACCTACATGCTACAAATGTAATATAAAAGCACAAAGTTGTGTCATGTTTCAGGACCATTTATCAACATAGCTAAATTTGAGTATTTCTAAATAAAAATTATTTTTTGTCAAACATATGGTCTAGCTAGATTCATTCTAGCTAAGCTAGATAAGTGGTTAAACTTTTCCAATTAGAAATGTCTATTAAATGCATGTTTTATACCAATTACCAAAGAAATAAAATTATTTCAGAAAATTGATGTTTCAATAACCCCTACTCTTTTTAATGATATTTTTAAAAAATATTAAAAATACCCTTTTGTAGAGCTCAGAGTCAAGATTATTGTCATATAAATTTTATAGTATTTTGATTTGATCTAATATATTATAATTTTCAAATATAATAAGTAGGTATTTTAACATTCGAGAAGATGTTGCTTCAAATAAGTAAAAAAATAGTAAATCCTATCAAAAAAATTTAAAATTTATAGTTAACACTAGAGGAGAGAGTCCTCTTCAAGAATATGTAATTTTTTTTTGAATAATGTAGATTTGATAGGGGAAATTTGGTGGGAGATGAAAATTGTCGATTTCAGAAAGTTCAACTTTGAGAAGTTATAATGGAGAAAATATACATTGAAAACCAATATTTCTTCTTTTATGCACTAGATATACATTGTATCTATAACATACTTTGAAATAAGAGGAAAAATAGATTATTTGCATATACTTGTTTGGTGGGAACTAGACCCCAGATTTTTACCAGTTTTTCAGCAATTGAAAAATGGACTTCAAAAATTAAAAAACTATATCAATTCTTGTTCAAAAAAAATTTAAAAATTATAGGCATAAAATTCATGCAGTTTTACACATTTCATTAGTTTACATCATCCTCAAATTCTAAATACAAATGTCACTTTTTATGTCATTAAAGTTGAACAATTTGCATGTTGTGGTCCTTTTCCTTTATAAAAGTGTGACACAGGTTTGTAATTTTACCCAATAACATTGGACACATTGCAAAATACTATAAGCTGCAAGTCAATTAGGAAAGAAGACCTCCTATATGTTACAAATTCAATAATCTAGGACATATAGAAAATTTTTGCAGGTATAATGGATCAGACAACAAAAGAGTACCACCTCCTATGAATTCACAGAAGAATGGAAATGATATTGGTAAGAGTGTTAGAGATTTGAAGAGTGATTTTGAAAGTTGTTTTAAGAAGGTAGAAGATAGAAATAGTGGTAAGATATGGAAGATCAAAGAAACTAGTGAGACATCAGTTCAAGGAGAGTCAGTAGAGGCTACTGGATCTTTGTCTGATGGTAGCAAGACAAAATAAACCTAATTGGTTGATCATGGCCTTAGGGGGAGCATTGGATACACACATTAGAATATATCTTTCCCTGAAATTCATGGATTGAGCTCGTGCGAACTTGGGTATATGCTTGGCTGATATCATGAAGTACACATCTAAGAGCACAACATCAGCTGACGCACATATTTTGTTCGTGAGATCTAACAACCGACTGGACAGTTTGAAGTGAAAGTGAAATTCATAACTTAAACTTGTATAAAGCACCACTTAATGACCTATCTCTTTACCATTTTACGAAGAGAGAGCTAAGGAAATCATAGAGCAGAGAAGTTCAGATTATTCTACATTAGCCGTGTGTGATCGATTGAAGGATAAGCTCAAAATTCAGCAAAAGAAAGGTATTTTACATCCTCTAGCCATGGATGCACCTATAATTTTTTATGTTATAGATAGACCTAGGAATAAGTTTAAGAAACTTTCATTCAAATCATGTGAAGAAGGTCAAGAGGGAAAATTTTCCCAAACCCTGTATGACATATTACACGTAGAAGATATTAGGGCTTACATACATTGTAAGTATGACATACTGGGAATTGATGATATATCAACTGAGATGGAGTATATGACTGGAAATGGAGTCATGAGAGAAGAATAGAAACATATTAATTAACTAAGTATAATGAAAATTCTAGATTTATGCAAATTTGATGAAGTTGAATGGTTCAAAATACTGTTAAGTAGGGTTCATGATAGGTTTATCTAGATTGGTGATCAACCTGTGAAAATTTACAGTGACCTAAACCATGAAATCATTGGATTGGACATCACCAGAGTCATTCCTATTGCAGAGAAACATGTGAAGAAAGAATTTGAAACCCTAACTCATTCCAAATGGGACAGACGGGCAATGACAGTAAATGACATATTTTAGCAAGATTTAAGATTGATTGCGATGATACTTGGGTACAAGTTTTACTACAGTAGCAGACCTAATTTAGTATCTGTTGGAGTCATCATGATGGCATGGAGAATGGTGAAGGAAAATGTATAGTATAATTTATGCGAAGTTCTGGCATAGTAATTCCTTGAAATGTGAAGCTTGAGAAGAAGGACAAATCAAAAACCTTCAGATTTGGTTCATTGTTGATGCATATGTTCATTCATATTGAGCATAAGTTTCCTTGTTTACATCCTAGTGGGTGGAAATCTGGAGTACCTACTAGAATATTGATTTCACAGATCTACAAAAGATAGAATGCTACTTGGGTTGATGGTGAACTATTTGGTATGATCAAGATACTATAGAGATAGATGAAGACAAGATACAGAATACATGAAGACATTGTTGAGAAATACAAAGATACAATCTGCTTCATGGTTGAAACTGATTGTGTATGTTTTGAAGCAGTCATACCTAGGAAGAAATGGTGCTATCCCATGGGTTATGAAGTGAGTTCTGAAGTACTTACCATACAAGTAGAACATGTCCTTGCATCAAAGATTGATACAACAGAGGAAAGATGGGGAAATTAAGAAGAAAATTTGGCAAAAGTGAGAGAAGAATAGGATAGAGGTCTAAGGATGAGAAAGATAAAAAATATTGTACATGAATGCAGAGTTAAAGCAGGATTGACAGAAGAGGAACTTAAAGAAGTAAAAAATAAGATGACAGAAAGGTCACTTGGACCTGCAAGTGGAAGTACTACAACCCTTCCCACTCCTAAGGTAATTATAGTAGACAGTCCACCTCCTCCTCAATAGAAAACATCACAAGCTGAAAATATCACTTCTAGAGTAACAAGATCAAGCATGCATACACCACCTAAAGAGCAGAGAACAACAGGAAAAGAGAAGAAAATAGAAAAATACATTTGGAAACCTGACTTGAAGATGCTAGAGAAAAGAGCATTAAAGCAAGGTAAATTGGTCACAATTGATAACTACTGTAACAGGTATGAAGAAGAAGAAAAACATAAAATTGAGGAAATTGTGATGGAGCACCTACCTACTTTCAAGAAGACACTGTTAGAAATTTAAGGAAGCATACCCATAGACCTATATGGGAGATTCGAGATAAGAAAATATGTTACACAAATTAAAGATGATACAATCAGAAACCAAGAAATAGATAACATGTTGCCTGTGATATTAGTTCAAGAAAGGGACATAATATACAAAGAACTAAAACCTCTACTAAGGACCAAGGTGAGATTATTGAAAATCATTGCGAGGAAATATGATGAAGTCACTGATGAAAATCAGAAGGCACTAGAGAAGATATTGATGAGTACTACTTCTTACAAGACCTCACCTCCTAAGACCACATCTCCCACACAATTGGGAATGAGTGAGAGATATAAGGTAATAGAGACATCTATTGAGAAGAGCGAAGTAGATCCACCACCAGATTTCTATGTTTCTGGTGTAGCAGGAACTCTTGACAACTCTCAAGATGAAAAGGACCCTTTTTCAGGGAATATGGATACTTTTGTGGTAGATGAAGCAGAACAAAAGAGGGAAGAGGAAAAAAAAAAGGAAGAAGAGAAGGAAGAATTAAAGAAGACAGATCAGAAAGAGGATGAAAAGAAAGAGGTAAACACATCATCCATTTCATTGTTGGCAAAAAATGATGTAAATGTTGATAGCATGGATGAAGTAGAACTAGTAAAATTGGCATTTACTGCTTTAAACAAAGCAAAGGAAAGATCAGAATAGAAAGGAGATAAGAAGGCAAAAGTAATCACAAGAGAAATTGATACTTTAAACAAATTGCTTCCAACACCTATTGTTTTCCAAAATAAAGATGACATTGAAAATCTAAGAATCACACTTGATAAATTTGATGGGCACTATGAGAACCTATTGAAGATAGAAGAGGAAAAGGCAGAGAATACTTACTCAAAGAAGAAGCTAACAAAAGCCTGCAAATCTATTACATGGGACCTAGGCACTGTGAAAACTTGCTTGACAAATGCAAGAAGTTGCATTGGACATGGGAGAAAATTGTTCAGCTATTGCATGAATCCAATAAGGCATGTTCAAAATGTAGAAGACATTATTGCCAAAGAGAGGGCAACTCTGAACAGTATGATGGATGGTTGTGAAACATCTTCACAATCCATAATAGAGATAGACAAAGAAGTTAGAAGGATTTTGGCTAAACTCAGTGTATTAGATAATGAGAAAGGGAGAGTATTGAAAAGATTCAATTTGCTGAAAAGTTTTATCTCTCCTAAGTTATCAATACTTGAGGTTCATCTTTTAGACTAGAAGAAAGTGACAAATTCAATGGATAAATCTATGCCCACAAACTTAAAATAAGCTAAGACCAAAGCATTTGCACTGAATGGTTTAATACACATTAGCCAATTTTTTTTCAAAACATGGACTGCATAAGTGAAGATATTGGAAGATTCCTTTCAGGATATTTTGAAGCTGGTGAGAAAGAACTAAAACCTTTTCTTGTATATGCACCTTTGTCATTGATTTCAAAGGGGGAAAAGAGAAGAAAACAATATATAGATATTATATAGAGAAAAAAAGAAAAGAGAAAAGAAAAAGAAAGATTATAGAGGAGACAAATTTGTTGGAACACTTATTCATTTTTTGACAAGTGTTTCCATCAATGCCAAAGGGAGATATTGTTGGAAATTAATCAATTTTGTGTAAATGTGGTTTAATTTTTGGTTGTCATTTATGGAAACACATCTGGGTTTCAGATCGATTCTAGAAAAGATAAGTTTTGGTGATTCAGAAATTGACTAAGTGTAGAAGCAGAGATACATAAGTGATTTGGATGTCAAAGATCGAGATTGATGATTTAGGGAAAGAGAGCTTAGAGGAAGATATTATGGGGAATTTATGACCTCCACCTAAGATCAATTTTTTTTTGGTTGAGTCTATAGTGAGTTAGATAGAATTGAAGTCAGAGAGACTATAGCAGAACAGTGAAACAAGGCAGTTTGATAGTAGCGAAGATTGAGGGAGTATGGCTTGGACTCCATACAATCGAAGTCGTATTTTGGTTGTTGATAACCTCCACATTGACAATGCAAGAGTGCCAACTATGCATTTAGTGTTTACTATATTAGATGTATTTTTTGTTGAAGGCCGACTTATATTGAGAGCCGACTTTGTAAAGTTATGAGATATATATGTAAGATCTTTTTGATAAAGATTGAGCGTGTGTTAGCTGGATAGTTGGATGAGTTATTAAGCGAATAGAAGATTAGAGAATGATTGAGAACATTGAAGAACTATACAGGAACTATCTAAGCATAGTGTTTCTTTTTTTTGTCCATGACTGAGAACACTTTGTAACCTAAATTATATTGTAAGAGTTGTAAGCTCAGTTGGCCCCTAACAAGGTGTTGTGAACCTTTAACATGGTTGTTATTCATCTAATAAGGAAATGTACTATGTAATATTCAGCTCCTAATAGGGCTAGGTCTCCTTACTGGAACATTATACTTTAGTACATGCTTGTGGGTACCATCCCCACCGGGGTTTTCCCTTAGCCAGGGTTTCCTCGAAAACAAAATATGGTGTTATGAATACTGTGTCATTTTCTTATGTTCTTTTCTTTACTGCAAGTTTATGGTTAATATTAAATTAGTTGAAGAATTCAATAAAGTGCTATAATACTGATTCACCCCTCTCTCAGTATTATCCAATCCTAACACTTCTGCACTAGTAGATAGAGGGATATTTGGTGACTAGAACAAATTTTTTAGTCAGGGCATCCATTTAGGTGGCTATACATGCAACAAATTAGCCCATTAAGGAGGCCTCCCAACCTAGAGAAGTTAAGTTCTATAGGTTTTTACGCACCATGAGGGTACTGGGGGACATCTTCTATCGGCATAGAAAAATTGACACCTATTCACTATGAGATTAATCGCAATGATATTTTTTATATACCAGTTTAGAAGGGCTTGGCTTTAGCCTATTACCGGTTGGGAAATCTCTCTCACCGGCTCTATTAAAGCTCTCATAAGGTAGCCACGCTAAAATATTCGCATGAATTTATCTTGCACCCAAGATTAGCGAAGGCAAGGGGAGAGGATGTGTTCATGCAATTCTTTGGGATTACAAATCTAGAGAACACTTCAAACACATTAGAAAAGTGATTCTTTTTAAGCACCAAATTTGAAGTGTTATTTAACTACAAAACACGAACATGGTTGTTTAGGAAGACACAAATCCTTTCATCCTGCAAACCATTGTTAGGTTGTACTAAAAGATAAGCATCAAGAACAACAAAGACAAAGATTGGTCAGCGTTAGAAAAGTTAGAAAATCAAAAAAATATTGCATATTTAGAAATTAGATGAAAAATAATGCACTTTCAAAAAAAATTGCACTAAAAAATGTTACCGTATGAGTGTGTACGAGCCTCTAGAAGTCGAAAAATAGATGATTACACAGGTACAATGATCAAAATGTGCAATTTATGATAAATATAGAAAAAAAAACCAAAAACTAACCCCAACCCAGTAATCTTTAGAGAATTCTACCCAAAATGAAAAAAATTGTCCTCAATTTGGAGAAAACATGAGCGAGATATGAGCTTTCAAAGATAGATAGTAAAATAAAAAACTGATGTGGTGAGGGAAGAAAAAATCAAATCTTTGATGATGTCTGCAATTCAAGAAGTTAAATTTGATGGTTTCGTGTCCATCACAAAAAGTGGATAACAGTTTGAAATGATGGTCAGACAATCGTCAAAGTTAACATAGTAGATTTCTCTATGTAGCAAAAAACTGGGCCCCCCTTGCTGATTGGGTGCTAACGGAAGCATACGCTGACTGTACAAGGTAATGTTTCTTATTCCACATGTTTGTCTTTGATTAGCCCATTTGGAGGTTTGTTTGGTTGAGGTTGCCACCGGTGGTGGTTGGGCGGAGGTGGTGGTTTTGGACAGAGGGTTTGGGTTGAGGAGTGTCGGCGCAGGGATGAGGAGTGGTAGCACAAGGCGGAGGGAAGGTAGAGGGTTACGGGGGTGAAGCATAGGTGGAGGAAGTGTAGGACTTCATAGAGGGTAGCTGAGGGTAGACTGGTGGGGTGGGGAGGCATGGGGTTAGTTGGGATTGGCACACGATAACCAGCGCAGAGGGGCTAGGGCAGAGGGGGAATGGTGGGGAGGAGGAGCGGAGGGGCAGAGGTTATGCTAAAAATCTGAGACACTCAATGTTGAAGGCAAATATTTTCAAACCTTTGTTGATGTCATGAAAAATAAGAGGTTATATTTGATGATCTAGAGGTCGACACACAAAGCCAATAAGCCTATACAATGATGGTTGAAAGGCCATCAGATTTAATAGAAAAACATCCTATAGTCTGGTGAGTGTCAAATTTATTTCAAGGGTATTGGGTGGTGGTTGGGTGGTGGGTGGGCAGAGAGGTG